>CM072995.1:346453134-346838134 GCA_037038555.1 Rhynchonycteris naso
ACTCAGCCTCCGAAACGCTGAATGAATAGTCAAGATTTTAATAAGAGCTTTTGCCTCATGTTGCAGCTATAAAATGTATGGGCTAAAAAATTAGAGTGAGTGAACGGGAATCAAGCAGCATGTTTTACTAAGGACAGTAAACTCAAGTTTTAAATGTTGAAGACTTGAAAGAATCTGTGAATATCTATATGCACTTAACCTAAGTACATCAATGATTTTCTTGATCTTTTCATTCATTTTTATGATGAACTCTCAAAACATGAGGGGAAGGAAGGAAGGAAGGAAGAAACAAAGGAAGGCCAGGTGAATTATTCCAATCAGGAATAATCAAAAACATTCATTTTATTCCTTCCATGCCATCTCACACGCTGTCCTTAGGAGCCTAGGTCCTGAAATTGAAAAGTGTTTATTCCACAATGCCAAGGGGCTGAAAGCCCCAGAATCCAGTTTAATATAAGGTCGTCTGAGATGCTGTGCTGGGACAGGTCCATGGTCCAAGAAGCCTCAGACAAGGTCACTAGAGTACATATTCCAGAAGTTTATTGTTCTCTTTGCTATAACTTTCAAAACTTAAGGACAAGAAAAGTCATAGTTACTGTTTATTGAGCACTTGTTATGTGGCAGATCTCTTCCTAAAGAATTTTTCATGCATTTTCTCAGCTCACCCTCACGACAACCCCCAGCTCCAGAGGAGGAGGCAGATGTTAAGGAGGTAACATAAGAGGGCCACACACGAACTGGCAGAGCCCAGCTACAAACCCACACCTGTCAGCCTTCAAGCTGAACCTCTCAAGTACCAAACTGCTGATGTCTCCACAGCTTCACATTTGTCTCCACCCACACTCTGCATGGATTAGCCAGAAAACCTTCAGCAAGCACTTGGTGGGAAAACATTAGCACATAAAGGAAGAGAAGACATATAAAGAGAGTGCATGAAACAGCCCTTGCCTAGAAGGACACGCCTTCTTTTGGAGAGACAGGACAGGAAATAGTGAATAATACCAACTGTACAGAATGCTAAAGCAAAGTTATACCACCTGTCACAATGGATGGTACAGCCAATAACTATGTGGATGAACAGGAAGCAGAAAAAGAGGACAGTCCCATAAAGGAGCAGAGATTTGAGAGGACTCTAACATGCTTTGGACCAATAGAGGAAGAAGCAAAGGTCATTTGGGTCAGTTCCTGACCGCCTGGGCTGCTAGACCAATGGTGGCCGGACACGAGTCTGTTCAGGCTGCAGAGCATGGAGCAGAGCTTGGCCAGGAGAAAGCACCAGGGTCACACCAACACCACAAGCCAGAAGGACCACCCCCGAGGTGTTTATATAAAGGCACTGGGCCGAAGGTAGGATGCAAGACTAAAGGTAGGAGCTAGAGAGCTAAGTCAAGTCCAAAGAATTGGGGAGGGAGGCAGGAATGAAATCTGGAGAGCTGTCCCAAGCTGCTTCAGCCCAGAGGCAGATAATCCCAGTGGGACGTGGAGCCCCAGCTGTGAGTCAGGAGCGCACTGCAAATGACGTTAAGGTGGAGCAGGGACAAATGTGTGAGGATGGTCTGGGGACAGAGAGAATACCAGTGAGTTTAGATGTAGGGTGCATTTGCAGGGAGCAGGAGCAATGGGTAGGTAAGATGAGGCCAGATGGGAGATTAGAGAACTGTGGACCAAAACAAGTTTATCAGCACACATTAGCAGGGATAGAGTTTGATGAACCAGTCTACACTCACGTGATCAATATGACTGTTGGAGGTTTGTTAAGTCATATATCTTGTTCTGTCATCTATGAGGTGTGAGTCTCAGCTCTGCCACTTACCAGCTGAACAGCCTTGAAAAAAGGATTTAGTCTCTCTCTGCCTCAGCGTCCTCATTTGTAAAATGAGCTTAATAACAGCATCTACCTTCTAGGGTAGTTGTGAGGTCTGAACAAGTTAATGTATGTCACGTGTACAATGTGGAGTTTTTCATGTGTGAGAGTAATGTCTATTATTCCCTCTCTCCATTGTCACCATTCCGGGCCGCAGTCACCAGTTTGGGGGCTAGGGTTGAGGGCTGGCGGGAGGTCTCCCACAGCAATTCCATCTCCTCATCACCTGAATTCTTTTAAATGCCTCTTTTGGATATTGTCCATCTCCTGAATATCTTTTCTGAGTTCTCCAGAATGACACAGACAAATCCATCAAGTTTGCTATAAAGACTGCACCTTATCACAGCTTTGGATTCCAATATCCCTCCCTGGCCTCTCTTCCCACCAGCAGTATACTGGGCTGATGTCCCTGTGTGTGGGCAAGTGCCTTCCCTTAAGGTCTAACAACTCTTACTACTAGCTTGGAGTTCATCTACTTTTCCTTCCATGTGTTGTGCATTATTCAGCTGCCTTAGTAAGAACAATGAGGAAGACAAGGAATAAAAAGAGGATGAAAAGGAAAAACGAAAGGAAAAAGAAGAGAAAGTGAGAGAAGGACTCAGCTTCCTTGCACTCGGCTGTCACTTTCCTGGCATCTCAAAGGCTTTCTGCCATTGCTCAGAGGACGTGACAGGAATAAAGATTTATCAAAACTGTGAGCCAGGCACAGTCCCCATCTTTACATGCTCAGAAAAGTTCAGGATCTTGCTCGTACTCACTCAGTGATGAGAGGGTTTGGCTTTAGCTCCAGGTCCAGCTTTTAATCCAATTCAAGAAATACTGATGGAGCAGCTGTAAGCCAGACACTGTATAAGGATCTAGTGGTACCTCAGGGAACAAAATGGACAAAAATCCCTGCCCTCATGGAGCTGACAATCTAGTGGGGAGACAGATGATAAACCAGGCAAGTAAGTAAAATATAAAGCGTGTCAAACAGTAATAAGCATTAAGGAGGAAAAGTATATAAAATGGGAGAGGAAGACAGGTCTGAGTGGGGAGGGTGCAGTTTTCGAAAGGACTTGGGAAGGTGTCACTGAGAAGGTGACAATTGAGCAAAGGTAAGAAGAAACAAGAGCACCAGCCAGGTGTGCAAACAGAGAGAGAACCTTCCAGGCAGAGGGAAGGCAAGAGCAGAGGCCGCGGTGTGCCGGCTGTGATGTTGGAGGAACAGCAAAGAGCTCGGCAGGGCAGAAGTGGGGTGAATGAAGAGGAGAGTGGGAGGAACAGCAGGCAGGTAAGGGGCCGGAGCACCTATGCCTCATATATCCCTAGAAAGGACACTTTTTCGGGGACTGGAAGCAGCTGGAGGGTTCTGACACGATCTGACTTGCACACTGGCTGCTGTGCTGGAAAGAGGCTGAAGGGACAAGGATAAAACAAGGAAGGACAGTGAAGAGGATGTGGTAAAAACTGGGAAAGAGGTGAGGGTTAAGACCAAGGGTGGCCATGACAGTAGGTAAAAAGGGTGAAATAGGCTTGGGTATATTCAGAAGGTCTGGCCAATACTATTTCTTAGCAGCTTGAACAGGGGCGTGAGAAAAACAAAACAAAAACAGGAGACAAGGGAAACCCTGAAGGTTTGGCTCCGGTAAATAAGGGAATAGAGTTGTCACTACCGGAGAAGGAGAGGTTCAACGTGCCTGACAAATGTCCGGGAAGAGTGAAGCACTAAGCACTCTGGGCTGCTGGTAAAACTCAGCCTCAGGAAAAGGTCTCAAAGCCCAAGCTTCAGCAAGTACCTTAAGAATTTGCAGTTTGGGGGTGGGAGGGAATAGTGTTACAGAAGTAACAAGAGACACCCTAACTAGTAAATCTCAAAACCTAGTTTGCATTATGACTTTTAAACTCCTGATCCTCCCAAGCTTTCTGATTATCCGTGTCTTCTTCCTACCGTTACTGCTCCCCTCTCCCACTTCAAATAAAATCTCTATCTGCCCAAGTTGGTTCTGGCAGGATCACAAGGCCATCACTTCAGATGGGAATAAATGTGCCTTTGGACAGTGAAGTTCACAGAGACAGTGGTTCTCTGCTTGCTGACCCTCTGTTGGCACCGCCACGAACTCAGGCACCTCTCCTACTCTTCAGTTCATTAGGCTACTGGCTGCCTCGGACCCCTTGGCCATTTCAGGGGTTTTTTTCAGTTGACAAAGGAGGAAGATTGCAGGTCAACCTAATCACTCAAATAACCCTTCAGTGCGTCGGGAGATTCATTCAATGTTCTTATCATTTGTGTTTTCTTATCTTGGTTATAAGTCAGGGTCATGGTGATTTTTTAAGACAGCATATGAAAGGGGAGAGGCAATTGATCATTGTAGGAATCAAAGACTGAGATAGACGTAAGAGCAGATGTCTTTTCTCATGGATGTAGGAAGTCATAGTTGCTCATATCCTCACTAGTCATTCCTGGGAGGTGGCAATAAAACTTGGATTCAACAACATGACTTGATCTACAGGCAGAAGTTAAGTGCTCTCGTTTATGTTCATTTCATTTAATCTCACGTCAATGGGGAAAGGTAGTATGATCTTATGTTGGGGTTGGGGGATGAGGCTCAGAGAACATGAGCAACCTGCCTAAGGCCACAACGCCCGTGAATGGCAAGAGCAGGCCTTTCAAAACATATCCTTAAGGGCTCTTACCCGCATGCCACATTTTTGCTTCATAATATGAGCAAATAATAAAATATTTAAGGCAAAACTATATAGGTAGTCTTTATGCCCAGTGTTAATCAAAGATGACTTGTCTCCTTTTTAAAAAGAAAACATCTAACCCTGGGCTTGCTTGGGCAAAAGAGAGTTGAAGCTAGTCATGAGAGTTGATGCTTCCTGCTCTTCCCCCCTTCTCTCTCTCTCTCTCTCTCTCTCTTCTTTCTTTCTCTCCCCCCTCTAAAATGAAGAAATAAAATCTTTTAAAAATAAAGCATCTATATGGGATAAATTTCACCTGTAACTATTGAGATCACACTGCTAGTTGCCAGGAGAAAGTGGATACTTTATTCAATGCCTGAAAGACGTGGTAACAGAGACAGGAATTTTCCGTTTTCTATTTGCTTAAGAGAGTGTCCAAATTCACAAACATAATACACATACACAGTGTATATATTACACAGAAAGAGACAGAGAGAGAGATAACACTAATAAATGCTTACTCTGGGTAAGTACTCTGTTAAGTGATTTCCATACATGATTTCTCTTAGTCTTTGCAACAATCGTGTGAGGCAAATATTGTTATCCCCCCATTTGACATATGAAGAAACTGAGCATCTTTCAGGTTAAGGCTTGTGGGCTTACTTGCAGTGCACAAAGCTGAGGAGAGGCAGACCTGAAATTCCAAGCCCAGTGGGTCTGAGTAACCCCATTTCCTCTGCAGCCCAGTACACATTTACAAACCACCTCTGTTCAGATGGCTACTCTCAAACTTCAATCATGGGCACGTAAACTGACAGCTTTCAGACTGGCAGCCTTGCACTTTTGACCCAATTATAAAGTAAGCACATTCTCTTGGCCCACCAGTTTTGTTCCTAGGAATTTTCCCTAAGCAAATAGTCAGTATATGGGTACAAAGATTAATGTGCAAGTAAGTTTTACATATTGTTATTCGTTACTTATCACTAAATTATTAATACTGTTAAAAGTTATTAGATTCAAATGTCTAATAAGATCTAGGTTAGGACTCATTATATTTATATTGAAAATGTCACGAAGTCATTGAAAATCATATTGTGGAAGAATAATACACTAAGTGAACAAAAGCAGATGATATTCAAATTATGTAGCATACATACAGGGTATAGAATACCCACTGAAAAAATACTTATAGAGATACACTAAACTTTCTGAAAACACATCATCTCATTTAATTTGGCTCAAGGCTGAAAAGAGGCCTTCTGTAGCCAGAGATTCAATGCAGTACCTTTGTGGGGTTCTGTAACTATCGGAGTGTTATTCATTGCTCATGGAACAAAGGCTATGCTCTTAACTTAGGCTGCAAAGGCTTAAATGACTTTGGTCACCTTCTGACCATCTGTCCACCCTCTCTCTGCATTGCTCACTAAGCTTCACCCACATGGGCCTTTTTTGGCTCCTAGATTGATTATATCTGCTTAACTTTACTCCTATGTAGGGCCTTTGCACATGCTGCCCCTTCTGCCTGGAATGCTTCGCCTATTCTCCTCATATCTGGCTCTTTTCTTCAGGCCTCAGTTTAAATGTCACTCTTCAGGGGGTCCTTCCTTGACTACCTGATGTCATGTAGGCATCCCCTTCTAGTCTCCCTTTTAGTGTATGTAATAACTTGTAATGACATATTTATGTTTTCTATTTGTTCAATGTCTGCCTTTTCATAGAACCTGAACCCTGTGTAAGATCCACATTTGTCCACTGCTATACACAGATGCCTACTAAAAAGCTATTCATGGCAAGCACTCAGTAAAGACTTGCTGACGAGTGAGTAAGTAAACAAAGTTATTATACATTGATTCTGTACCCAGCAAAGTGCCATGAAAGGTTAGACACAGACTAGGCACTAGCTGGCTAAGAATCATTGTAAATCTGGGTAACACATAGGCAATAAGAACTCATATAGGGAGATGCTCACTTCTTTCTAAACCATTTTCTAAGATGGTTCATTGGGTGTTAACTGTGTCCTATATCCCAGAAGTAATATAAAGCAGACAGAAATATCACTGAGCACAGGTCTCCCGCTTTCCTAGAGAATCTAGGGACATAGGTTGATGTGGAGTCAACCTGTACCGCTCTGCATGTCCTCACAGCTCCATCTGCCCCACACAGGCCCTCAACATCTGACTTCTTAGAGAACCTGCTGTACTGCAGTCTGAAGGTTTGTCCAAAATACCGAGGACCTCAGTTCACAATTCGAAGTCATCGTGCCTCCTGAAGAATCATACAAGCCTGACCAGGCGGTAGTGCAGTGGATAGAGCTTTGAACTGGGACACGGAGGACCCAGGTTTGAAACCCAGAGGTCATCAGCTTGAGCGTGGGCTCATCTACTTTGAGCAAGGCTCACCAGCTTGAGCCCAAGGTCACTGGCTTGAGCAAGGGGTCACTCGGTCTGCTGTAGCCCTTCCCCCCCCCCCGTCAAGGCACATATGAGAAAGCAATCAATGAACAACTAAGGTAAGGTGACCAGATTTTAAAACTGGTAAAGCGGGACACCATTGGGAGGGGTGGGGGGTTCTTGATTAAAAATTTGGTCTTGATTAAAAAATGGAGCAAAATAAATTTTCATAGAATGCAAAAATAGTATTGTAATATATATTTTTAAATTTCAACATAAGTACAATTTACAAATATTATACATTAAAAATTATGTATAGTATTATTTTATTCTTCGGCATATTTCTCATTTGAGTGAATTGTTTTTGGTAGATTGCTGTCATTATTTAAAAGGTCATGGAATTTTTCACAAGAATTCTATTTCACACATAAAATGGCTTTCAAAGTCTCGACACTTAATTGTGATTTTTCTGATGTTCACACTTTATTTAGCATAGAAAAAACGCATTCAGTCGCAGCATTAGTTCCTGGTCAAGACAGAGCGTATTCCACAATTTTTAGTGCATTATTGTATGGAACATGGTTTGTTTCAAAATGATGAAATATTTCTAACCATTTGTTCTCTACTGTGAATTTTGGTGATGCTCAAGATTTAACCTTTTCCTTATCAATCTAATTTTTTAATAATAATACCTCATGAAAAAGATCACTTTCGGAAATATTACTATATGGGAAATTTTGAGTGAGTCAGAGGGATCGGGTTACACAGTTGTGCTCCCCGCGTCCAGCCCCAGCGCCTGCTGGAGACCGAGTGGCTTGCGCCTCGCAGAGCCCGGGGCCACAAACAAGCATCCAGGATGCGGGACTATGGGTAGTTAGGGGACTTGACAGCCGCTGCCCCAGCAGGTACATCCCTCCCGAAGTTCTCTGTTTCAGGGCCCGCCCAGGGCAGCCAGCTTTTGCAGCAGTGCGGGTGCTTCCTGGTCAAGGCGGGGTCTCCCCGCCAAAAACCATATATTCCCTACCGTTCTCCTGCCGTTCCTTAGCTTTTCATGCATTCTTTCCAAAAATCGGGACTTTTTTAAAACACCGTGGGACGTGGGACAAATTGTTAAAAATTGGGACTGTCCGCCAAAAGCGGGACGTCTGGTCACCTTAAACTAAGTTGCCGCAACAAAGAATTGATGCTTCTCATCTCTCTCCTTTCCTTTCTGTCTGTCCCTATCTGCCCCTCTCTCTGTTTCTCTGCCTCTGTCACACACACAAAATAAAAGAATACTAAAATAATGGCCAAATAATAAAGAAATAAATCACTTCGTGTGTAAAAGACAACTCTTCATATGTAAATTTTTGTAGAAGACTTAAGAACAATTATAAGGGGAAAAAAAGCATAATTTTAGCTTTAACTTAATTTTCCCTCTGTGGATTTGGAAACAGCAACCTTTATCTGACTCTAGAAACAGAACACATAGGACTAGTTTAGGGCCCATCAGTTTCCTAGGCAAGGTAGTCTGCTGCTATGAAATTGTGTGTAGTGGGGGCCGGAGATGGCATAAATATTTTCCATGTCCTATTCAAACAGCAACTTCTATCTGCTACCATGCTATCAATTTTTCCAACAGTTGATTGCAAATTCACCTCATAAATCAATCTGTACAAGAGGTCAGAAGCCAACCACAGCCAATTAAAACCTCTCAGCAATAATTCATCCAAGATCTGAGTAAGGATTTTTTTACAAGTCCTAGGAGGCTCTTGTTTATTCTAATCAGATCAGTAGAGGAAGAACTAAATTGGGTAGGACCCGCATTTTTCTCTTATCCCAGAACACAAACTCAGATATTTTTATAAGGAAAGGAAGAGGAAAAGGAGAAAGATATGAGGAAAGAGTGGGCTGAAGAATGCAAACACTTTCTCCACATTAAGTCACGTTTGGGGGGCTCTCCCCAAGGCTAGACCTGCTTCTAACAGCTTCATCCTGGGGAACGGAGTCCAGGCGGAGTTGGGTCCAACAAATAAATACAACTAAGTCACTTTTCAGTGAGTGCCTCTGGCAATCAGGCCCTGTGGGAGACTGAAATAAACCAGCATGTTTGATGCTTTTCAGGAGAGTATAGAGTAGAGAAGGTTACCCAGGTACGAGATACTGCTGAAAACACACACAGGCTACATAGCATATACTGTACATAACTACACACCTTAATATACTATAACTCTACAACTGTAACTATATTTTTACTGTAGACCTGCTCTGAAAGCTGAGTGAACTTGGACAAATTACTTAGCTTTCTAATGTTCTGTCTCTCATTGTTAGATGGGTAATAATAACAGTAGCAGTAGGCACGTGGCAGATTAAAGGAGATGCCTGCAGAGCACCAGCATGCTCTCTGGCCCCCAGAGTGCTTGCTCAGAACTGACTATATCTGAAAACCGATGTTAGACTCTGGACCCTGCTGCAGGGTTCCCTCATCATCAGCTCATTCAGTTTCAAGATTCTCCCTGCAGTCCCAGGTCTAACCAGACTCTTGATTGATCACTCCTGGGGCCTGCAATGACATCTCCTGGAGGTCAGGACTGAGGAACTACAGGCTTCCGCAGGCAGGCTCCCTGACAGACGGACGCGCCCTCAGCCTCCTCCATGTGGCAGAATGAAGACTGGGGGCGACCTGTGCTGGGTCGGAGGGGCTGGGCAGCCCAACACACTCCCGCCTGATTCACAAGCTCTGTCTTAATCCCCCTCTCAGACAGCCTCAGGCACACAGGCAAACCTTCCAGCTAATTTTAAAAACAAAATGCTTTGTGGGGGGGGGGGAGGGTGGAGGAGGGTTGAGAGGAGATAGACGGTGATGGAAGGAGACTGGGGGGTGAACACACAATACAATACACAGATGATGTATTATACAATTGTGCACCTGAAACCTATATAATTTTATTAACCAATGTCACCCAATAAGTTCAATAAAAAAATTTTTTAAATGAGAAAATAAATGAATGTAAAAATAAGTACTTATAACAATTTGAGGTTTTGAAGGGTATAAAGAAAAAAATAAGTCTCATTTCTACCCTCCTTACCCTTTACTCGCTAACTGCATCCTGAGGTAACCAATGGCAATTGTTCTGGGAATGCACTCTTATGACTAGTAAATACCCCCCCAAGTTAGAAGTGGGGGCATGCAGACAGACTCCCCACATGCGCCTGACTAGGACCCACCCGGCATGCCCACCAGGGGGCGATGCTCTGCCCATCTGGGGTGTTGCTCTGCTGCAACCAGAGCCATTCTAGCGCCTGAGGTGGAGGCCATGGAGCCATCCTCAGTGCCCGGGCCAACTTGCTCCCATGGAGCCTTGGCTGCGGGAGGGGAAGAGATATAGAGAGGAAAGAGAGGAGGAAAGGATGGAGAAGCCGATGGGTGCTTCTCCTGTGTGCCTTGGTCGGGAATCGAACCCAGGACTTTCACATGCCGGGACGACACTCTACTGCTGAGCCAACCGGCCAGGGCCGTAAATACTTTTAAAGTGTCTATTTAAGCACATGTAATCATAGACATATGATAAATATCAATTCGCAACTAACTTGCTTTCACCCCTACCTCTGCCTCCACAATCCGGTGGTGTGGATATCTTTCCTAGGTATTATTTAGAAATTCTGTACAAAACTGTGAGGTCTTGACCTAAGCTCTGCAGGACACTCAACAAAGCAAATAGAAATATCAGCTTTGTCTTCCTGGTTACTGTCTTTTTAGATTTCATCTAAGGAGGTCCAAAACCTTAGATTCCAAAATCTGGGTTGGGATAAGGAAGTGCATCAAAGAACTAATAACTATTTTATTTCTCCGTAAAATCAGAGTAGGTATGGCTATTTATGGCTGATTTCTCTTTCCCAGGAGATTCCCTGTGTCCTCAGATTTACATGTGCAAAGGAAAGCAGGCAGCAGGAGATGCCGCATCCGCCTCAGAGGTCTCTGTGCAACAAGCCAGTGCCACGCAGCCCTACGTGAGGATGAGAAGTGGTGTGTGTGCCCGTGCAGACAAATTTTGTCCACTCTTTGGTCATGCTGTAGGAGAAATGAACCATGCCAGCCAGGAGCACAGAAAATACAGCACAATAAATTGGGTACACCCAAGACACTTAGCTGTTGGGACAGTTGGCATTTCAATGAAACTAAGTGAGTCCAAGTCATCGAGTCCTAGGAAATGCCTGAGAAAATGAACATGAAGCCAAACCGTGTCCCACACCCAGGACTCCAAAGAGATAGGAAGGAAGTGTGAAAATCCACCGTGGGCACACCCAGCCCGACGGTTTTCCCTTATTCTGTACTCATCAGCAGCATGACCATCTAGAGCCGTGATGGCGAACCTATGACACGCGTGTCAGCACTGACACGTGTAGCCTTTTTGATGACATGTGGCCGCATACCAGAGAAGTATGGGGCCGCATGACGAGAAGGACGTTTCATCCTCGGCTCCGGCACAGCCAGGTGCAGTAGCCGAAGATAAAACATTTGCTGTAGTGTAGACAATCTGTGCCGGAGGTCTGTAGGCCAAAACAACGGAACTCCGGCACAGAGCGTCTAGTTCTGGGACTTCCGGTTAGGCTGTTTTTCTTGAAGTGACACACCACCCGAGTTATGCTAGGTTTTTTGGCGAATTTTGACACGCCAAGCTCAAAAGATTGCCCATCTCTGGCCTAGAGAGATGGGGATGTTCTTGGGATGAGGTCCTTGGGGTTTCTCTCAACTCTGCGGAGAAGACAAGAGACCAACACACCTTCACATCCAGTGTGTGTTGGGGCACCAACATAAATAAGGGGACACAACTGAATGAGTCAAGATAAGAAAAAGTAATGCATCTTGGGAGAGAAAAGGGTGCTCTGACACCAAGCTTAAGCCCCTAAATCCTGCCTCGTACTCTCAAGGATAAGGAGTCTCCTTCCACCTGGAAACAGAACAGTGCTCGCAGAGCTATTTATCACTCACCCACCATGTTTATTATTGTTTGAGAGCCAGAGAAAGTGTCTGTGTTTATGGCAGTTTAAAGGGAAATCCAAACCCTGCACATGGGATTCGTGAGACTCCTGGAGCCTGCTGGAGGTGTGACAGCAGAAAGCCCACGGCACGGAGACCCACAGTGGCACACGCATTGGAGGCTCAGAGTGCACACGTGTGGATGTTTATCTCTAGGCCGTGAGCTTTCTGTAGCCCGGGTGAGGTTTCACTCCCTGTACACCCTCTCCCCGTCATCCTTTCACGGGGAATGAGATTGATGAAGCAGGCGCTCCATAAATACTTGTGAAATGGGCTCAATCAGAGAACAGAATCTGTTCTGATTGTCAGTAAGAACAACTTCATCTTCAGCTAATACTACTCAGAGTCTAGCATAGGAAGACCTCGATTAGCCGGGGCACAAGGAAGAGGCATGCAGAAGTTAAAGGAAGTGCTGCTTCCGACCTTCCCAGTGAATTGGGTAGAAGAGCTATTGGCTTTCATAAAATGAGTGACCCCATTCATTAAAATGCATTTAAAAAAATTTTTCTCACTGAAATTTTTGATTTGGTGGTCAAATCCCCTCCCCCTCCTCATTTTAGACAGGAGCTCAAGATATTTTTTTAAATATATGTAGATCCCATAGTGCAGTGCCTGCCTTATACACCCCCCCCATACTGTTTTTTGTCTCCTTTTTCTTATCCTGTGGGCTTTAATTGATGGGAGTTGGAGTAAACGAAGGCAGAGGGTTTCCTGAGAGCATGGTTCGGCAGGCGAAGGGAGGGTAAGGGCCAGGAGGCGGTTCAGTGAGGAGCTGGGGAAAAGGTGCTGTTTTGGTGAACACTATAGTTTGCTGGCAAAAGAAAAGAACATATGGGAATATCTGCAACATCAAGGCCGCTTGATGCTAAGAAGCCAGACTGAACACATTCAAAAGAAGCACAGCTGACAGGAATTAACCCAGGCTCTCCTTAGACAACTATGTTACAGGTTGTTGCTGTTAGGCTGCATATAGTTCCTCATCTTCCCACTTAAAAAAAAAAAACAAAAACAAAACCATGTTTACAGTCTTTATGAGACATTCTATGTTTACTTCTCTGAATAGGACCTAGAAAACAATGACAATGGAAGTCCCACAATAGGTGGTAGCAGAAGGACGTGGAACCTTCTCCCAGTCTTCCTGCACCCCCTCCACTTCGAACAATGAAATTTAAATTACTGGAAATTTAATTGCTTTGTGGACTATTATGGCATTCACTGAGAGGAAGCATCTAGATTTATAATGTGAAATAATTAAATGTGCTCTACTGTTTGGAAGTTCTTTACAATCTACAATGAGAACAGAAACTGGAAAGAAAATTTCCTATTAAGAGGACTGCAAACGAAAACTACACTGAGATACCATTTCACACCTATTAGCTGGGAGACACCCAAAAGCTTGTGAACACTGTGAGGCTGGGGAGTGGGGAGAGGAAGAAGCCTCTCATACGTTCATGGCGGGGTGCTAACTGGTACATTCCTGTGGGGCAGATTTGGCCACATCTATCAAAATTATGCATGCATTTACCCTTTGACCAGCAATCTTATTTCTAAAAATCTTCTCTGAAGATAAGCTTCCACGAATATGAAACAACATATGCACAGATGAATATGGTTACTCACAGTAGCATTGCTTAATAGCAAAAGACCAGAGATGGCCCACATGTGCATCCACAGGGAACTAGAGAGCTTTGCAGCCATAAAAGGGAATGATACACTGATGCAGGGAGCTCTCCATATATATTGTTAATTAAAACAACAACAACAAGATGCAGAACTGTATGTATAATATACTACCTTTGATGTAAAAAAGAAGGGTGAATATGAATATGTATGATGCATATTTGTATATTTTCCTAAAAGAACTACAGGAAGGATAAAATGCAACAGGATGAGAATGTGTATTTACAGGAAGCGGGATTGGGGATATGAGTGGGACTTCTCTAAGGATACCTTTTATATTGCTTAGACTTTTGAACATTGGAAATGTTTTAGATGTTCTAAATGTTTTAGATGTTCTAAATAAACATCAAATGGAAAAAGCAAACAAGCCTATTACTGAAGCAAAACAGAAACAAATGAACTTAACTATATATCAAATTGCTATTATAACCATACAAAGAAAAATATTTTCAAAGTAACTTTCAAATATAATAGTGTGTGTGTGTGTGTGTGTGTGTGCGCGTGTGTGTGTGTGTGTGTGTGTGTGTGTGTGTCAGAGATAGAGAGAAAGACAGAGGGACAGATAGGCAGGAAGAGAGAGAGATGAGAAACATCAATTCTTCATTGTGGCTCCTTAGTCTCCTTAGTTGTTTATTGATTGCTTTCTCATATGTGCCTTGATGGGGGGAGGAGGGGGGGACTGTAGCAGAGCAAATAACCCCTTGCTCAAGGCAGCAACCTTGGGCTTAAGCCAGTGACCATGAGGTCATGTCTATGATCCCACGCTCAAGCCAGTGACCTCGTGCTCAAGCTGGTGAACCCTCGCTCAAGCCAGATGAGCCTTTGCTCAAGCTGGTGACCTTGGGGTTTCGAACCTGGGTTCTCTACAGTCTCAGTCCGATGCTCTATCCACTGTGCCACCGCCTGGTCAGGCTTTTATGGTATATATTTTGAGGACAAAAAGAAGTGTAAATAAGTCTTAAGCAAATGTGGCAAATATTAAAAAGTGTTGAATATATGTAGAGGATGTGCTGTGCTTTGTACCACTTTTCTTCTGCTCTTCTATAAGCTTGAAAAATTTAAAAATAAAGTTTTCAGCATTTCTTAGCACTGGCCTGAATATTAGAAGATTTGGGTTTCTGGACTTACACCACTTTCTTGCTTTGTAGACTAGATGAGTCGTGTCACTTTCCGTTACAGTTAAGAGAAGCTTTGGAACCATATACTACCCCTTCTAGCTTTAAAGGTGCGGTTTCAGCACCCACAAATCAACCTCTGACAACATTGAAAATCTCAATCCCAGCAGAAAACAGCAGGGCCTAAAGAGATTAGTTAGAGGTTTCTAAGAATGTTTTTAAAATTGTTCTAACAAGCACGTCACAGAACATTTATTTGCTCATTTAAGATCTTCTATCTATCCTTGCAATAAGTCCTTCCTGCCCAGCGCTGCCAGGAATTGAAAATTTTGGGTATTGCTTTACCCCCACAATTAATCCAGGAAAAATAACTCCAGAAAGATATTCTTAGTAAGAGTTGCTCTCAAGTTCTCATAAGCCAATGAAAAACAGAGTAAACCAGTATCAAAAAGTTAAACATTATCTTATTAGAATAAAAATGTTCACTACACAGATATTGCCTAATATTATAATTAAATATAATGTTTCCATAGTTGAACCTCTAAGTAACTCTATGGTAAGTCAGCTTATCAGTTCACATACATACCCATATGTGTGTGTGTCTCTATATATGGTATATACATATGCATGTATATACACATATGCATATATATATAGATAAAGTTTAAAGCAAATAGATATAGACTTTTACTTAAAATTTTCATTGGAGACTATATAAGCCCCAAAGCAACCTCACATCTATAGAAATTATTCAATTCTCTTTTAATTTGGACATAATTACGTTTTATATTACAGTCATTCATGGGTTTCAAGCTGTGTGTGTGTGTGTGTGCATGTGCACATGCTATTCTCAGTCTGATCATTCCTTCCTTCCTTCGATTCACGTTGATCAAGGTCCTGCTACATCTCAGGCACTGTACCAGGTCCTGGGATAACAGTGTAGATCAGCACTATGATGTCTCCTGGGGAAGACACTTTGGTTGAAAGTCCAGTTAGAATTAGCAATGACATGCTCTGACAGAAGCCCTGCCTCCAGCTGCTCTTAAGGGTGGCAGACTTGGAGTCTCCGGTCTGGAGCAGTGGCAGAGGCCACACCACTGGGGAAAGGTGAGCTTCACCACAAATGTGGGAAGCGGTACATCTCGGGTCTCAAAAACTGTCATGCTGTTGTCTTAGCCCAGGGGTCCCCAAACTTTTTACACAGGGGGCCAATTCACTGTCCCTCAGACCATTGGAGGGCCGGACTATAAAAAAAACTATGAACAAACCCCTATGCACACTGCACATGTCTTATTTTAAAGTAAAGAAACAAAATGGGAACAATACAATATTTAAAATAAAGAACAAGTAAATTTAAATCAACAAACTGACCAGTATTTCAATGGGAACTATGGGTGCTGATGCATCCTGTGCTCCTCTCACTGACCACCAATGAAAGAGGTGTCCCTTCTGGAAGTGCGGTGGGGGTGGATAAATGGCCTCAGGGGGCCGCATGCAGCTGGCACCCTAGTTTGGGGTCCCCTGGCTTAGGCACTGGGGAAGCGTGGCAAAGTCCAGCTGGGGCTGGTGGTCCTCACTCCTTGCTTTCATCATTTGGCTCTCCTCTCTCTGAGACTTGGTTTTCTGCTTTGCATAATGAAGTGAAGATTTAGTATCACAAGATAATGAGAGTAAAGCACCTGGAACTAGGCCTGGCATGCAGCTTAGTGAGGGAGAGAATCACACTTAATTCTGAAAATGTTTAGGCTAATTCCAACTATGCCTTTATCTCATTTATTCTTTACCACCACTCTATGAGATAGCTTTTATTAATATTACCCCCATATACAAATAAGGAAACCAAGATTCAGAAAGTTGGCAAGATTCTCCAGGGTCACACAACCAGATAGTAGGTGTGGATCAAGAATTCAAACCCAAGAGACAGTCTAAGCCCAAATTTTATGTTTTTAGATTTTTATGCCAGGATGCCTGTGGAGAGGGAAAAGACTGATGAGGTTCTTGGTACACGGACCCAAAAAAATGAGTTGACCTATAAAGCTTTCTTTTTTTTAACAGTTTTGGTCCATTACCATTTCATATTTCTTAACATTGTTTCTATAAATCAGTAGATGCAAACTCTTCCTGTGGCAAACGGCAACAGTACCCACTGCTCCCTTCCGTCTTGTACCTAGATTACTTGCCTCTCCCCTTTGACAACTGAACTTATGACCTTTGCATAAGCCTTTTCTATTTCTTATGTTTATCCTTGCAAAACAAGACTTGGTGTGTCCACACGAAGACTTATACCTGAACGTTCAGAACAGCTTTATTAAAATAGAAAAAATAAAACCTGGAAACCACCCTAAAGTCAATCAACAGGTGAATGAATAAACAAATTTTGGAACATCTATGCAATGGAATACTGCTCAGCATCCAAAAGAAACAAACTCGGGACACATGTAGCAATATGGGTGAATTTTTAAAAAATGTTTTGCTGAGGAAAAGAAGCCAGACACAATAGAGTACACTCTGTGATCCATTTATTTGAAATTCTAATCTGCAGCGACAGGAAACTGATCAGTAGTTGCTTGGGGCTTGAAAGCAAAATGGATGATGGAGATTGACCGTGAGGGGTTCATGGAAATGTGTGAGATATTGATTGTACTGGCGGTTGCTCAACTGTATGCATTTGTCAAAACTCATTAAACCATACATTTAAAATAGATGCATTTAATTATATGTAAATTATCCTTCAATGAAGTATACAAATGCTTTTAAAGCACCCTTGTGTCACTTTTTTTAAAGTTCTCCTTGTTCTGCCTGACCAGGTGGTGGCGCAGTGGATTGAGCGTCTGACTGGGATGCAGAAGACCCAGGTTCGAGATTCCAAGCTTGACAGCTTGAGCGCAGGCCCATCTGGCATGAGAAAAAGTTCGCCAGCTTGAACCCAAGGTCGCTGGCTCCAGCAAAGGGTTGCTCGGCCGGCGATCAAGGCACATGTGAGAAAGCAATCAATGAACAACTATGGTGTTGCAACGGCAATGAAAAACTAATGATTGATGCTTTTCACCTCTCTTTGTTTCTGTCTGTCTATCCCTATCTATCCCTCTCTCTGACTCTCTCTGTCCCTGTAAAAAAATAAATAAATAAATAAAAATAATAAAGTTCTCCTTGTTGCATAAGCAAGTGTGCAATTTGTGTTGAGTGTGCTAAGAGGTGTTCTGAGGACAAGGGGGCTTAGACTTGCCACTTCCTCTGAACAGATCTTTCTGGGAAAGATCAGACGGGTCTGTTGGAAGTCAGCGCTGTTTTTCCATCACCAAGGGGATTGCTGCGGAACGCCGCCTCCCAAGTTCATTATCTCAGCATTTAATGTTTTGTTTTTGTTTTTTCAAAATACAAAAAAGTAATTAGAAGACATGATGGGCAATAACCTCTGTGCCAAATTACCTTGCTTTAATTTGATGACACTTTTGAATTGTTCAAGCTCAAATAATTAATTTTAAAAACTGCCAGTCTCTTGATAAAATTTTTTGTCTTTTTTGGGGGGGGAGGGGGATGTGCATGCCAAGTATTATCAGGAATGTTTTTCACGGTAAAACCTCAACCCCCTAAGACACACAATGACCACTGGACCACTGATCTGCTTCAAATATTCATAAGATAATAAGACACAAGTTCACAGGAGGAGATTATTGCCTGGCCAGCCTCTAGCGGTCTAGGTTTGATTATAATTATTTCTTTAGTGACATTTATAAAACCCCATTGGTCTAATCAGACCATACGAAGATTGACTCAGGTTTCAGATTCACTCGGGGTTGATAATTGAGCTCATTCCTGAAAGGCCTGCGGAGCACTAAAGCACTGAAGTGAAACCATGGAAATTAGTGATTTGAATAGGAGAATCCTGAACTTGGGTAAAGAAAACAATCCCTATCACGCCACTCCTGGAACAAGCTTTGCCAAAACCTAATAAGATTAGGGAAGATAAAACTAAGGAATACACTCTGATGCTTGTCTTCCAGAGGAGGAACAAGGAGTCAGGGGAGAGAAATGACCCACTTCATGTACACCCTTATGAATGTAAATAAATGTGGGTCCACGTGCAGGGGCCCAGAGGCCAGCACCACGGTTTTTTCTGCTGAGGGAATACAACGTTCACTTCTTTGCTTCCGCTGATAGGGTTTGCCTTCAAAATAGCTGGCTTCTCTAAACGAAACTGGAGCAAAATTCCGGCCCATCTTTTATAAATGTTTGTTCTCCACAAGGGCAGGGTGACTTCCTAAGTGAGTAAGCTGGCTGAAGATCTGAGCAAGCTTAGAAAAGAGAGCCAGGCCTGCCCTTGAACTCCGGGAGCTGTGCACAGCCCCACATACGCTCCCCCTGGCTTGGGGCCTTGCAAGGGAACCTGAAGAAGCCTCCTCTTTCCTCATTCACATGTCCTCCGACACACACCCGCCTTGGGAACAGCTTTCCCCAGATATGTGTGGCTTCCTCCTGCTCTTTCTTCAAGTCCTCATGTAAATGCTCCTTTTCAATAAGGCCTTCCTCCACTTTCCCCAGCCCCTTACTCAACTCCATTTATTTATTTTTTTCCATGGCTAACACCTTCTAACATGGCATACAATGCACTTATTTGTTACATTTATTGTATAAGATAACTCTCCTGCTATAACATGAGCCCCACGAGGGCAGGCTTTTGTCTGTTTTCTACTGTGATATCACTGATATATAGTAGACAGTATAGTGTGCCTGGTGCACAGTAGGCATTCAATAATTTTTGGATGAACATGTGAATGAATTATCCAGCACTTGCCTTGTGATGCACTTGCCTTATGATGACACTATTTGTTCTCATTGCAATTGTTTAATTCTGTTTTCCTTAATGGATTCTAAGCTCTAAGCAAACAGGGATGGTGTCTATTTCAGTCAGTGAATAATCCCAGCTCCTGGCTTAATACCAAACACACACACAGGCTTTCCACAATCACTTACTGAATAAAAAAATTAAGCCATCTTAACTATCTTCCTGAGTATACTGAAATGAGAATAGGAACCTCCAGATTCTAAGTAACTTAACTTTGGGAATATCTCTTGACCTTAGTGGATTCAGCTTCTTTATATAAATAATGATGGGATTGGGCCAGAGCATCAACAAAGTCCTGTTCAGACTTTGATTTCCATGGCCCTATGCTTTCATGCCATGCCTTCCTCTCTTCTTATCCATCTTAGAAAGTCTAGATAAAGTATGATTACTAAGGTGCATGCCTTTAGAAATTGTTTGTTGTGATAGTTGGATTTCCCAGTAGACATTTTAGAAACACCCAGGGCTTTGAGACAACATGCAAATGAGATGGAAGAGACTGGCTTATCTTTTGATATCTATGCAGTCCCCAAAGTCTGTCTTTCTAAAAGTGCATAAGTTGATGTCAGTTAAGGAAATCATAGATTTTTTTATATAAAGTCCTACTTAGAATAGTCTATCCCACTGTTAAATCATTTGGTTCTAGTTTGAGATTCAGAGATCTTAGACACGGTACTTCAGAGAATTCTAACATCCACAGAAGTGATAAAAATTAAGAGTTGAATGTCTCACAGCGTTGGAATCAGGGAGAAGCAACTGAGTTCTCTCTACTCATTCATTCTAGAGCCTTTGTGAGAGTTATCCTTCTGTTCTAAAGTCTAGATTGCTATCTGGGTTTCTAGTGTTGAATGTCCGTAGGATCTACCAATACTATCGGAAATCAGGAACGGACGAAGCTAAGTTTGAACGGTCCTTGCTTGAAGGTGACCTGTCCTCCCCAACTCTTCCACATCATCAAGCCTGTCCCAGGCTTCGTCACCAAGCACCATGAGCAGCTTCCTCAGGATGTGGACAAGCCTCACTAAACAAAGTGGACTGCCACAGACTGAATTCATTCCAATGAGGTCTTTAGTAGGGGTTCGGCCAAACTGGGGATTGAGAGGAGCCAATGTTAGATGGGATGGTTGAGGAGTTGATATTTGAAGACTCAAGGAAAAGAAATTCTCTGGAATGGGAATAGCATGTGCAAAGTCCTGAGGAACAAATATGCTTTACATGTACAAGAAATACAAAAATAGCAGTGAGACTGGTGTATGCTAAGTGAGCAGGCACACGGGACAAACCAATCTAAATATGTTTAATTCTTGATACCCAAGTCTCTCCTCCACAGTTTGGGATGATGGCACTGGAAGTGATAGAATGGAAAATTTTGCATTCAGGTTGGGGTTCCCCAAGACAGGTACTGGACCAAAATCTTATCTCTGGACTTCTTAGACTGACTGATCTTTAGCTGGTGGTTGTTTAAATAAAGTTTCTCCAGCTGGGATCTAACTGCTGCATAGCTTCTTTGCATTCTAACCCCTGCTCTCCCTTTCCACCCTTGACCACCTTGGTCTTCCAACGCCTTTCAATGTTCACAGTCCAAGACCACTTGGGTCAGTTCGAACCTCTCTTCCTGACCTGTCAGAGTTCCTTGGTTTATGACCTAAAAAGTCAGCTTCCAAATTATTGCCTTTCCTCATCCCTGATAACTGTGAGTTTCCACCCTTTGCCTGGCTTACACTTTGGTGCCTTCTCTCTCTCTCTCGCTCTCTCTCTCTCTCTCTCTCCCTCTCTCTCTCCATTCCTCTGGTGGCCCTACAAGAATATTCTGCGGGGCCCAGCCTGCTTCTAGGTGCTGTACACTTTGATGGAGACTGTGCCTGGAGCTCAAGTCCTCACCCTTAGGACCCTTAAAGAACTAGTGTTAGTTTGTAAGCAGGGCTGGAATCAGGATAAGGAATTTGAGCTGCAACATCTGAACATGTTCTCAGAATTACGGACAAATACTAACCATCTGCATGGCCAAGTTTTCTTCAGATTGATCAATTTCTTCTCTGCACTCAGCACCTCCTTATTTTCTGAACCACGCGCTTGATACTGTGTTATGTATAAAGGTTTGCATTGTTGTTGTTTTTGTAATACTTCAATACTGCATCTTAAAATGTAAAGTTCTTGAAAAGCAAAACTGTGTCCTCTATATTATTTTTAAGTGTTAAGCCTCACAAGAGTGTTACACATACCATACATACAGGTAGTGCCTAATAAATACTGGCTGGTTGATACTTGTTTTAAGTCAGCTATGTGTTTTTGGCACTAGAGCAGAAGTTATGGAAAGCCCAGTCTTTCTCAGCAAATCCACGTCTTTGAAGGGAAATGCTACCTCTAAGTGGTAGCTAAAGTTAGAAAGTTGGAGGCTAAGCATTATGGCCCTCCCACATTCCTGGAAGGCTGCAGTTCACAGTTCTGGGCAAAAGGGCAGCCCTTCCTGTTTTCTGTGATGATTAGATTGTTCATTCATTTCTTTATATTCAGTGAATATTATTATTATTTTCTCAGACATGAGCATGTATGATGTGGGAGGCAATGTGCTCAGCATTATGGAGGACACACAAAAAGATTCTGAACCATGATATCCTAGCTCAGCCTGAGTAATGATCAGATAAAATTTATACGGAAGAACCATGGGGGAAGAATCGGCAAACACTGGGCATCACACGTCAGTATCTGGGCTGCTGGTTGGACTCCCGCCTCCTGGCTGGGACATGATGCCCTGGTATAAACCAAACCATGGATTGTGCCTTTTGAATCAGGACTTCCTTTTTCTTCTTCTTCTTCAGAACTCCCCCCTTCTAATGGGTAGCAGGATGTCAACAGCATTCCAAGAACTCAGAAGAGTTGAGGGGGGAACATTTTTAACTACTTCACAGTGGGGGGAATTCAAATAATTTAACAACTGATTCTCTGCCCTAATGACCGTTTGAAGTATAAAAAAAGATATAACAAAAGGGAGTTTATTATTTCATGCTTTTAATACTTAAATAAGAACAATAAAAGAGGTACACAAAACTAGATTATGTTATGAGTTTTAAAATATTAATGAAAAAATATTAATACCTGACAAAAAACAATAAAACTGTTTTTAAAGGTATTTCCATATTGCTTCTTGATTGGCATCCTCACTTGCAATTTTTTTATCTATGGATGGAATTAACATTACTAATTACTACGGGCACTTAGACTATGCTGTTGCACAGATGAATGTTAAAAAAGAGGAAGAAATGTAAATTTGTGATTTCCACATTGCGCGGCTGCCCAGGCGCCCATCTTGGAGAGAACTCTGATTACAAGTGCCGTTGTAACAACCGGTTCACCAAACTCAACAAAAAATTAAGTATCAGTTCTGCGGAACCAGTGCAAACCTGCTGAATCCCACTACTGCTACTTCACACACACAGGTCTTATCCTAAAATGGATTTGTAAACTTTACAAATTATCACAAATGCAATAAAAATAAGGATGTAACAATCTGTTCCACTACACCACCCAGGTTGATACTATGTTCAGCAGCTGGACTAAACAGAGGTTTCACTCACTCATTCATTTGTTGGTTTGTTTATTCTTTCTTTCTTTCTTTCTTTCTTTCTTTCTTTCTTTCACATATTCATTTATTTAGCAAATATTTACTGACTTCATACTTTGTGCCAGGCACTGTGTTAGGAACTCTGGGTTATATAAAAATAAAAATATACTGTTTCTTGCTGTGAAGCCCTTGGGGAAAGAAGTGGAAACAAAACACCCAGTTATAAAACTGCAATGATTTCACATATAGGTGGAATCTAATGAACAAAATAAACAAAAATAGAAATAGACTCAGATACATAGAACAGGCTGACAGCTATCAGAGGGGAGGGGGAATGGAGGGCTGGGTGAAAAAAGTGAAGGGATTGAGAAAAAAACACTCATGGACACACAGTATGGTGATTACCAGAGGGGCGCTGAGGGAAGTTAGAAGACGACATAGGGCGCATAAATGTTGACAGAAAGGGACTACACTTAGGGTGGTGAATACATTATACAATATTCAGATTATGTATTATAGAATTGTACACCTGAAATCATTTCATTAACCAATGTCACTCCAATAAATTCAATAAAAGAACTACAGATTAAAATGTGATAAATCATCCAAAAAAACTAAAGTGCTAGAAAGATAGGAATCTGGCTTGAGGAAAGGGCTTCATATAAGAGGTAGCTGGGCCTTGGAAATAAGGGGAGGAAACAGGGATGTGGAAATGGGAATGGGGCTGAGGATTGGGAATTGATGGGTTCAAGGCAGAAAACTGCAAGATCAGGATGTGGAAAAAGTGCATAATTTCATTTGATGGGAGCAGAAAGTCTATCAAAAAGAAAGGAGTGAAGACTCATGAATATTCACCTAGGGAATTTGGGACATTCATAGGTGAGATGGTTATATACCGCTAATTTACCATCCTAATCAGGACCCATATGATGTGAAAGGGGCATACAAATAATTTAAATTATATATATATGATATTATATCTATTTATTTATATATATTATAATATATACTATATGTTTATTTTTATATATATTACAAATAATTACATATATAAATATTTCAGATATTTACTTATTAACCAACACCTTCACTATAGTGGTAAACTTCAAAATAGTTCTATTCAAAATCTATTTTCAAAAATAAAATCTTTATAAATACTAAAAGTTATTGGTCTCTGTCTCAAAGTATAGGTAATCTGAGGACATTCAAAGAAAATTCATAAACCCTTATGCTGATTGTCTGAACATTTACAAACAACACAACTTGAACATCATCTTTGGTGCATATTCACATACTTGAGTTATTTTCTTGCATGGGTCTGTTTTTAATGCCTTGGCACAAGTATATTTTTGAAGAAGGTATTTTAAATTTTTTCATAAAATTATCTGTTCTTCAAAATTCCATTTTAAAACGAGTTAGAAACTTCTGATGCTTTTAATGAATGTTTTTAATGAAACTTCTGATGCTAGAAATACATATTCTATATGTCCTCAGGTGACTGTTAGGCACAGAAAAAAATATACCAAATGGAGGATATTATAAATTCTATTTTTAAGAATAAAATTTGTAAATATTTCAATCTAAATAATTTATAAAATACTGTGCAGGTTCTTTCTGAGAACACCTGAACAGCTTCATTGAGGTCTAATTTTCTATAATAAAAGTACCCATTTAAAACATACAGTTTGCTGAGTTTTGACACATATAAACATCCATGTCCCCATGGATGATTATGCTATAGAGTATTTGTATCCCTGTAGTCCATCTCACCACTCCACGCCCTTTGGCCCCATGAAACCAGTGATTGGCTTCCTCTTACTATTGATAAGTTTCATCTGTTCTAGAGCCACATTACATGGAATTATACAGTATGTGGTCTTCTGGATCTGACTTTTTCTCACCTAACATAATGTTTTGATATTCCTTCATGTAGATGTTCATTTCAGTCGTTTGTTCTTTTATATTGTTGAATTGTATTCCATTGTACGGATATATCACAATTTCTTTATCCATTCACTTGTTTTTCAGATTAAGTGATAGTAAATAAAGCCACTATGTATAAGTCTTTGTGTGGACATACGTTTTAATTTCTCTTGGATAATACGTAGGAATAACATTGCTGAATCCTACGAAAAATTAGTGTTTAAAAGAAATTATAAACTGTCTTCCAAAGGAGCTGTACCATTTAACACTCTCACCAACAGTGTATAAGAGTTCCAATTACTTCACCTTCACTCACACTTGGTATTGTGAATTTTTCTAACTTTAACCATTTTAATGGGTGTGTAGTGCTATCGCATTGAGATTTTAATTTGCTTTTACCTGATGACTAAAGATGTGGAATATTTTTTCATGTGCTTGTTGGCCATTCTTTTTTAGTGAAGTACTTGTTCAAATGATTTACCCAGTTTTAATTGAGTTTTTGTCTAATGATTAAGTTGTAAGTATTCACTATATATTTTAGATACAAGTTCCTTGTCTTGTATCTAAAGTATTGTAAATATTGCCTCTTAGTCAGTGGTTTATCTTTACTTTAACAGTTACTTTAGATGAGTGAAATTTTTCCATTTTAATGAAATCAATTTTTTTATGGTTTGTATTTTTGTGTCCTATCTAAGAAATCTTTGCTTTCCCTTAGTCACAAAGAGTTTCTTCTAGAAGTTGTATTGTTTAGCTTTGATATTTAGGTTATGATCATTTTCATTATAATTCTGAATAATTTTTATGTATAATTTGAGGTAAAGAATGACATTAATTTTTTCCACATAAATACAGTATTCAGTTGGAACATTTTTATTTGCTGGGGAATGGGGAAATTATCTTTCTTATTGAATTACCCAGACACATTTGTCAAAAACCTGACTGTTCCTGATTTAGAAATTAACCTTTATCACACACACAAAAATCTCCTGATAATAAATATATAGGTCTATTTCTGGACTACATGTTCTAGTCTACTGATCTATATATCCTTCCCTACACCAAATCCACATGGTTTGATTAATATAGCAAGTTTTTAAATCAGGTAAGGTAATTTCTACAACATTTTTTTTCATCTATACAAATTGAAAAAGCCAATTTGATTTGCTTTAATAACAACCTATTAGACAATGGCAATATCACAGATGAAATTATGAATTATATGGACACCACAACGAATTCCAAAATACTCCTCTACTCCAAAATTAAGTTTCTTATTTTAATGCAAGCATTATTTTTACAGCAACACTGTGCTTCACCAAAATTCACATCTGCATTATCACCAGAAGTAGAAATCATTTTATCTGCATTGATGAATCTTTTTAACTAAATTTATAATAGCATGCGCAATAATAGCAGATGTTTCACCTTTGACCAAGTGAACTTTCAACTATTTTACTCTAATTTTATGAATTCGATTAAAAAGTGGAACCACTATTAAAATGAATTTAATTGAGTTTCTATTTGAAATATCTGATATAATCCATATAAATCAGGCATAATTTAACTATTTTCAAAGTCCTTCTGCTAACAGAGCCAACACATTAACAGCTTTTGCTGTATTTCTTTTAAGTGCACAAGAAAGGATACATACATTGGTACCTTTGTGCACCACTTCCGATTTCCTCAGCTTCACCAGTTCTGCTTGGTTGTCCCAGTTCTGCACCTTCAATTTGGATTTCTTACCTCTGTGCCAGAATGTTTTTGTGGACATGCGGGGAAAATATTTGACAAGCATGCACAATGTGGAAGTAAGATAATAAGGAGCCTTTAATCAATGAGGCTAATTGCTAAATGTTACCCCTTTCTTCATCTGCAGGACTGCCTTGAATTGTGTTTAAAGTGGCTCTTCAGGTAGTCCCATGGATCAAAATATAAGTCGCATGTAGTAGTGGCCAACTTTGATAACACTTTTTTCTTTTTATAACACTTTATGTTGATTCTCCCTCCTTCCCTGCTTTGTTCTTCTTGTCTCTTATTCCTTTTACCCAAATTGCATTCACAAGTAAAATACTGGAATGTAAAATTTTATCTTAGGTACTACTTTCTGGGAAACCCAGGTTAATATTATTCAAATCAAAATGAGCAAAATTAATTTATAGAATGAAGAGTCATGCTTTAAAGGGTAACTCCTAATTATAACTTGTGAAGCTGCCTGTGTTGTCTTCTTAATATAACTGCTAACTTAATACTTTTTCAGAATGCTTATGTCTTCTGGTTTTCATTAGTCAGTGATATCACCATAGACCTCATAATAGTTAGTGTACACAAATATTATCTTCAAATTATAATTTCATCAACTTTTTTTATTAATTCAGCAAAAGCAGGGAAGACAGAGAGACAGACTCCCACATGTGCCCTGACTGGGATCCACCAGGCAAGCTCCCTATGGGGCGATGCTCTGCCCATCTGGAGCACTCTGTTGCTTGACAACTGAGTTATTCTTAGCACCTGAGGCAGAGTCCACCAAGCCATCCTTAGCACCCGAGGCCAACTCGTTCAAATCAATCGAGTCATGGCTATGGGAGGAGAAGAGACAGAGAGAGAGAAAAGGGAGAAGGGTGGAGAAGCAGATGGTCACTTCTCCTGTGTGCCCTGACTGGGAATCAAACCTGGGACATCCACACACTGGGTCACTCTACCACTGCGCCAACCAGTCAGGACCCTCAACTTTCTTGAAAAACAACTCAGTTTTTATTCATGAAACTAACCTTCCTTGCCCTGGCTGGATGGCTTGGTTGGTTAGAGTATTATCCTGAAGTTCAGAGGTTGCTGGTTTGAACCCTGGTCAGGGCACATACAGGAACAGTTTGATGTTCCTGTCTCTCCCTCTCACTCTCTTTCTCTCTCTAAAATGAATAAAATTTAAAAAAATAAACCTTTTTTCCTTCTTTCCTTCCCTCCTTCCTTTCCTCTCTTTCCTTCTTTCTCTGTTGGATTACCTTGACACCTTAATATTAGATACAGATTTCTATGTTTGTGTAAGAACTTAATACACTTTTAATCTTTATAGCAACCCCATAGCATTGTGATAATTAAATTAATTAATATATGCAAAACACTTAGAACAGTGCCTAACACTTGGTAAAGACTTAATAAATTAATAAATTAAGTAATAAATTTAAAAATAAATTAATTACTTATTAGTAAGCTACTAATATTAATTTTCTTTTGGGAAGAATTAGAAACAGAAGAATTTTCAGAAGTAGACAGAGTTTACTGGAAAATATCAACATCTTTTTGGATTTGCCTCTTCATTAGTATTTATTTACTCAGCAAAGCACTGGTTGAACACCTACTCACTGTAACTCTTTTGATTATTTGAGACTGCTTGTCATGTAATCTATATAATTTAATCACATGAACATGATCAATACAATTCTATTGTTGCAACAAATTCTTTAACCAGTCTTAACTGAATCAGATAAACCATACAATAAAAGTTTATGAAGAAAACAGCTTTAAAAATAGTTTTTAGATTAAATGAACTCATTCTGATGTTCAATTTCCAGACAATAATTGCCCTTTAGAAATGCCAGCAAGATACAAGATGCTGTAAAGTCAGAGAAATGTGAACATTAACAGAACAGCCAGGTCAGTTATGATGTCATTAAATAAAACACACACTCACATAACCAGAAGCCAAATAGACCATAAAACAGTTGATTTCTTTCCACATAGAAACACCAAATGCATCCACCTTAAGCATAAGGATCGTTAATGCCAGTAAATTTATATATTAAATATTTTCCATAAATTGAATGAATATAATCAGGAACTCCAAGGATTTGATTTTAAAAAATATTAAAGCATGTGATAATATAAAATCAATTTTATTTTATTTTCTTAGCTCTTTAAAAATTTTTATTGAAATTATTTGGGTGACATTAGTTAATAAAATTATATAGGTTTCACGTGTTCAATTCTACACTACATCATCTCTATATTGTACTGTGTACTCAGCATCCTAAGTCAAGTCTCCTTCCATCACCTTCTATCCCCCCTTTAGCCTCCTCCACCTCCCTTCACCCCCTTTCCCTCTGGTAGTCCTCATACTGTTGTCTGCGTCTATGAGCTTTTGTTATGTTTTGCTTAATCCCTTTACCTGTTTCACCCAGCCTCCTCCAACCTCCTCTCCTCTGACAACATCAGTCTGTTCTCTGTATCTATGAGTCTGTTTCTATTTTGTTTGTTAGTTTATTTTGTTCATTATATTCCACATATCAGTGAAATCACATGGTACCTGTCCTTTTCTGACTGGCTTATTTCATTTAGCATAATAATCTTCATATCTATCCTATAAAGCCAATTTTAAAAGCATCAAAAATTTTTAAATATTCTCCAATCTTTGGGTTAAATAAGATACACCTAAGTGAAAGAGTAACGGATTTAATAAATAGTCATTTGATAAGTTTTAGTAAAAACTTTGGGTTTATGTCCCAGCAATTGAGAAAGCAAATTATTTTAATATCTGAAGCACAAATCCTTTTACAAAATTAAAGGAGGACATAATATAGCTGTCAGTCAATAGAAAATTTAAAATAATTTTATACTAGGTATTTATGTTATTTTAAATATACAATTTCAGAGAAGTTTAAAGAATCAAATGGTATTATACTAATAAAACTTCTACTTATGAGTGATGTTTTTCAATTCTTACATATTTTTTAAAAACTGGAATATACTTGATGCATAAATGCTATCTCATTCTAGCAGTAAGTAATATTAATCCACTGCTATACAGATCAATTTCTTAAAAGGCCCATCTCATTGATCATTTACTTTTTGTGGTTAATAATTACTTATCAAAATTTATAATACATTTTGTAATCTTTTGCTTAATTGCCACACACTGTGTAATTACAATGAAAACTCAATCCAGAAGCAAAATAATTTAATTCATAGATGTGTATCATCACAAGCATTTAAATTTTTTCAATTTATTTACATATTTCTGTGACAGAGAAATATGAGAAAGTGACCAATAAAACATTCAAGATTAAAATAATTTATATGAAGGTGAAATTCTGTGGGTGAAGTAGAATGAAATATAAACTTAAGGGGAAAGAGAAAGGATATAAAATTTTTGACTATTACAAAGAGTTCATGTATTCTTTGAAAGTATGTTGGAGGGCATCAAACACTGATGTATTATTTACATCCAGTTTTATTTCAAAATGTCAGTGTTTACAACAAACTAAAAAATTACTTTGTTTGCAACTTTCTAGACTTATTATAACACTTTTTTATTGTAAATATAAATTGTTCATGGGGGTGCATAACTTTTCAAAATGAATTTGATACATGTTAGAGCAAAAACAATGGGACATTCCTGCTGTGGGACATAATGTCCACACTGAATCCAAAGGACGAAGAAGAGCTATCCAGGGGAGTGGACTGGGGGCCGGGTGGCAAGCCCAGAAGGCACGAGCAAAGGCTGGGAGACTGGAGAGAGAGGATGACATATCTAAGGGGAAGTATTTTATACAGCTGGAGTATGGCCCCCAGCAGAGAGTTGAATCCATGTGAGTGACAGATCATCCAGGTGAAAAGCTAGAATAAGCAGAGCAGCAGAGTCTAAGGATAGAGCCTGAGGGACAGAGAAGGTGGAGAGGACTTCTGAGGACACTAAGAAGATCAAAGAAGTGGAAAGAGAATGGGGAAGAGGTATCATGCCAGCCAATGGGGGAAAGAGTTTCAAGAAAGGGATCTGACAACAGGGTCTATTGGATTTAAAGGGGAAAAGGATTGCTAGTGACTGTGTTAGTTAAGAGTTTATAAGTAGCAAGCCTTGGAAAATAGTTTAAGCAAGAAAAGTGGTGGTATAAAAAGTCAGAGGAAGAGCTAAGCACCAAGCAGGAATCCAGGTAGCTGCAGGGACTTGGGCTGGAGGGCTGGGTGGACTCTGTCTTTGGCATGCTGTCTGCCACTCACCAGCTCAGCTCCAGTCACTCCCATTCTCTGCATTTCTGTGCAAGTCTCAAACTTCTGGGAGCTTGGTCCAGCTCAGCTCAGGTGTCTACTCTTAAGTATTCGGCCATGCCAGGAGGTATGATAACATAGCGCAGAAATGGCCAGTGTGGGCCTATTCCCGAGTACTGGGGCTGAAGCAGAGAAGGGGACGCTGCTGTGAGCAGGGAGCCACCCCAGATCTGTGGGCTCTACCACCTGTTGCCTCAGAAAGAGAAGTGGTAGGAGTTGAAGTCTGACTGCAGTGCTTAGGAGTGAATGGGAGGTGAGAAATAGGATTTTAAGAACTTGTCCAGAATGGAACAGAGGAGAAGAGGTGCTGACCAGTTGAAGTGATTGGATTAAGAGGAGGTACCTTAATCCAAAGGAACAGCCTATATACATCTAATGTGTCCTCTCTCCCCCATGCACATGAAGCTCTGGTTTTAAAATTCACCTATAATAGTTTCTCAATCTGCCTGAACCATGAAATAGTTGATGTAGGAAGAAATAGTGATGATGGGGAGAAAACATGGACTTAAGATACAGAAGACCTGGGTCTAAGCCCTTGGCTTTGCCTCTGAATAAACGAATGACTGAGCAAGTTGTTTAGTTTCCCCAAGCCTCATTTCTTATATGTAATATGGGGATAATAAGAAATGTGGGATGATCAAGTCACAAAATTTATGTAACTATTTCATAAACTGCAAAGGGCCAAATGAACAATATTGTGTAACATCCATAGCAAACAGTTGTGGGGATAAAGAAATCATGCTTATATAGCTTAAGGGAATGACTACTTGGGCCTAACAGCGACCTCAAAATATGTAGCCTTCTTGGGAGCACAGGTCTGAATCTTGGCAGGGTCAATACGAGAGCTTAACCTTTTAAGACAGATAAATTGAGTTCTTGGAATACCCCCATTTAGTGGGCTGGTAGGGGTCTTTCGGATGAGCCCCTTGCTAAGTGAACCTCCGTCTGCTTTGCATCAACTTTACACAATCTCAAGATAATCTCAGACTAGATCTCCATGAAGCCAAAGCCAGCAATAGGAAATTCAGTCTATCAACTCTTTATTTGGCATGGGAGAAATTGCTATATCATCTATTGCAACATATAAAGTTTATCATAGTAAATTTTAGAAACTGCCTACATATCCAAAAAGTCAGAAAATGTTTAAATGAATTATGAGCCATTTGTATGAAGGAATATTGTGCAGCCAGTGAAAATTATGCTCCTTTAGAATCTGAGCATCTTTTAGAGCTAATTTTAAATTTTTATACTTTTGACAAATGTTGCCACAGTATTGACTCCCCCTGGGTGATATCCTGTGTAGGTTCCTTTATGATTCCATTTACTAATCATCATATGATCTGGGCCATCCAGTAGCTCTTAACTATGACCACTTCTGGGTTCCAATGGGATTCATTAAGATGGGGTTGTAACTCAAGAACAGTAGAAGTGGGTTTAAACATTTACATTGAAAGATGTGATAACTCTTAAAGAGTTAAAAGTACTGTATAAAGTTAAGTGCTATATCTCTGTTAAATATTTTTCTAATCTGGCTTGTGGTGGTGCAGTGGATAAATCATTGACCTGGAATACTGAGGTCGTAGGTTCAAAACCCTGGACTTGCTCGGTCAAGGCACATACAACAAGCAAGCAATCAACGACTAAAGTGAGGCAACTATGAGTTGATAGTTCTTGCTCTTCCCCCTGCCATAAAATCAATAAATAAAATCTGAAAATGAAGTATTTTTTCTTATCTATATAATAAAATTTTTTCTACTAAGTATTTCTAGCCTAACAATTTTTCAGTATCTAACTCTGTCATCATAATAGTGGTACAAATAACTCAAATGGGCTATAATCAAAAGGACTGTAATAATTTTAGAAAGTATGTTGAAAAATTGAAACCCTCATACATGGCTTGTGGGACTATAAAATGGCACAGTCGTTGTGGAGAACAGTTTTGCAATTCCTCAAAATGTTAAACTTAGAGTTGCCATATGACCCAGGAATTTCACTCCTTAGTATGTACTTAAGAGAAGTTAAAACATATGTCCACACAACAACTTGTGCACAAACGTTAATAGCAATGTTATTCATCACAGCTAAAAAGTGGGATCCAAATTTCCACCAAATGATGAATGGATAGATAAAATTTAGTATTTTCATACAGTGGAATATTATTCGCCCATAAAAAGAAATGAAATACCTATACATGTTACAGTATGGATGAATATAAGTGAAAGAAGCCAGTCACAAAAGACCACATATTGTATGATTCCATTTACATGAAACATCCAGAATAGGCAAATTTATAGAGACAGGAAATAGAGTAGTGGTTGCCTAAGGCTGGTGTTGAATGGGATATTTGGGGGAAAATACTGATTGACTGCTAGTGGGTACAGTTTCTATTTCAAGTGGGTGAAATGTTCTAATACTGATTGTGGTGATGGTTACACAACTTTGTGAATATACTAAAAAACACTGAATTGTACACCTTAAATGGGTGAATTGTATGGTATATGAATTATACCTCAATAAAGCTGTTAAAAAATAACCTCAGATACTATAGTGCTCCTCTCCCATTAAATGCAAGGTCACACACATTGTAAAGTGAGGCATTTGTTTCTTCTCGGAACTTGAAAGGTTTGAGGTACCTAAGAGTTAAGATTTCAGATAAACGGGAAAAGGCATATCTAAAGCCACCAACAAATGAGGAAAACACCTGATCTAAAATTTAAATCAGAAGTGCAATACACCCAGACTGACTAGGTTTTAAGACACCGTCAAATGGTGGGTGAAAGAGTTTATGCAATTAAACAAACTAGATATAAACCAAAGCATTCTGTTTTATACCTCTCTCATAAAAATAATTTAAACTACCACAAAAGTCAGTGGAAAACCATAATTTGCTTGGTATTTAGCGATACCAGCTCTGTAATTTCCTTAACCAATTGATCCCAATCTGCCTATCAGAAGTAGAGGCAATTTTGATATCTTTTGCTTTCGCCAGAGGGAGGAAGACTGTTCCACATAATAATCACATCCTTATAGAAATTGAAAACGTATGTTCAAGCCATGGTGGTCCCGCAAAAATATAAGCTCATAAAAGGGTTCTTGATTCATTGTCATCATTCATTTTGTTCACTGGAATAATCAGAGTTTTGCCAGGCTATACAATGACTGATAGCTTTTTCATAAAAGGATATTTTACAAAATATTGAAATGTAGCCTATTTCTACCTGATAAATGCCTGGACCTGTAAACTTTGAACCCTCATTGGCCTTTGTTGCTCGTGACCTTGTTTAAATGATTGATGTTCTTTTAACAACTGCAGGCTGCAGGAGGCAGCATGAACTTACTGGGTCCAGATCCTTTATTTGAGGAAAAAAAAAAAAGTTGTTCAAACATAAACCTAGTACTAATAATAATATGCATTCTAGTGCCCAGAGTTGCACCATCTTTAATTCAGTTACCTTATTAAAGGGCAGTACGTATTTTTAAGATATATATTTTTTTAATTTAAAAAAGTTGCAAAAGACCACCCTGTTTTGTAATTTTTACAAAAAAAAAAAGATCACTATACTGATACAATTTATTCATCACCTCCAAACTAAAAACGAATGGCAATTAGGATTATTATATCGCACATTTTAAATTATTATTGTTTTATCAATGTTTAACAGCATTTTGTAGCACTTTGCTATTATCATCATAGTAAGCTATGTGAATTCTTAATCCCCTTAACACTATCCGCTGTTAGTATGCATCTTATCATATCAAATAACATACCAATATCTATTTAAATATCAAAAGTCTGCATTTAGCAGAAGTGAACAGAACTGCTTTCAGGGACTAAATGAAAAATGAACTGGGTCTTTCTTAATTAACATCACTCTGTAAATAAATTGGGAAGACATACACATTTTTCTTGCTGGCTTTTACCAGAGTTGAAAATAAACGCAAAAGAAAAAAAATTTCTACTGGCTTACAAAATGTTTTGTGTATTCAGTGAGCAAAAGAATTATTTGTAATTCTTACAGTGAATGTGTCTGATAAAATACATTTTCTTATGACTACAGTAAAAAATGTCTTTCTCATAAAAATAAGGAGAAGCCAAGAATATTACCCTATGGTTGGGGAGAGCAACTTTTTTTAAAGAGTTCATTTTTTAAGAAATCAATAGATTATTACATCAGCACTACAAAATGAGGCATTTCTTACCTTATCCAGGATTCATATCACTATATGTAGGGTTTTTGTTTAGTAATTTACATAAAATATTACTAGAGCTAAGCTTTTTTTTCTTAATGGCTCCAAGGTTAAAGTTGAAAATACCATCCTGAGGTTGTACAGAAACGTGGCCATATTGAATGTCATTTCCACATTTTCCAGTAAATCATTTCATTATCCATAATAATAATCTTCACTGGCTTTACAAATAATTGCTTTGCTAAACTTAAAGGAAGTCTGATTTTAATTTGCTATCTACATCTACATTCTCATATTCTTTTTATAGATTTTTTAACAAGTTATCAGTAGAATCTTCCTTCACTCAAGCATAAGTGAAAGTTTTATCTATCTTGAGATATCAGTAAAATAATTTATTGCTGTGGAAACAAAACCTTTTGTCTCAAAATATATTTCTTCCCGACAGCTGTGGTATTTCAGGGAAAGCACCAAAGCTATGATGGTCTGGACTGCAATCAACTGTTCTTAATAGGAAATTTTACAGACTTTTAATAAGATATCTTCAAATAATTTATGGGGAGAGGTTTTGAAGTGAAGAGTCATTGTTTGGCAATATGTCCTTCCTCTAATCTCAGGAAATTTAAATAAAAGAGTGCTCATTTCCTCTGAATCTAGCAGTTTAAGAAAGATTAAGAAAAACACCTGCTACAACAATCACTAAACATGGCTTACTTGCCTCAAAAAAAAAAATTGTGCTAAAACAAACACTTTAGTACAGTTAAAGACTTGTAGACTTCCTGGTCTGAGAAAGGTTAGGAATTTCCACAAACAAATCCACCAGGCATAGTTTGAAAATCATCAGAAATGTCCCTGTTTACTAAATGTATAGAAAAATCCCCAGGTCACTGCTCCCTTGGACCAGTGGTTTCCAATCTGTTCTATATCATGACTCCTCCTCCCAGCTGTTTTTTTCTTTTATGTTATCTTGATGTTATCTTTAATTTTTCCAATTAAAGTTTCCACATTCATCTTCTTAATTTCCCACCATTTTGTTGAGTGTTGTTTGTTTGGATTTTGTTTATAATATTGTTGTTTCCCTACTTAACAAAAGGAAACAATAAACTCCCTTTCCCTGTCCTTACAATGGCAATTTTATCACTTTCGGATATAGCAGCATTCATTCATTTGGTTCCTACGTGGGGTAGGAGATGGGCTACATCTTTGCCCCTCATGCTTTAACCTACATAGAAATCACTTGGGCATCCTGTTAAAAAGGTAGTTCTGACCTAGTAGGTCTGACATGGGGCTAGAAATTCTGCATCCCTAACATCTGCCCCCAGGTGATGCCAATACTACTTGCCGTGGGATCACATTTTGAGCAGCAAGGACTAGATGATATCAATGGTGTCTTCCAATTCCAAACATCATATCCTAAGGTTCTAGTCAGGTTCCTGTGGAGTCACTGGAAAGTCTATGAAATGGCCCAAAATTCTGATCAGAAAATTTCAAAATATTTGACAGCCATACATATTGCCCTTCAACAGATGCAACCAGGAGAATTAAAATAAACCTAATGTTAGCTGATTAATAGCAAGTGTGATGTTGAATTAATCATTGTCTTGGGTCAAGAGAAAATTACTTCATTCATTTTCATGCTTTTTCCCTTCTCTCTCTTTTGTTCCAATAACCTTGACCCTTCTCTCACTCACACATTCAGTTGGGTAGCTCCTGTACTTACATAAAATTTTGCCTTCATTCATCAACCACCATCTAGACACTCACAGCTGTACTGCTAAAAAGAGAGAGAGAGAAAAAGAAAAAAAAGGACACCGAGCTATGCCTCTGGTAAGACATACATCGATTTACTCATAGCATAGTTGCGTCCCCAAGGAAGAATGAGAGAAAATAAGAATTCATCATAAATGTGCCCAAGATATCCTGAGGCTTTAGCCATTAATCCAGAGACTTCTTTTTCCCAGTACCAACACATTCCTATATTTTTCAGATTGTATAGGTAGCTAGAGATGAGTGATTCTTAAATCTTTAGCCAAAATATAAATCAAAACTTCCCCTGTTTAAAAAACAATTGACTAGCTTAGAATCTATTACTGTGGTTTGGCTTCTATGGATTTTTTTCTTTTCTTTCTGGTGTAAAGGATATACTAATTTAGAAAGGTGGAAAACTGATATCTGTTTTCTGATATCTTTGTTTCCATTTTATGTATTTTTAAAGCATAAAGATCAAAGGTGATGACCTCAATTTTACACTTCATTTTGTAGATGAATACCCTGCTTAATGAAAGAAAAGACTTCAAGAATACTCAGGTTACACTGGATAAATGTTAAGAGGAAGAAATTTTTAAATCTTTCAAAAAATTTTTTTAAAAAATCTTTCAAGAACTTACTTTTTGAAAAATTTTTAAATGCAGTTGCATTCATAAGCCTTAGGTCAGATCGTCTGAACTATTCAGAGACCTAAACAGCTAAGGTCTGACATAAATTCAAAGACCTTTAGCAACAACAACAAAGCCACCAAACAAAAGATGGAGAATGAGGCTGGGCACAGGGAGGGAAGAGCAGGCCAGAACTGAAAGAGCTGTCTTTTTCTGAAAAGGTTTTCCTTCAAAGAATATTTAGAGCTGTGAGGGAGGAAGGGGACATCAGCTTAACCGATATAATCAATCCAAAGGATCAACCAAATAGCTGATGGTGCTAGCAGATGACCCTCAGTAACAATTATTTATGACTGTGTAACAAGCTATCCTGAAACTTAGGGCTTAAAACAATAACTCTTCTTATTGTATCTTCTAATTTTGTGCATCAAGATTTTGAGAGAGCTTGGCTGTTCCATGTACTATCAACAGAGGTCACTTGGGAGTATTCAGCTGGTAGATGGGCTCATCTGTGGGATCCAAGACCCCTTCATCCACATGTCTGGTGACTTTAGAGGGTGACTGTAAAGTTAGACTCAGCTGGCATCATCGAGCAGAATGCCATCATGAGGCTTCTCCAGCATGGCAGCTTGAGGGGTCAGCCAGTGTCCCAGTGAGCAAGGAGGGATCTGCAGGGTCTTTTCTGATCCAGCCTTGGAAGTCACATATAATCACTTTCCTATATTCTTTTGGTCAAAATCTAGCTGTATTCAAAGGAAGGCAACACAGATTTCATCTCGTGAGAGGAGAAGTATCAAAGAATTTGTGGCCATCTTTAAAAACAGCCATACCCTCAAATCCATGAAGCAATGTTGGAAATGGTAGCCATTGTTTAACTACTGGCTAGCACAGTAAATGCAAACTCAAATAAATGTACCTTTTATCCTTAATGGATGTTTAAAGGGATATTATTTGAAATAAAAGCTGCATCTCCTTAATCACATTATATTCAGATGCAGAAATTAATTCTCTAAAACTGTATTACTCAATTTGGAAAATTCAGTTCCTTTTTAGAGGTCACTCACTGATGGTAATCACATTCTATTGCCACCTGCTTGGTAAAGCATGCAAATAATGGTAGCCATTGTCAACTACAAGATAATACTCTTGCTAATAAAAACAGACTATTAGCTTATCATAAGGTATTTCTGCTGTTAGGATTTCACTTATTAATCCTGAAAAATGCAATGATTAGTGTACACAGTGTTTAATATCTATGAATTAAATATGACATGTGAGTCACTGCAGTCATAGTGTGTTTAGTGGCTTTGTGCTAGATGTTTTTAATCCACTACTTACAATTTCCAAACTTCTGCCCACCGCTTTGCAAGTAGGTTGTGAAATTTGTATTATTTTTAACTGGTAAACCAAATTAAAATCCAGGGAGGATTTATTTTTGAAAAAGGAATAACATAAAATGATATATTGAAGTTTGTAAGCTACTCCTTCCCTCACACTTTCAGCTGCTAACTGTTCAGATTGCTCTTCTCTGTTCCTGCAGCAGATGAGATTTGCAAGCACTTGAAAAAAATTGGCAAGAATCTGAAAAATCGAGGACCTGGCACAAGCTGGCTCATCAGAGAAAGGGGCATCCACACATCCTTAAGCACCAGTTCTTGTGGTTGACGTTTTCCTGGCCAACCTCTTCCACCTTTTTATTTGTAGGCCAATTAAATATAAATACACTTGGGGAGTGACTGCAAATGGGTACGTCAGTTCTTTTGGGGGTAATGAAAGCGTTCTAAAATTAAATAGTGGTGATGATTGCACAACTTTCTGGAAAAACAAATCCCATTGAATTGTACATTTTTAAAGGGTGAATTTTATGGTATGTGAGTTATATCCCAGCAAAAATATAAATACGCTATTAATAATACATGACCCTTTTAGAAAATTTTGGGAAAGGAATATTCTGAACAACTACAAACCATAAAAAATACTTTTAGCAAGGGAGGTTATTGTAGAGCACAATCTAATTTATATTTCCCACCATTGTGTTGACAGTACCAGCCACAGCAAGGTATTAAATTCTGCAGTCAGGCAAAATGAATAGTGAGTTAATCTTTGCCACTTGTCCCCACTTACTATCACCACGCCAGCCACACTCCCTAAACTGCTCATTAAAATGTCATGTAAAGAATGTGACCCAACCTCTTCAGCTGGGCTCTAACAAGACTATCAGCACTACCAAATCAATATATAAACTCACACACTCCATTTGATCAACTATTCAAACTAACGTTTACTTTGAAACTCATTTGAAGCCACAGTACCAAAAAACCCACTATGTTGGGCTTATTAATATGGATAGACCATATGTTTATTAATATGGATAGCTTCTTTTTTCCTTCTATCTAAATCATTCATCCATTATTAAGGTTCACATTATGTTAAAAATACAGTTTTTATTACTCTTTACTATACATACACACAAACACACACACAAAGGCTACAAAAATGCCTGCTAGTAATTAATACTTAGGGAGTATAGCACTGATACTAAAGTACTGAGATAACACACATAAAATACCTTTTAAATTCCAGGTTTACTCTGGTTTAAAAAGGTTCCTGAATTAAGTCACTGAATGCTAGGGTTGCAGCTACAATTCCATACCCTCACCATATTCTTCTATAACAAAACATTCTTGCAGAATCTTTGCCACCGGAGAGAAATATACGGTGGACTTGCCTCTGAAAATCGCAGGGTCTGTGGCACTGCCAAGAGAATAAGTCATACAGCTGAGCAGCGAAGAGCACCAGCAAGCACCTCACTCTCTGAGCTGGGGGCACAAGCAGTGAGGTCCCCTGGAGCTCTGCTCTCTCTCCTGGCATTCTTGGCCCCTGGTGGCCCCCCACTGCCCTTGTGATGCCTGGAGCCCTCTGATGTGTCTCTCCACTCAAGCTGTCACCTCTGACCATGCCCTTTGCTTCCAAATTAGCCCTTCCATGGCTCTCCAGCAAAGCTCCTGTTTCCTCACTGGTCTCACCCCATAAATGTTAGAAAAGTGATGTGGAATGTTTACAAGACGATCTTTGAAAATCACATAGTTCTATTCAAATGACTTTTGTTATTATAACTAATATGTTAATACCTAGTGTGGTTTATTTGCATATTAAAAGAGGCTGCTTGGGGTAATACTTTAGCCCAAGGAATGAATCTGTAATGGTAGAATGATAAATGGGAGGAATGTTTTGGGAGATAGAGGTTTCCCATCCAACCATCCATTTATCCATTCATCATATATAACTGCTGTCTACTCTGGGAGATTGTTAAACACATAAGGCTTATGAATTTCATTAGTTTGTAGTTAGAGAGTGAACCTGGCATCTCTAATGCTAAATTCCATATTATTGTATGTATACTATCCGTATGACTGAGAAAATGTGAATTACTTCACTTCACTGAGTTTCTGACTACGGTAATCAAAGGCTTATTGCTGTACTTGGGTTGTTCACTGTCCCACAGGGTCCCTCTTACTCTGGCCTAACCCACTAGGCAACACACACTAGCTCTTCATGAAAAGGAGGCACAACAACAGAAGCCTTCTTGACCCTGTAGAGGACCTTTCCCCAGATTCTCTTATCACTGTGCTGTCATTTTAGGGTCTTAGACACTATTTGCTATTTGCATTGTACTTTCTGTGTGTTTGGTTGGCGTGGGCTCTTTTAAGAGCGTAGCATGAAGGCTAGATCTGTAGATTTATAAATGGAAACAAATAGGATTGAATTTAGCTATTGCCAAACCAACATGCTCAGAAAAAAATCTTTGTTCTGTCATGAACTGCTATTTCCAAGTGGTACATATGGTAAATTAACATTCAGCATCTTCCTCCTAGCAGTGTTTGATATGGCAGAGTCTGGGAAGTTCAAGTGAAGGACACTTCTTAGAGTCACTTAAAGCTAGTTGTATTTGTATGGCTTGTTATAACAAATTACCACACATTAGGTGTCTTAAAACAACAGAATATATTCTCTCACCGTTCTAGAGGCCAGAAATCCAAAATCAAGTTGCTGGCAGGGCCAGGCTCTTCTGGAGGCTTGAGGAGAGAATCCTTCCTCCAAATTCTGATGGCTCCAGGCATTCGTGGTTTGTGGCTTTGTGTCTCTCTGTCTCTACTGTCTTCAGATGGCCTTCTCTCTTCTCTGTGTTATGTCCTTTTTGTCTCTTATAGAGACATTTTATCAGTGGGTTTAGGAGCCACCTAGATAATCCAGGATGTTCTCATCTCAAAATTGTTAACATAATTACTTCCGCAAAGATCCCTTTTTCAAAAAAATGTTACATCCTCTTATCTTTAGGGAGCCACCATTCAACCCACTATGTCAGGGTTTCTGGATATGAATCAGAAGCTGTCCGTTAGATGTAGTGTGTGGGAGTTGGAAGACAGAAATGAGGAGGGGGCCATCTCCCACCACTTTGGCTGAAGTTGTTAGTAATCACAGTTATGAAGATCTTGGGATTTCCTGCAGCAGGTTAGCAGGGCAAAGCCTTTAACTTTGTGAAGGTCAAGGGCAGTTACAGGGCCCGGCAGTCACTTCCTGATCTCTCAAGTGCAGCTCCAGCCCTGTATCAGCAGGGGCCTCCTGAAGCCCCTTTCTTAACTGGGGCAGAGGTAGCAGTTCCTCAGATAGGTTAGTTCTTTGGTGCTGTTCTGTGAGTTAATCTAGAGGTCAGCCTAGAACCCCATATTAAATCTCTTTCTGCTTGAAATAGAAAGTTAGTTTTGTTCCTTGCAATCAAACCCTGTCAGTACATTTGCAGCTAAAAATAAAAAAAAATTAATATTTAAAATAGTATCATTTTAGATTGAGCTCCATCCTGTCTGATGCCTGCAGGGCTCATGAGAACTAGACCAAGCAGTCAATTAAACAAAGAAGCACAGGAAACTTTCTCAGGGCAGTGAAACTACATAGTAGTGGTGGATAAAGGACACTATACATTTGCTAAAACCCATAGAACTTCACAGCAAAAGCGTGAATAACTCACACAAAATTTCAAAAACTCATTAACTAGGTGGGAGGGGGGTGAGGTCCTCCAGAAGAATGTGACACAACAGTCACTCTTTTGTAATTATGTGAAACAACCTCAATGAAGGAGTAAAGGGGAGAAATGCCAACCTAATTAACTTTGGAAATGAGTAGTCTATAAAATTAAAGTCCCAAATAACTATTTCAAAAGAGTATAATTTTAAATTCACTTCAAGTGATATTTTTTCCTATCTTTTTTCTTACCTGGGGCATTCAATAAGGAAGATATGACCCTGGCTGGTTGGCTCAATGGCAGAGTGTCAGCCCAGCATGTGGATGTCCTGGGTTCAATTCCCAGTCATGGCACAAAGGAGAAACAACCATCTGCTTCCCCGCCCCTTCCCTTCTCCCTTCTTTCTCTTTCTCTCTCTTTTCCTCCCACAGCCATGGCTCCATTGGAGCAAGTTGACCCCAGGTGCTGAGGATGTCTCCATGGCCTCCCCTCAGGCACTAAAATAGCTCAGTTGCTGAGCAATGGAATGGAGCAACAGCTCCAGATGGGCAGAGCATCGCCAGGTAGGGGGCTTGCTGGGTGGATTCCGGTAGGAATCCATGCGGGAGTCTGTCTCTCTGTCTCCCTGCTTCTCACTTAAGAAAAGTAAAAAATAAATAAAGAAGGTATAAGAGAATCCTGGCCTTTTCTCATAAGTAACTTACATATTCTTGAGCAGCCTACAGACACACTGTTTAGTCTGCACATGTTTTAAGAATACTGGAATTAACTGTTTATATTTTAAAATTAGAGGATTCCATATAGATATATGGATTTCCAGCTTTTACTTTTTTTCTCCCCCAAAAATCAGAAGCACGGCAACAATGGGCTGGAGCAAAGAAGATGGTGCCTCTTTAGACAAGATCTGTTATCCAGCTTGCCATCATCCTTACTACTCATGTAAGTTACCTGGTAACCTAAGACACCCCATTAATGTCTGAGCTTGCAACCCCTGAGATAAGAGGAAGATTCCGGTGAGACCTTGTGTAGGCTGTCCTTCCAGCCTACATCATCTTCCCTTTCAGCACCCTTTCCCCATCTTCCAGACTCACTCTAACCATATTTCCTTTGGCATTTACAGAGAAGAGAGTCCAGAGAATATAATTTTTAACTGAAAGCAGTGGATCTTTAATGACAACATTCAAGCCACCATCAGGCATATTCTTGGCCAGCACTATTCCACCTATTCATAAGACAGGTCTTGGTTGTATTCCATGTATTAAAGCTTGAGAGGTGTGTCTGTAATTAGAGTTGAGATTCTTTTTTCCTCAACATGGACATAGTAATAGTGAAACATATTAGCTAGGAAGCCTTGAAGACTGCTCATTAAATTTATTGGTTCTTTGATGTTCAATTCATGGGCAAACTCTCATGATTATTTTGCCAAAGGAAGTCAAAGTCATCAAGTTGTGTTTTTTAATGGGGATTGATACACTTTTATGAAAGGGACTTTGAGGAATTTTAAAAGGACATCCATTTCCCTTCTTCCTAAGTACAGTAACCTTGTCATGACCCCTTGAGCCTACACAACACTTGTGTGGATTTGCTGCTCTTTCATGAATTGCACAACCCATCCAACAAAGTATTCTGACTTTTGCACCTAAATATTAAAAACTTTCAGTTAGCCAAGGGAAGAAAACATCATTCTCCCAAGTCCTTCTCATGCTTGCTTCTATGGAAACCACCGACCATATACAGGAAAATAGCAGGCAGCCAAAGTTTAGATTGGGACATTTATCTTTCCTTTATGATAAAAAGTTGGGCTGGTGACTTGGAAACTCACTACACGCTTCATTGGCAGAAATGCTCTCTTTCTGCATGAAAGCGTGGGCACTTGAGAAGTGCCTCCCCTCACTGGGATGAGTAAAAACAATATCATTTTCCCTGATAGCTGGTGAATTAAAGTGAAGGATTATTTATTTAAACTTCTGAAGCATGAAGTAAAATGTGGCGAGTGTGTACTGTGTCTGTCTTAGAAACTATAAGTCAGGGAGAAGAGCTTACAAAGCATTCGGTCAGCAGTCAGCAGATGATTCCCACTTTCTTGTGTAAACTATACCGAGTGTGAGGTTGCAGTGCCAGCCTCTGAACCATCCCCCCCATTCATAAAACAATATTTTCTGCTTCTTATTTCCTACTACTGCCCAATCCTATTACTTCTTTCCTCACAAATATATGTTTTAAATTATTCCACTGCTGATGGTTGATGATAAGCTGTTTTGTTACTAATGGTCATTGTTATTACCAAGAACAGTGGGTCTGGAAGCCTTGGCTGTCCACAATCCAATCCTACTGACAGCCCCACATAACACCCTGGGTTTTCCAAATCCCATCATGTCAACACCTAATTGCTCCTGTGAGTTTTACACATTCCCTAAAACCTGGTGTGGCTACCTGCAACCAGACCTCCTGCATGAGAGCTTCAAGCAAGTTCTCTCCAGAGCTGCTTGAGCATAAGTTACAGTTGCTAAAACAGATGTGGAAGGTGAGGTTTAACAATGGCCTCATTAACTATTCTTTTTACATTCTTTCATCTAAACACAAGCCTTTCATCAGAACCCGGAGGTCTTCTAAGGCTCAAAATGTCTCTGATTTTGTGTTGTACTCCAAAATATATTGTCCTGCTCCCTTCTCTCTATGTATTAGTTTACTATTGTTGCTGTAACAAGTAACCATAAATTTAATGCCTTAAAACACAGAAATCTATTCTCATAATTCTGGAAGATAAAAGTTTAAAATAAGTCTATGGGGCTGAAATTAGTGTTGACTGGGCCAGTTTCTTCTGAAGGCTCCAGAGGAGAATCTATTGCTTGCCTCTTCCACCTTCTGGTAGCTGCTGGCATACTTTGGATTGCAGCAACATCACTTTCATCTTTACTTCTGTTGTCTTATCACCTTCCCCTCCTCTTTAGTCAAATTTCTCCTTGTGGCCTTCTTATAAAAATACTTGGGATTACATTCAGGGTTTACCTGGATAATCCAAGATAATCTCTCTATCTCCTCTTAAATTAAATCTTTAACTTAATCATATCTACATAGTTTATTTTGTCAAAGGTAATATGCACAAGTTCCAGGGATTAGGACATGGACATCTTTGGGGCAGGAGCGTGCTCATTCAGCGTACCACACACTTCAAGTGTGCATTAATGATATTGTTAATATTTTCTTCTAGGTAGTATATTTTCTTTTTAAATTTGGATGTTAAAAGAACACTGTACTTTATCAAAATATTAACTCTCTGAGGGAGACTGACCAGGTGGTGGCACAGTGGATAGAGCATCAGCCTGGGATGCAGAGGACCTAGGTTCAAATCCCTGAGGTTGCTGGCTTGAGTGCGGGTTCATCCAGCTTGAGCGCAGTCTCACTAACTTGGGCACAGGGTCACTGACTTGAGCGTGGGATCATAGACATGATCCCATGGTCGCTAGCTTGAGCCCAAAGGTCACTGGCTTGAAGCCCAAGGTCGCTGGCTTGAGCAAGGGATCTCTGGCTCAGCTGGAGCCCCCTGGTCCATATGAGCAAGGCACGTATGAGCAAGCAATCAATGAACAACTAAGGTGCCACCAAAAAGAACTGATGCCTCTCATCTCTCTCCCTTCCTGTCTGTCTCTATCTGTCCCTCTCTGTCTCTGTATCTCTCGCTAAAAACAAACAAACAAATATACAAAAAACTCTCTGAGGGAAAAGCCTTCAGGAATCCTTTGAGTAGCTCCAAATGGTGGGTACTCTACACATTCAAAGATTTTGATATTTGAATCTAAGAAAAATTTTTTTAATTCAAAGAAGTTGTCCCCCCCAGTCCTCCATTGTGGTTTCTGTATCACATTTCCTTCTAACATGACCCAGACTTTCTTGGCTAAGCAGCTAATTCCAGGACTAGGGTTGGAAATGCACAAAATGAGCCTGAAGCATCTCTTTGTGAAAGTTAGAATGCCTTCAGAGACTCCTGGGGTCTTCTAAAAGGAGTCAAGAGACAACTTGCAAAAGTTGCCACAAGCCAATAGTCAGAATAGATTGAAATATATCGAATATATGTATACAAACCCATGCATTTAGACTGGTATTAAAAAGTGCATTCCTTGTCATCTTTGAAGGATGCTAGGAAATCAGTTTATTATTTTAAAGTCTAGTAAATACATGGATAAAACAAAGCATTTATATTGTTTTTCTTATGTGAACTATATCCTAGACTAATCAAATAGTTAATGAGAAGAAATTTCTCTTTATAGAATTTATCAAAATACAGCTGATAGCCTGACCTGTGGTGGCACAGTGGATAGAGCGTCGACCTGGGAACACTGAGGTCGCCAGTTCAAAACCCTGCACTGGTCTGGTCAAGGCATATATGGGAGTTGATGCTTCCAGCTCCTCCCACCCTTTCTCTCTCTCTCTCTCTTTCACTCTGTGTCTCTCTAAAATGAATAAAATTAAAAAATACAGCTGATAAATAATAAAGAAATTCTAGAATTAGAAAAATCAAGGTTACCTCTAATGAATTAGTAAATTGTGCAACTCCTAATGAATTAATGGATCCAGATGACATTAATCTATGGCTGCTAATATCACAAAAACTGAAACAATCAGGCATTTTTGCCTGGTCCTAGAAGTTTATACCTATAAACTATTACTTATAAGATAGCCTGCCAAAAGGAATCTAACCCAAACTCTAGATCTAATAACTAATTCATAGGAAATACGACTCACAGGAAATACAAATTACATCTAACTTAGTATTAAATATAATTAACACTACATTAGATGTGATTTTTAAAATCCACATGTGAGGTACTCTACAGAACCAAAATCAAAAGAAAAGAAGAGATGGACTATAAATTAGAAGACTCAGTTGACATAGCAATCAACCATAAGGTATAGAATCTAGTTGCAGCCTTATTGAAGCAAACTTCAAAAATCTAACAACAATACAATCAGGGAAACTTGAACTCTGACTAGATAGTTGATGGTGTTAAGGAATTATGATTAATTTTTTAGGTGTGGTACGGTTTTTTTAAAGTTCCTATCATTTAGAGCTATGTACAGATAACTGATATGATGTTTGGCATTTGCTTCAAAATAATCTGGGGTGGAATGAGAACCAATGGATAAAACACAGTTGGCCACAAATGAATAATTGTTGGGATTAGATGATAGGTATATAAGAATTCATTAAACTATTCTCTCCACTTCTGTAGATGTTTGAATTTGTTCATATTTGTCCTTGGTTTTCAGATAAAAATCTTGCTTTTGCTCTTGGATAAAACCTAATAACAAGAAGAGTAATAATACTAAACACTGCCTATTCAGGGCGTTTTAGGTTATACACAGTCAGTGTCATTAGATGCCATGCATTAGACATCCAAAATTCCTTGTGGACTTGTTAGTGGGGAAAATAAGCCCAGGTTCAGGCACTGGGGCACGCTAGCCACTCCATGCACCTTGCATGCTACATGAATTTTACTTCAATGTCCCACTGTGTTTCATTATATATTAGAGCTAGACACAAGATTTAAACATGCTATAAATCCTACCAAGTTTATAGATTGCTTTTATTAAATGTTCTCAAATATCTTGATAATATTCAAAGCTATAAATCTGAAATTGGTCCCTGCCTTATATATCTTGGCATTGGAGAGAATATATAGGCAAAAATCAGCCCATCTCCTAATGCAGGCTGTTTTAGAAAGCAAAGCTGAAGAATAAAAATAGTATTCAAAATAATAGCATGCTTATTAGTCGGTAAAAATTTTCCGACTCAAGAGTTAGCTGTCTCTAAATAACTACATCATTCTCTCAGCTGACCAGACTCAACACGTTGGAGCCATTATTGATGTGTCCTGTGTGCTCTTTGGTAAATATTTTTTGAGTGGTTGCTTTGTGCCAGGCACTGAAGATACAGAGGAAATACTACATGTTTCTGCTTATGAACAAATCAGCCTGATGAGTGAGAGAGATCAATGAATTCAAATATCTGGCAAATAATCTGATAGGAAGTCTCCAAGTTCCCTAGCTTTTGTGTATCATCTTTCCCTCTGATTCTCAATGTACATTATCTGAACCACCATCCCATGTGGCTGCCGATGGCACAGTTCCTTTCCAAGAGACATTAGAGTTCAGTGGTTAAGAGAATAGACTTGGGGGCCAGACTGCATGAACTTGAATGCTGGCTCCACTACTTCCTAAATATCTTGGAAGTATTTACTGCTCTGTGCCTCTGTTTCCTTATCTACAAACTGAGAATAAGAAGGTTAGTGCTAAGATTAAAGGGGATAACATCTGTAGAGACCTCAGAATAGCATCTATGTAATAAGGACCTTATTTGCTTAAGCATCTTAGCCACTTTTTCAGGCTGCTGTCTTCCCATCAGTCCACAGCAGTTCTAGTGGTCATAACTGTTTCCTTTCCTGCCACAAAGAGCTACTAATACAGACTCTAGTGTTTATGCAGACACTGCTAGAACCGAGAGTCCATTGATGACACCTCTTTCCAGAAAATCTCTTATAGGAAACTTGTCTGCTCAGTCCTCAGCCTGCTGTTGGGTTTCAGGGATCAGCTCTTAAACCTCAAGGCAAGAATCTCCTATAGCTTGTTCTCAGTGCCTATTCCAAGTTATGCACCCCAAAACTTCCCTTTGGCCCAAGCAAGTAAAAGCCCTATAAAATAATAATTTCTACAGAAGTACTTCTTGCTCATAGCAAGGCTGTTTTTACATTGTTTCGCAAAATAATTTAACAGCTGGAGATGAACAGCTCTGTTCTAAAGCAGTATTTGCTTTTACCTTTGCATAACTCCAAAGGCCCGCTATAAGTGGTTTTTCTTACAAATAAAAGAGCAATCTTCACTTAAAGAATTTTACAATTATCTCTAGAATAGCTTACATTAATTACATTTATTTCATGTGGCTTGGATATTTTCTTTTTGGCCCCTGCTACATATGTATAAAATATTATATCAGAGAGAACAAATCCTGTGTGGAAATCCAAGGTTTCCAAGAGGAGGTGACATAGAAGCCTTAAATCATCTTTATTTCAATATTCTTCTCCTCAAATGTCTATTAGGGGTGATGAGTGGGGAGGGTCTAAAAGAAATATGGCAAAACATCAGCAATGAGTATATCAGAATGTAGGATTTTCCGTAGTTATTTCTTCTTTATATTTCTTATGATTTCCCACTTGCTACAATGAACTTATTACATTTAGCATAAGAGGACACAATGGCATTTTAAAATGTCTCACAGCTGATTTTTTTCATTGCTCCCACCTTGTCCAAGTTCCATCACTTTAATCCTGACACTTCCCTGCATAAGACCTAACAGCAGCCTCCTATTACTTCTCTTGTCCTATTTCCCAATGGACACTCTCATCACCCAAAGATATCATCTTCTATTTCAACAGGAAGATGATTGCCTTCTCCCTGTTGCTGAGAGCTCTCAGGAAAATACCCTACTATGCTACAATCCCTTCATTGGGTAGGCAGTGAGAGGCAGAACTAAACAAAAAGATGCTGACACGTTTATTTTCTCTCTGGGGATCAGCATTATTTATTTACAAGAGTTATGGCTGTTATTATTAATAGCTGTGTTGCATAGATGAGGTTATGTAATTTGCCCAAGGTTATATGACTAGAAGGTATCAGAACCTGGGTTAGGACATAGGTAGACTGGAGGCCAAAGCCATGTTCTTTCTATCACACCATGCCTTTGGCAAAGAGAACTAATTATATTTATATTCACTAACAGTTGCACACATCGATATGTCTGCTTTGAATCTAAAAAATCATTTCTAACCCAGCTAATTCAGTCCCATAGTTCTGCTAGCCTATGCTTGCCTCATAATTTAGTATATTTTATACTACCATGTAATTTTGCTAATTTTTTCTGAAGTATAAATCTTGTCTCCTTAATCAGATTATGGGCTTACTGAGGTGATGCCCATGTGCTAAACCCATATGAAGAACTCACAGACTAAGAACTTCATTTCAGGTAAATGCTTGCTTTATCAAAATAATATGTAAAAGGTTATATGATTCCTAACCAAAATCCTTGAATAAAAGAATAATTTACCAACTCAGAGAATAATAAATGAGATAATGTTCTCCTAAAGGCCAGGAAAAAGCTAACATATCCCTTATTAAACTTTTTATTACATCATCCTCTATTAATATTTCTCAAACATTGAGGGTTCTGCTTACCCCGTTACAAAGAAAAATACCTTATCATCATAATCTACAAAAGAAAACACAAATGGACATAAAATTTAAAATGCAATATATTTATGGAACTACACGGGCTAACAGGAGATAGAAAGATATAATACAAAAGAGGTGAAGCCAACTCAGACTTGCATTCAAGGGGCCTATAAAAAGAATTTAATATGCCTAGGATCTGTTTTTACCCAACAAATACCTGAGAAAAGAAAGCACCCAATATACTGATAGAAGGTGTTTCTGTTATGGAGTTTGCCAATGTTTGTTACCAAGTAACTCATAATTTTGAAAAAGTCAAATGTCATCATTTGTTTATGACCGTTGCCATTGGAAGCATGAATTACATGATACGACCAATTGTGAAATAAAATTTTTGACCTGGGGAAATGTTTTCCTGTTTCCTCTGCCCATTCTGCCTCATGAAAGGGAATGACAGAGGTGTGAGGGTAATTAGCAAATCATCCTCTTTATTAGAGCAAATTACATGACTTTCTTCTCTTGTGGGGAGTTTCTCTCAACTCCTTCCATTTTGCCTCCTCCAGCATTTTCCTTTTGGACTAGGTCATACTTTCATGTATTTGTTTTTGTTTCATTGAGGGATCGTATCTCTCCAGGTAGACTATAAGCTTTCTAGGGTTGGTTTTCTCTACTTTCTATAAGCCCCTTTGGCTCTTTAGACAGTGGAGTGCTGAAATAGGCACTCAATAAATTAAAGTGCTATTGGGTTTTATTATTTTAGGGAGACAGAAATGGGGTCGTCCCCTGCTTTATTCCTTGATTCTTTGGACTTCACTAAAACCACATTTTCAAACACAGCACAGCTGAAATAACAACAGCACCAGCTTGCATTTTTACAGTACACTATACTTTTCCAAGTGTTTTCACGTCTCTTATCTCATTTATTTCTCACCAAAATCCTATGAGGTAAGTAGAGCAGCTACAGCTAGTCTCATTTGATAGATGGTAAGGCGGAGGAAGAGAGAGGTTAAGTGACTTGCCCAGTCTCTCACCACTCCAGTACATCTGCCAGAATTATCTTCCTAAAACTAAATATAAACATGACACTCCCCTGCATAAAATCATCAACAGGACTCCGGCTGTCTACAGGGTAAAGTGCAAACTCCTTAGTGGAGCATGCAAGTGCCTTCCCATCCTGGCCCCACGATCCTCTCCAGCTTCATCTTCCACTACTGCCCCTGCATGTGGCATGTGCCCAGCCACACCTCCTCAGTGCCCGAGACTGCAGGTCTTTGGTATGGTACCAAGCGGGTACTGGAAATATGGGGGTGGGAACACACTTTGTAAAGTACATGGTTGTCTAACCACTATGCTGCACACCTGAAACCAATAAAAAATAATATTGGAAATGAACTGTACTTGAAAAAATAAACTAAAAATAAAAGGGCTGCCTGGGCCCTGGCTGGAGAGCTCAGTCACTTAGAGCATCCTCTTGAAACACCAAGGTTGTGGTTCGATTCCCTGCCAGGGCACACACAGGAAGCAATCAATGAATGCACAACTAAGTGGAACAACAATGAATAGTTCTCTCTCTCCAATGATATATATAATAAATTAAAAAAAAAAAAAAAGACTGCCTGCCGTTGGAAACATGACTCCCCCTGCCTGGAATGCTCTTTGGGGCTCAAACCTCTGGCTCCCACCTTCCATCCTGGGAATTCCTACTCAGTGCTCTATCTGTAAGTCAAATGAAACCTCATTAACAGTCTTGACTCTGGTTTCCCCTCTTCTGGGTAAGCCGGGCACCCATCTAAAAACTACCAGCTCCTACTGTGCTGTTCCCCTTTACCCTACTTTATTGATTTATTCTCTGTCGAACTTATTACTTTTTAAAGTATTATATGATTGGCTTATTTTTTAAGTATTCTTGTCTGTCTCCCTCGGCTAGGGTGTCAGCCCCACAGGGTCAGGCACCTTTGCTGCTTTTGTTCAGCGGCGTTTCCCAAGTGCCCGGAACAGTGTCTGACACAGAATAAGCACACAGGAAATTCAGAAAGCATATTAAGCACCTGCCGTTCTGCCACTGAGGCTGCAGCGATGAAACACAGTGCTGGCCTCAGAGAAAGAGACAGGAAGTAACGCGTGTGGGGCGCTATTGCAGCGACAGGGGTGTGCACAGGGAGATAAGGGCATGGGAGCAGCCGGTGAGGCCAGGGCCAGGCAGGGCGTAGAGGAGTGCAGGAGACAGGAAAGGCTGAGGCTTCACCCAGGAGGCGATACATAAAGAGAGCCCTGACAGCCATACGCAAGTTCACCAAGTTCAGAAGGAGGTGGGGAGAATCTCTGCTTTTGAGAAATTATAAGTCATTTTGTCCAGCTTGATCTTAGGGTGCGTCTGGGGTTAGGCAAAGTCCAAAGAAGTACTATGTGTACAGAAGAGGGAGACAGAGCTCCTGAGCTTAAAGAGCTATGTGTTTTGCCCTCAGATTAAAATGTAATTAGGTTGCTTCTATCTCCAAAACAAGTGTGCTTCAGAACACCCTTTATCTGCAATGAAAAACTGCCAGAAATGATTGATTGTGATGTTAATAGTTTAGAGAGGAAAGCAGTCTGGGAATCAGGGCATTTCACCTTGATCTCCTGAGACTTTCAAGGAAAACCCTAGAGTGCATATCTTGAAATATTAATCCTACTCATTCATGGAGCTTCTGGATCAGCAGAAATTTGATCTGCTTTTCCTTATTAAGCCCCCTCTGTTGCCATTTTATAGTTTCAGAAGAATTAGTATAGCTAGAGGTATAATTACTTAGAGATGAATTGTGGTATCTGGCCTAATTTCAAGAGAATCATATTCTTATTCTTTGAATGACTCAATGTTTCTAAGCCATCTAATGGCTATGAAGTACTATGCTGGGCTCCTTGCAACATGCACTAACAGCACAGGGTTGTGGCTGTTGAGGGGTTCAGCGACTAGTAAGGACAGGCAGACATATAACATAATGTTGTAGAGATCAAACATGAATGTATGCATAGGATTCAGAAAGCAGACAAAGAAAGGGGTGGTCATTCCTCTGAGCAGAGGGAGCGAGGGAGTGTGCACGCAAGTCTTCCCTGAACAGGTGATTCTTGATCAGCATCAGAAAGTTACTGCGTTCACCAGCGGATACTGGACAGAGGGCATTCAGGCAAAGGGAGAAGCACAGCAAAGGCTCAGGAGTATAAAACAGATTGGTGAGTCCAGGAAGTACAGTGCAGCATGACTGGATCTGGGCTGTGTGAGTACGGGAGGGAGGGAGCATGAGGCACAGTAAGGAGTCGGGATTTCTCTCAATAGGCCAGTGTTTCTCAAATTGTGATATACAAGTATTTAACTCAATGGGTAACTGCACTAAAGATTTTTCAGGGAGGACTATTTTATCACTGACATTATTTAGAAGTGATAATGGTAGTAATAAATAGTAGTAATAAAAAGCAGATTAATCAGCTTTATTATTGTTTTCAAATGGCCTACAGGCAGTACACGACCTATTGTTTATAGCCTGGGGTGCACCCTCCCACTATCTTGCCCTTGGTGTGCCACCAGATGTATGTGCTTTTCTGTATGCATATTCTGTTTCAATATCAAGGTAAAAAGAAGAAAGACTCTCTGGGGCAGGCAGCTCACAGCACTGTTGGGGGAGCTGGACAAACAGGCTTGAGGCTGTTCTTGAAACAACATCCCAGCCACATGGCCCATGTGGCCTAATAAAACCATCACTGCTGCTGAGATCACTGTCACTGAAAGCCAGAGGCCTACCACCACCTTTGCCAACAGACTGATTATGCATAGAGCTTTCTTCTTCAAGTTGCCCATTTCTAAATATTTTTTCAAGAGGGTCTGTCTAGCCTGACCAGCCGGTGGCGCAGTGGATAGAGCATCAGACTGGAATGCAAAAGACCCAGGTTCGAGACCCCGAGCTCGCCATCTTGAGCGCGGGTCCATCTGGCTTGAGCAAAAGCTCACCAGCTTGGACCCAAGGTCGCTGGCTCCAGCAAGGGGTTGCTTGGTCTGCTGAAGGCCCGTGGTCAAGGCACATGTGAGAAAGCAATCAATGAACAACTATGGTGTCGCAATGGCAACAAAAAACTAATGATTGATGCTTCTCACCTCTCTTCGTTCCTGTCTGTCTGTCCCTGTCTATCCCTCTCTCTTACTCTCTCTCTGTCCCTGTAAAAAAAAAAAAAAAGAGGGTCTGTCTAACTAATAGAGCCCACGTCAAATTTTGGGCAATTTGTATTTTGAATTCTCTCTTAGGGAAGATAGAAATCAGAAGGCTGGAAATCACAAGAATGTCCAAAAAGTGATAGGTAGCCCCCAAAATATGAGAAAGTCCTTTACAACATAAGTCTTAGCTATTCAATATCAATATGTCCTTACTTGATACTTAAACTCAATAACAGCACATAAACAATCACAATAAAGTTTTCCTATAAAACATAATGCAAATATTCCTCATGCAAATAAAACACTATCTGTCCAACAGAGAGACAATCTAAAAACAAACAAACAAACAAACACCCAAGAACTGCATCCAGCTCAGAATCTTAGCTCCCTAGATGCCAAACAGGTCCAGATATGTCTTCTCAGGGCCTAGTGACCTTGGTACTAAAAGATAAAGATAACTTCCTCCAATGCACTGAATATACAATAGAAAAGGAGGAGGAATGCAGTAACAACTCCAGTTAAGGAAAGAAGAGAATGGAAAATATAAGGTAGTCATAATAAATATCAAACACTGTGTTCTGGCATCTGGGTTGAAGACTCCATGCTGGTGATACTGGATCTTGGTTAGCAAATCTGATAGCCTCCGGTTCTGCCTTCTAGAGCAGGGGTTGGGAACCTTTGTGGCTGAGAGAGCCATGAACGTCACGTATTTTAAAATGTAATTCCGTGAGAGCCATACAATATGTTTAACACTAAATATAAGAAAATGTGTGCATTTTTTGTAAGACCAACACTTTTAAAGTACAATAAGTCTCTGAATTCTTTTTAAAAACATTGTTATGCTGTTGCTAACCAATGATGAATAAAGTACTTCTTACCATTAATGTGACTTCTGGTGCTGCATGGTTTTGCTGATGGCTTTGTAGTCTGGTTGATATGTGGTGAGGTTAAGCTTCATGCAGGCGTTGAGACTTCCATCCATTAAACGTGATCATAGGTTGGTCTTAACATTCTTTAGATGTGAGAAAGACTGCTCACATGCATACATAGAGTCAAACATCGTCAGTAGAGCCATACTCACATGCTGCAGTGTGTGGTATGTGATGGGAAGCGTGTTCCCAAGTTTTGACAATCAGCTGGTCTATGGGTTGAAGTTTATTTATTTCTCCCCACTTGTGTTTGCTCACCAACTCTGCTTGTTGTCATGCAAGTCTTTCCAAATCTTCATTTAGTGACTTGAACTTATTCACCCACATGTCTGAGGCCTTCAGGTCAGCAGCTTGTAGCTCAAAATCTCTGACGGAGACATCGGGGATGTAACTCAGGTCGGTGCTGTCCACTGCACACTCATGTGGATGGGTGATGAACTTAAAATGACAAGTGCACTCATGAAATTCTCCCAAGCGCACTTTGAATAACTTCAGGAGATTAGATGTGAAGCCCACTAGCTGCTGGAGATCAGATGTTGAGCAGGGTCACTTGCTGTGCATGCATCTTTAAACTCTCCCAGTTTTCCAAAGTGTAGTAAACGACCTGTTTCAATGTCGGTGATGAAGAGTTCCAGCTTGTTTTCAAATGCAAACACTGCTTGTTGAAGGGATAAGACTGTACTTCCAATGCCTTGCATTTTCACATGAAGCTGGTTCAGATGTTCTGTCATGTCCACGAGATAGTAGAGCTTCAGGAGCCACTCAGTGTTAGCAAACTCAGGATGCTTGACGTTTTTCATTTCAAGAAAAGTCCAGATTTTGCTCAGACAAGCCACAAAACGGCTGAGCACCTTCCCTCTTGACAACCGACACACATTGCTACACATAAGCAGAGCAGGATAATTATTCCCAACTTCATCCAGCAGCGTTTTAAACTGGCGATCATTTAAAGCTCGGGCAACAATAAAGTTGACCACCCGAATGACCAGTGACATCACCTCACCAAGCTGCTCGCCACACATCTGAGCACAAAGCGCCTCCTGATGTAGGATGCAGTGAAAATTTAGGATGGTTCTCTATTCATGTTCACAAAGAAGCACTACGAATCCTCTGTTTTTCCCCACCATGCATAGAGCACCATCAGTACTCACCAAAATAAGTTCATCCATCAGTAGATTTTTTTCTTTAGCAAACTCAGTGAAAGACTGGAATAAATCCTCCCTTCTTGTTGTCTCTTTCATAAGCAAAACAGCAAGACTTTCCTCATGTAGTGTGTCACTGACAGCATACCTTGCAATCACACTGAACTGGGATAAATGGCCTATGTCTGTTGACTCATCCAAAGCGAGAGAAAACAATGTTGCTGCATTTATGTCCTTCACTTGTGTTGCCTCAATTTGATTTGCCATCATGATGGTACGATTGTGAACAGTTCTTGCTGACAGGCATGTCTTTTATTAGTTTGATTATCTTGTCTTTATCTGTAAAGTGGTCAAAAAGTTCATTGGCAACATCAAGCATGAATGTTTTGGCATACTCCCCATCTGTGAATGGCTTTCCGTTTCTCACAATTGCTAAAGCACCAGCAAAGCTAGCTGAATTCCAGTCACCTTGTTGGGTCCAAACATGGAGTTGCTGGTGACTAGTTTGTACTCTGCACAGTAGCTTTTGACATGCTTTCTTCCTGCTGTCCCCCGCTGGATATTTTGATGCAAATGTAGTATGGCATGTGTCAAAGTGCTGCTTTATATTTGACTGTTTCATCGATGCAATTTTATCATTACATATTAAATACACTACAGAACTTGCTCTCTCCACAAAGGCAAATTCCTCTGTCCATTCCTGTTAAAAAATATGATACTCCTCATCTTTCTTTCTTTTAGCCATCTTCTTCATCAAAAGGGTTTCTGCAATTAGCTAGCTAATTACTTGATTAAAAGGAGGGATGTTTACTTCCTGACCTCATAACAACCCGTATACATTATGCATTATCCAATAAAAATTTGGTGTTGTCCCGGAGGACAGCTGTGATTGGCTCCAGCCACCCGCAACCATGAACATGAGCAGTAGGAAATGAATGGATTGTAATACATGAGGATGTTTTATATTTTTAACGTTATTATTTCTTTTATTAAAGATTTGTCTGCGAGCTGGATGCAGCCATCAAAAGAGCCACATCTGGCTCGCAAGCCATAGATTCCTGACCTCTGTTCTAGAGGAATCCCCTTAATCCGTTATTATCCATGGCCTTATATAGAAGGACTTTGATAAGGATGCCTTCGTTGGGGACCTCGTAGAGCCCTCCCAGTCCAGTCCTGGTTGGTATGAGTTTAGGGATCTGAAGTAATCTTAGGGATTGAACAATTACAAGCTATTGTCAGACGAGTCTGGGGTTTCTTTGGAAATATACTACTCAGAGACAATTTTTCTTGGGTTTCTTATATCACTACATGCTTTGTAAGCAGAGGCACTGACGACCCTTTGTTTCAGACTACCTTTCCAAAGATGTTTATGTGGTACATAGCCTTAGAAGTTGCATTATTTTCATCTAGAACAAGGGCAGGCATGCATATAATACAAAAGAAACTATTTGGGTTCACTAAGTCCAGGGTTCCTTTCCGGTAATGAACATACCTGATACACACCTGGGCCCGTTCACATAGTTTGAATTCATCCCTAACCCATTAACTTTGGCTGAAAGTGGCAAGAAGTAACTAAGATATGTTTACATGAACTATATCTACTCTTTCCCTTAATGACAACTCAAAACACCATGGCTTATGTCTCAAGAAACAAAAAAAGACAATTTTCCATGGATAATGTTTTTGTAATCATATAGCAATGCTCATGCTTCTTTTAACCTGTAGAATTTGTGTCCTGCTTCTCAGAGCCACTAGCATCCCGACCAGCAGAACAACCAGCACCACCACCAGCATCTCCAGCAGCATCTCCACCAGCACCACCGGCAGCACCACCAGCACCACCACCAGCATCCACACCAGTGGCACCACCAGCATCTCTGCCACCACCAGCAGCATTCCCACCAGCAGCACTAGCATCGCCACCAGCATCACCACCACCAGTGGCACCAGCATCCCCACCAGTGGCACCACCAGTGGCCCTACCAGCACCTCCACCAGTATCCACACAAGCATCTCCACCAGCATCCCCACCAGTGGCACCATCAGAATCCCCACCAGCAGCAGCACCAGCATCCCCACCAGCAACACCAGCATCCCCATCAGCAGCACCAGCATCCCCACCAGCATTACTCCAACCAGCTGCACCAGCACCCCTACCAGCATCTTCACCAGCAGCACCACAAGCATCTCCACCAGCATCCCCACCAGTGGCACCACCAGCATCCCCACAAGCAGCCCTGCCTGCATCACCAGCGGCCCAACCAGCAATACCAACAGCAGCACCACCAGTGGTACCAACAGCAGCACCACCAGCATCTCCACCAACATCCCCCCCAGCAGCTCCAGCAGCTCCACCAGGGGCCCCACCACCATCTCAACCAGCATCCCCACCAGCACCCCCAACACCAGTGGCACCAGTATCACCAGCAGCGGCCCCACCAGAATCTCCACCGGAGGCCCCACAAGCATCTCCACCAGCGGCAACACCAGTATCACCACCAGCATCCCCACCAATAGAACCACCAGCATCCTCACCAATAGCACCATCGGCATCCTCACCAGCGACCCCACCAATGGCATCAGCAGCACCAGCATTCCCACCAGCATCAGCACCACCAGCAACACCACCAGCATCCCCACCAGCAGCACCACCAGCATCCCTACCAGCATCCCCACCAGCATCCCCACCAATAGTACCACCGGCATCCTCACCAGCGGCCCCACCAACGGCACCAGCAGCACCAGCATCCCCACCAGCATCAGCACCACCAGCAACACCACCAGCATCCCTACCAGCGGTACCACCAGCATCTCCACCACCACCACCAGCATCCCCATCAGCAGCACCAGTATCCCCACCAGCGGCACCACCAGCATGCCTACCAGCAGCACCACCAGCATCCTCACCAGCGGCACCACCAGCATCCCCACCAGCATCTCCACAAGCACCACCAGCATCCCCACCAGCAGCACTACCAGCATCCCTACCAGTGGCACCACCAGCATCTCTGCCACCACCACCAGCATCCCCACAAGCACCACCAGCATCCCCACCAGCGGCACCACCAGCATCCACACCAGCATCCCCACCAGCAGCACCAGCATCCCCACCAGGGGCACCACCAGCATCCCCACCAGCGGCACCACCAGCATCCACACCAGCATCCATACCAGCAGCACCAGCAGCACCACCACCAGCAGCACCAGCATCCTCACCAGTGGCATCACCAGCAACTCCACCAGCAGCACCAGCATTGCCACCAGCATCACCACCACCAGTGGCATCAGCATCCCCACCAGCAGTTCCACCAGCATCTCCACCAGTGGAACCACCAGCATCTCCACCAGTATCCACACCAGCATCTCTAGCAGCACTACCACCAGCATCCTCATCAGTGGCACCACTAGCATCCCCACTGGCATTTCTGCCACCACCACCAGCATCCCCACCAGCGGCACCACCAGCATCCCCACACGCAGCACCAGTATCCCCAGCAGCAGAACCATCAGCATCACCACCAGCATCCCTACCAGCACCATCACCAGCATCCCTACCAGCGGCACCACCAGCAGCACCACCAACATCACCACCAGCAGTACCACCAGCATCCACACCAGCGGCACCACCAGCATCTCCATCAGCATCCCAACCAATACAACAACCAGCATCCTCACCAGCAGCCCCACTAGTAACCCCACCAGCGGCACCAGCATCCCCAGCAGCAGCATCACCACCAGCAGCACCATCATCCCCATCAGCGGCCCCACCAGCATCCCCATCAACAGCACCGCCAGCATCCCCACCAGCGTCACCACGAGCATCCCCACCAGTGGAGCCACCAGCGGCACCACCAGCATCTCTGCCACCACCACCAGCATCCCCATCAGTGGCACCACCAGCATCCTCATCAGTGGCACCATCAGCATCCGCTCCAGCATCTCCACTAGCATCCCCACCAGCAGCAACAGTATCCCCACCAGCGGCACCACCAGCATCCCCACCAGCGGCATCAACAGCATTCCCACCAGCATCTCCACCAGCACCACCAGTGGCACCACCAGCATCCCCACCAGTGGCACCACCAGTGGCACCACCTGTATCCCCACCAGCAGCCCCAGCAGCCCTGCCAGCGGCACCAGCAGCAGCACCAGCATCCCCACCAGCAGCACCAGCATCCCTGCCAGCGGCACCACCAGCATCTCCACCAGCAGCACCAGCATCTTCACCAGCAGCACCACCAGCACCTCCACCAGCGGCACCACCAGCATCCCCACCAGCAGCACAAGCATCCCCACCAGTGGCACCACCAGCACCCCCACAAGCGGCCCTGCCTGCATCGCCAGCGGTCCCACCAGCTGCACCATCAGCGGCAACACCAGCGGCACCAGCATCCCCACTAGTGGTACCACCAGCATCTCCACCAACATCCCCACCAGCATCCCCACCAGCGATACCACCAGCAGCACCACCAGCATCCCCACCAGTGGTACCACCAGCATCCCCACTAGTGGCACCTCCAGCATCTCCACCAGCATCCTCACCAGTGGTACCACCAGCAGCACCACCAGCATCCCCACCAGTGGTACCACCACCAGCACCACCAGCATCCTCACCAGTGGTACCACAAGCATCTCCACCAGCATCCCCACCAGCAGCCCCACCAGCAGCCCCACCAGCGGCACCACCAGCAGCACCACCAGCATCCTCACCAGTGGTACCAACAGCATCCTCACCAGTGGTACCACCAGCAGCACCACCAGCATCCCCACCAGCAACCCCACCAGCGGCACCACCAGCAGCACCACCAGCATCCTCACCAGTGGTACCACCAGCAGCACCACCAGCAGCACCACCCGTGGTACCTCTAGCATCCCCACCAGCTGCACCACCAGCAGCCCCACCAGCAGCCCCACCAGCAGCATCCCTACCAGCAGCATCCCCACGAGCAGCACCACCAGCAGCATCCCCACCAGCAGCTGCACCCACAGCATCCCCATCAGCGGCTGCACCAGATGCACCACCAGCAACAAGAGCAGCATCTCCACCAGCAGCACCAGCAGCAACAAGAGCAGCAGCCATCACCAGCACTAACACCTGCAAACGGGCAACAAGCCAGCAGCCATAATGAGGCTTGACTATTGACCTGAAAATTTTTAGTAAAGAAGGAGAGAACACCTTCACCCAATGTAGCCAGCTCTTTGTGGGAAATCTTTCTCCTGACATTACTGGGCATGAAGTGAAGAAACTATCAGAAATATGAGAAAGCAGGTGAAGTCTTCACTCATAAGGATAAGGGCTGTGGCTTTAGTCTCCTTGGAAACACGAACCATAGCGGAGATCGCTAAAGTGGAGCTGGACAACAAGCCACTCCATGAAAAGTAGCTGCGTGTGTGTTTTGCCTGTCGTAGTGCATCTCTTACCATCTAAAACCTTCCTAAGCACATGTCCGACGAACTGGAGGAAGCCTTTTCTGTGTGTGGCAGGCGGAGAGGGTTGTCGTTCTTGAGTGCCGAGGAAGGGCTTCAGGAAAAGGCACTGCTGAGTTCTCAGGGAAGCCAACGCTTGGAAAGCTTGGACAGATGCAATGAAGGCTCCTTCCCGCTCACCACATTTCCTCAGACGGTGCCAGTCCGATGATGACGAGGGACTTCCAGGGAAGCTGGCTATAAAGAACCAGCAGTTTCACAAGGAGCAGGAGCAGCCACCTAAATTTGCAGAGCCTGGCTGCCTTGAGCATGAGTGTGCCACGTGCTGAAGACATTCACTGCGATGGAGAAACAGCAGCAGGACCAAGTGGACCATAAATCACGGAAGCGCCTGAGAAACTGGAGACGGAGAAGGAGGCTGTTCGCCATGAGCACCAAGTCATGCTAAGGAGGCAGGATCTGAGGAGGTGTCAGGAAGATTCGGCTGATGGAGGAGCTGCACAACCAAAAAGGGCAAAAATGAAAGCAATTGGAGCTGAGGCAGGAGGAGGAGTGCAGGCACCTTGAAGAAGACATGTGGGGACAGAGGGAAGTAATGACGTGACAACAGCAGGAAGGATTTGAGGGAACCTTCCTTGATGTGAGGAGCAGGAGATACAGATGGGCCAGATGGCTAAGGGAGGTGGTATGGGCATAAACCAGAGGCGCCATGCCCCCTGCTCCTGTGCCTGCTGGTACCCCAGCTCCTCCAGGACCTACCACTTTGATACCAGATACAACCTTGGGATTGACCCCACCAACTACCAAACACTTTAGCCAAACTGCTACAATGGAAGGAATAAAAGCAATTGGTGGAACCCTTCCTACATTCAACCTTGCAGCCCCTGGGGCTGAATTTGCTCCAAACAAACATCACCAATACTAATAAAATGGCAGTGTCTAGTTTCCCTACACCCTTAAGAGAAGAACCCTTTTTGGACTTGGCTGAAATTATATCCTGGAAAAGTGTTAGGATGCAATAAGAAGTGAGGTCTTCCCTGCCTTTAGCATTCTAAGGGGTATGCTGGAGGCAGAGGGCAAGGGAGGGACAACATGTAACAGATCAGTTCTGCATGGCATGTTGTTCCATCGCATCTGTGTGATGCATTCCTGAAGTCTCATGTGACTGCTGAGGGCCTGGGAGCTGGGGAGAAATGGCAAAGTGGATCTAGTTAGAGCCCCCATTAATCTTGACTATTCCATCCTTTGTTTATCCTGTTCTATCTGAGCTCTCAATCTTACATTCCCCACCCCCAGACACTGCCACATGTACCATAAAAACCACAAACGTCCCTAATGACCTTAGCTCCATGACTCCATTCACTCCCCGGTCCACAGAGATCACAGGTAACACACCGACATATGTTCTGTTATATCTCATGTACTATCCCTTCATGTTCTAAGGAAGACATTTTCTCTTAGTTTCATTTTAGTGTAAAGTGACCAGACGTCCCGCTTTTTGGCAGGACAGTCCCGGTTTTTAACAATTTGTCCCGCGTCCCATGGCGTTTTTAAAAAGTCCCGATATTTGGAAAGAATGCACAAAAAGCTAGGGAACGGCGGGAGAACAGGAAGGGAATATATGGTTTTCCGTGCGGAGACCCGCCTCCACCTGGAAGCACCCACACTGCCGCAAGAGCTGGCTGCCCCGGGCAGAGCCCGAAACAGAGAACTTCGGGCGGGACGTACCTGCTGGGGCAGCGGCTGTCAAGTCCCCTAACTACCCATAGGCCCGCGTCCTGAACGCAAGCGTGTGGCTCCGGGCTCCACCAGGCGCAAGCCGCTCGGTATCCAGTGGGTGGCGGTGCTGGACGTGGGGATCACAACCACCGCAAGGACGAGTCCAGGCGGGGAGTGTGCTGCCCTGCCCGCCCCCGCCCGCTCGTGCAGCTCCGGCATTGGTTTCGGGACCGTGTAACCCGATCCCTCTGATTCACTCAAAATTTCCCATACAGTAATATTTCCTAAAATGATCTTTTTCATGAAGTATCATTATTTAAAAAAATAGATTGATAAGGAAAAGCTTAAATCTTGAGCATCACCAAAAATCACAATAGAGAACAAATGGTTTGAAATATTTCAACATTTTGAAACAAACCATGTTCCATACAATGATGCACTAAAAATTGTGGAATACACACTGTCTTGACCAGGAACTAATGCTGTGACTGAATGCGTTTTTTCTACGCTAAATAAAGTGTGGACATCAGAAAAATCACAATTAAGTGTTGAGACTTTGAAAGCCATTTTATGTGTGAAATAGAATTCTTGTGAAAAATTTCATGACCTTTTAAATGACAGCAATCTACTAAAAAAAATTCACTCAAATGAGAAATATGTCAAAGAATAAAATAATACTATACATAATTTTTTAATGTATTATATTTATAAATTGTACTTATGTTCAAATTTTAAAAAATATATTACAATACTATTTTTACATTCTATGAAATTTTTTTTTGCTCCATATTGACCAAATTTTTATAGGATTTTATTTTTATTTATTTATTTTTTACAGGGACAGAGAGAGCGTCAGAGAGAGGGATAGATAGGAACAGACAGACAGAAACGGAGAGAGATGAGAAGCATCAATCATTAGTTTTTCGTTGCCATCGCAACACCTTAGTTGTTCATTGATTGTTTTCTCACATGTGCCTTGACTGCGGGCCTTCAGCTGACCAAGCACCCCCTTGCTGGAGCCAGCGACCTTGGGTCCAAGCTGGTGAGCTTTTGCTCAAGCCAGATGGGCCCGCGCTCAAGCTGGTGAGCCCAGGGTCTCAAACCTGGGTCTTCCGCATCCCAGTCCGACGCTCTATCCACTGCGCCACCGCCTCGTCAGGCTAGACCAAATTTTTAATCAAGAACCGCGTCCCCCAACCCCCACACCCCCGGGAAATGGTGTCCTGCTTTACCAATTTTAAAATCTGGTCACCTTATTTTAGTGTATCTTTTAAAAAATCTTGTGTTAACTTGCCTCCATCTTTTTCTTGGGAAAGGATAACCCAGGAATGGCCCTTTTGTGTCTGGTGTTGGCCTTGACAGGCCTCGTACAATCTTGGAAATAGGGTTGCTGTATGCTCAAGGTCAGACAGCAGCTCCTAGCATTGCCTATCTTATGTAGTTATGCTGTGCATTTTTTAAAAATTGTTGTGCCATGTTTGATTTGGCCTTGATACCTTTGGAGTTTTTCTGAGAAATGTAGCAGTAATGCAGCATCAACTAGTTAAAATATATTTAAAGCTTTAAAAACAAACAAAAAACAAGCAGGTATTGGATAAGTTATCTGCATTGACTGTCACAGCAATTTTTAAAAATTCAAATACCATATTGGACAAATATGTCTTTGAGCTATATCTGTTCTGCAGGCTTTCTGGATGAGTGGTAAGACAGTGAATGTGGAGGTTAGGCGAACAGACAGAAGAGGACTTCATTAATCCAGACAAGAGATGATGGGAGTCTGAATAACAATGCAAGTCAAAAAGAATACAGGAGCTGTTCAGGGTTGGGAGATACCAGCTTTATTGTTGTTTTTAAATGATCTACCTTATTCCTCATGCTGCCTTCCAAGTGAACTCTACAGAGTCTCTACACCGACACTGCTATCACTCCATATTTTTATCTCCCTTCTTCCAGCAGGAAATAGAGCGATGTCTCTGATCAGTAAGTGTGGGAATAATGTCTGTGCTCATTTCAGATCCACCATTCTCCACCAGGGGGTGGGCCAGCATGGAGTGCAGCCTGGTGCCGGGAAACGGGAAGATTCTTTCCTTAACTCTTTGAGTAGCACTAGCATTCATGTAAGTCCTCGTGCCTCCTGACCATCCAGAGTACGATTGTGTATGTGTAAGGCAACATTAAAAAAAAAGGCAAATGTATGTTCTTCTTGTTTCCATAAACTGGTTATCAAACAAACATGATTTTAAGTTAATAAAACTATAACTGGAACTAATTTCATTCTTTGAAGAAAAAAAAAACTCTCAGGGGTCAGCAAGCATGAATAAAACACACTGTTCAAAGGGTTAATATCCCTGCCTAGCGGAGACCAACTTGCCCAAGAGGAACTTTTTCTTGGGCCAGTTGGACACAAAGAGCATGAGTTCTATGCTCCTTCACGATGTATGTCTCACCACTGTTGGAGGGTTCCCTAGCTAGCCTTGCCTATCACTAAATAGCTAAGTCTGCCTAATCCTGGTATGGGGGTTTACCCAGCATAATCAGGTAACAGGTCACAGCCATTTCATATCAGCAATGAAGATGTTATTTCTCCTCCATCTACCTCTCCTTTACATTATTCCTTTTTCTTTTCTTTTATTAATTTTAATGGGGTGACATTAATAAATCAGGGTACATATGTTCAAAGAAAACATCTCCAGGTTATCTTATCATTCAATTATGTTGCATACCCATCACCCAAAGTTAAATTGTCCTCTGTCACCTTCTATCTGGTTTTCTTTGTGCCCCTCCCCTCCCCCCTCTCCCACCTTCTCCACCCTCCCCCCACCCCGTAACCACACACATTATTCCTTTAAAAAAAAAAAAAAACCAAAACAGCTGTTGATATAATTCACATACCATACGATTCACCCCTTTAAAGTATATGATTCAACATTTTTAGTATATACATAGAGTTGTGCAACTATCACCACAATCAATTATGAATATTGTCATCACCACATAAAGAAACCTCTTACCCTTTAGTCTTCAATCCTCATTCTCCCCTCCTCAGCAACCCCTGACTCTCCCATCACCAATGGAATCATACAATATTTGTGGCTTCTGGCTTCTTTCACTTAGCGTATTTTCAAAGTTTATTCATATTGTAGTATGTATCAGTCCTCCATTCTTTTTTGTGGCCAAATAATATTCCATTGTATAATCATACCATAATTTTGTTTATTTATTCATAAGTTGGTGGACATTTGGCTACTATGAATGTTGTTGGCTATTATAAATAATGCTACTACCGACATTTGTGTACATGTTTTTGTGTGGACATATATTTTCAATTCTCTTGGAAATATACCTAGGAGTGGAATTGCTGGGTAATATGATAATCCTATGTTTAGCCCTTACTAAACAGCCAGACTGTTTTCCAAAGTGGTTGTATCACTTTACATTCCCACCAGCAGTGTTTGAGGGTTCTAAATCCTCCACATCCTCATCAACATTTATTATTGCCTATCTTTTTTTTATTATATCCAGTCCAGTATGTGTGAAAGGCTATCTCATTTTTGTTTTAATTGGCATTTCTCCAATGGCTAAGAAATGCTCTTTTTTTAACCTTGATGATGTTTACTTGTGTTATATTCACAGGGGTAACTCATCAAATTGTACACCTAGGATTGGTGCATTTTTCTGCATGTTATGCTTCATTAAAAAGTTTAAAAGTACATATTCCACATCAGGTAAATACTTACATTCTATTTTTAAAATAAAATATCACCAACCAACCAACAACAACAAAAAGAGACAAGAACAGCAGCTTTTAATTTAGACACATCTGGATAGTAATCCATACTGTGTCTTCTAGAGACAAAGCTACCTAACTCCTCTGAGCCTCTGTTGCTTCATCTTTAAATAATATTATTAGGGTTTTGTTGTTCATATAGAAGCTCAAAATGTTTTTTTCAAAATATAAAAATTACTAACTCTTAAACTATTCTTGCATTTGTATCATTGCAACTGATAAGCCTCTTGGCTAGTGCATTAAGTTTTTCTCCCCTGATATAGCCATGCCTTTCTGAAGTCATTTAGAAAACATAAATGATGGATGTGTCTTCCTTAGATTCCACAGACTTATGAATGTTTCAACAATCAGCAATGTCATGTGAAGTGAGGAAGTGAACCATATAAATTTCTCTTACTACAAAGACTAATAGGAAGATTGATGTCTTCTAAAGGTCAAAGTGTTTGAGATTTAAGACACTGTATTAGTTCTACTGCTAAATCTACAGCTCAGGTGCAATATATTTCAGTAAGTCACCAAACTAATATTTAAACATTAGTTGTTTCACTTATAAAGTCTCCATAATCATATGTTGCATCACTAGTATAAAATTTAATTATTAGCTATAAATCTCTGAGATCCTAAGATGTTAGTTACTTCAGCGTTGTCACATCACTAAAGAGATTCCAAAATTCCCACCATTTTAAATATACATTACAAAAATTTGTTAACTTGCACTTAATAAACCTTTTACTTACAAAGTTATAACTTTAGATTTATAAGTTTTCTCTCTGTATTACTCAGGTTTAGGTTCAGATACGTATATAAGAGAAACTCAATATAAAGGTAGATTAAACCAGATGATCTATTTTTCTCTTATGTAAAATGAGCCCAGAAGTAGGCAGTCATGGGCTGACACTGCATCTACCTTATGTCATCAAGGATATACGCTCCTTCCATCTTTCCTCTCCATTATTATGGCTTCCACCTTTAAGGCCATGTCTTGGTTTTAGTTTGGTTGCTGCAACTCCCACCATCAAGTTCCTGCTTTAGGCAGCAAGGAGAAATGGGGCAAGGGCAAAGGAGTCAGCTTCCATGTTGAGTCAGTTTCTTTTATAGAGTTTTCCCAGGAGTGACTTCCAAAACTCTCTACATATAATTGGCTATCCCTAGGCATAATAAGGCTCATACATTTAGTTGCCTAGAAGGATACACAGCCACACTCACACTGTAGGGAGGGTTTTGCTACTAAGAAATAAGGATGGATAACAAGTTGACAAGCAGCAGTCTCTGCCACACTTTTACTTTTAATTCTCCTCCATGCCTTTCTAGAATGTTGTAAACATTAAACTATTTTTCATTCAAAATTAAAATTTAAAGCAATTATCAGATTTATTAAAATGAATTTAGTTAAAATTTATAGTATCATTCACTAATATAAAAAATATTTATTTTTATCTGGCCTTTGGTAAGTGAAGGAATGCAATCTAGAACAACCCCACACACACCTTTTCAGAGCTCATAGTACATCCACTCAGTTAAAGGATGATGAGTAATTATTGTAAAGGATGTCCATTTTGAAGGGTTATCCTCTATAATATAGCATTATTATTTAGGTAATCAACTACAAGTGCTATTTTAACATAAAAATATACACTCTTATCAGATAAACAGTTCTATAGTTTTTGAGATGCCCAATATAAACATGAAGACAAATTTTAAATATTAATATCACAAAAAGCATTTTTTTTAAAAAAAAAAGAAGTTATAGTATTGGTCCAATAATAAAATTTCAAACGAAAATACAAACATGGCCCTGGAAAATAGGATAATTAAAATATAGCTAACTTGACCAGGTGGTGGTACAGTGGATGGAGCATCGAACTGGGATGCAGAAGACCCAGGTTTGAAACCTTGAGGTTGCTGGCTTGAGTGCAGCCTCATCTGCCTTGAGCACAGGCTCAGCAGCTTGAGTGCGTGGTCGCTGGCTTAAGTGTGGGATCATAGACATGACTCTATGGTCACCAGCTTGAGCCCAAGGGCACTGGCTTGAGCAAGGGGTCACTCACTGTACTGTAGCTCCCTAGTCAAGGCACATATGAGTAAGTAATCAGTAAACAACGAAGATGCAACAATGAAGAATTGATACTTCTCATCTCTCCCTTCCTGTTTGTCTGTCTTTATCTGTCCCTCTCTCTGACTCTTTCTCTATCTCTGTCAAATATATATATGCATGGTGACTGGTCAAAAGTGCACCATTACTTTACATACACACTGTTTATATATATATATGTATATATATATGTATATATATGTATATGTATATATATACATATATATATATGTATATGGCTAAAACCAGGTTTTTCGGAATTTTTAATCTGAAAGAACATGAAGATAAAACTATGAAAGCAGACAAATTAAACAATAAAGAACTATAAATATTTGGTTATTTCAGGTAAAAAATTAATTAAGATAATATTGTCTTGCAGAAATTTGGGGCTTCTTGGTAATTCATTTTTTAAAGCTCCTAGGTATGTTTATAAGAAACTCTAAAGCATACAACCTAATAACAACAGGTTGCTATTGTGGTGTTATAAATGACAATTCTTATTTTATTGCCTTTAATACACCAGTGACCTGTACTTTATTTCAAGCATAGGATCAAGTTGAAATTGGCCAGGTCCAGTTTCAACTGGCTCCAAATTGCTTTATCTGAAACATTTGGAACATATGGAACATGCCATACATAGAAGAACTGACAATATTTCTTATACTATTTATCTGAGTTAAGAGTTTTAAGTGAAAAAGAAAAAAAAATCCCACAGAACATACAACAAAAATAAAACTAATAAATTTAAAAATTAATTTAAAAATCAATTTGACCTGAGATATAACTTTAAAATTACTATAAAGCATAAGAATATAGAATATACACCTTTTCCCATGAGGATGGTCTTTATCACCCATTTGGGAGTGGTTCTCCTACCCAGTAGCTATTAGGAATGGAACCCAATTTCCTGTGCTTTGAAAATTAGAAGAAAAGTTTAGAAGATTGCATTTCAAGCTGGGCACATAAGCATTCCTATTCCCATTCAAGATGTATTCTTTAATTTTGTTTGTTCTCATATCCCAAGTGCCTAAACAACACCTGGCACATAATGGAGATAAATACATTTGAATCAGTGAATGAAAGATAGATGAATAAATGAATGAGTTTAAAGTTTCAGATAACTCTCATCTGATAGCTGAGTTGGTTAGAGCATTGTCCAGAAGCACAGCAGTTGTCAGTTCAATCTCTGGTAAGGGCACATACAAAACAAGATTAATGTTCTTTCTCTCTCTCTCTCTCTAAAATTAATTAATTAAAGTTTCAAATAATTTTGTCCATATATTTCACCATCTCACCCTTAAGAACTTACTTTAAAGGATGTTCTTTTGCTTCACAAAGACCATAGAAGGAAGAAAAAGATTAATAGGAAAAGTGGAAAGACTGAAATATTTGAGAAAATGGTACATGTATTTTTCAGTTTGTATTCCTAGAACTTTGCCATAATAAAGTGTCTTGGGGGAGAAGCTCAGGGGTTATTCCTTCAGGACCAACATGTGCCTGCTTGCTTGGTGCTGGGCACTAAGAAAGGTGCAGGGAATGCTAAGTAAATGGACACATAAGTTCCCTGCCTTCAGGTTCAGGCATTTCTCCATCATCAATGGTATTCCATGCAATAATGAATCTTATTTTAGTCTCTCCAGATGCTTTCTATCTTAACCAGCCTTCTTTTTTTATTGGTTTTTTCCTACCATCTTTTTTACATTGAGGTATAATCATGATATCAATAAGCTGCACATTTTTAAGTCTACAACTTGATAAATCTTATATATGTACACAACTAACACAATCACCACAATCAAGATAATGAACATATCCATAACCTCCCAAAATTTTCTCATACCACTTTCTAACCCTTGTCGCCCTTCTCTGTGCCTATGCCCGCTTACTGAGGCAACATCCACAGTGCTGTCACTTTCGTTTGTATTTTCTAGAGTTTTATATAAGTGAAATCATATAGTATGTCTGCTTTTGTTCATGCAGCAAAATTATTCTGAGATTCATCCATATTGTTGCATGTATCAATAATTCATCCTTTTTTATTGCAGAGTAGTATTTCATTACATCAATCTATAACAATTTATCCATTCATCTATTGACGAACATTTGAATTGTTGCCCGTCTTTGCCTATTAAAAATAAAGCTGCTACCTTTTTGAAAAATAGTTCCACAAAAAGCTAAACATATAGTTATTATATAACCCAGTGATTTCACTCCTAAGTATATACCGAGAAGAAATATAAACACAGGTCCACACAAAATCTTGTACTTAAATGTTCATAGAAGCATTATTCATAATAACCAGAAAATAGAAACAATCCAAATATACATCCTCTGGTGAATCGATAAATAAAATGTGGTATATTCATAACAATGCAATATTACTAAGCAATAAGAAGGAATGAAGAACTGATTCATTATACAACATTGAAGGCATTATGCTAGATGAAAGAAGCCAGACACAGAAGTTGTCAATTTTCAACACCTGCAGAGTGATCCTTTACCAAAAAAAAAAAAAAGGAAAAGTTAAGTTTGATCTCCTCACTCTTCTGCTCAAAATGTCAGAGGCTTGCCAGTTTATTAAGAATTAAAGCCAACTTTCTCTTTTTTTCCTTAGGTGAGAGTAGGGGAGATAGTGAGGCAGAGTCGCACAACAAGACTGGGATTCACCCAGCAGTCCTGGACTGGACTAATGCTGAGTATAGAGCTATTAGCCTCTGAGGCTGTGGGACAGGAAGAGGGAGAGAAGGGGGAAAGGGGGGGCAGGTGATCGCTTCTCCTGTGTGCCCTGACCAGGAATGGAACCCCAGATGTCCATACACCTGGCGGATGCTCTACCCACTGAGCAACCGACTAGGGTCCCAAATTTTTTATTATGACCATGATCTGGCCACAGCTATGTCATCTCCTCTTGTTCTCTTACTGAAATCTAGCCACAGGCCTCCTTGAATGTTCCTTCCAGTCCTTTTATTTCTGGTTGTTTGTTTATTTTTGTTTTTCTCTTCTGCATGAAAAGCTTCCCTGCGGTTTTCTTCATTGGTACTTCCCTCATTTCCTTACATTCTCAATATCATTGGAGCCCTTTTCTTTGATCACTCTGTCTAAAAATGCATGTATGCAGTCATACACAACATCCTCTTTCTCGGTTTGTCTTTTTACTGCTAGTTACATGTTACATGTTACATACAGTAATTATTTAATAATGGCTAACACATTCAGTGCTCACCCTGTGCTTTATATATTAATTTACTTAATCCTCACAACATTTTAGGCACTTAATCCTGGTTTCCCCAAGGTGAAACACAGAGGTTAAGGAATTGCCCCAAATCATACATGCATCAACTGGTGCAACAGGGATTACATCCCAAGGAATTTGACTCTGGAGTTCCTGCTGTAAAACATGAAGCCACTCAGGACAGCCTCTCCAATCACTTTGTAATGTTTCTGTTCTATGTCCCCACAGGACTGTAAGCTGCACTTGAGTGTCTTTTAAAAGCGACTGTCGCGGTACCCCCAGCACAGAGAACACCGCCTGCTAGTTTTTCTCTAAATAAAGGCTGAAAATGGGTGAAATTATAACTCGAAAAAAAGAAATGATCAGACTCAACAACGAATGCATACCCCGAAGGCTCCTTCGGGACAGCCAAGGGGGAGTTAGATTCGGCGGCGTGTAAAGGGAGGGAGGGCCAAGTGGCTGGTGGGAGCAACGTTTGAGGCGGCCTGAGAGACTGGCAGAGGGGATGAGGCTGGAACGGAACAACTGTTTTGATCACAAGTCAAGCTCGTTTACCCGACAACCTTGAGACTTCAAGGAAAGGATGGGCTAAGCGAGGAAACCGTAATTTACAGGACACAGAAAACACGTAAGGAAAGGCCCCAGAGGGCACGCTCGACCCGCCCCCAACTACGGCCAAAGCGCGCGGTGGGATTGGTCCCCATGGCCCGGCCCGGCCCAGTGACTCCGCCCCTCAAGGCCAGAGCCAGGTGACCCGGAAGCGGTTGCGAGGCACCACCGAGTGTGTCAGCCGCCTTTTCCGGTCGGCGTGGTTTGGTAGATCCGTGCCTGCCGCGCCTGGCCTCTCACCATGAGCGTCCCGGCCTTCATCGACATCAGTGAGGAAGATCAGGTGTGCTTCTGGGACGCGGGGGCCGCCAGGGCGGGGTTGGGGTGACCTCAGGGGTGTGAAGGGCCGAGCTGGGACCGGGCGGGAGGAATGCCGCCCGCGGAGCCGGCTTTAGGGCTGAGAGCCGCAGCTCACTCCTCCACACGTGGGAGTGGAGAGGCCGCGAGGCACGGGCGCGCGTTCGTGGCCTGGAATTGCACCAGCCCGCCGGCCGGCAGTCCCCACGCTGGGCCCGAGGCTCCCCGCCAGCTTCCTGGTCCACGTCAGTACTTTCTCAGCCAGTCACTTCTGACGACACTACTTTTTGACTCCTTAGGAATGGTATCTGCTTCCGTCTCGCGAATGGAGCCACATCCTCAGCGGAAGGTGGCTAATAGCGTCAGCAGTCTAAGGAAAAATAATTTTTTACTGAAGATCAAAATGATGTTATGGGATCACAGAGGCACAAATGACTTATTTTGTATATAGAACATATTTTATATTCTTACTGTGCCAGGGTGAGGGCTGTACCTGAATAGAAAACGTCGATTCCACATAGGCAAACATCTGGAGAGCCGTCCTAACATGTTTAAATGTTCCGTTTGCGGGTTTGCTCTTTTCCCCTTAACAGGTTCACCTGTGGTTGGTGGGAGTTAAACTAAACATAAAAGGATCTTCTCTAAGTTAACTTTGCAGAACTGAAAACTATTTTATGAAGTGTTACCATTTTGTATTTTTCTGCTATTCTACTAACTTGGACATTTTGGGTTCTGTAGAAGATACCATTACTATCCTAACGTACTTTTAGAATCGCAGATGTGATTCACCCTCTGTCCCTCCTCCCCATTGGTAGAAAAGCAGATGCTCAGCCTTGAAGAGCAAAATAAGAAGTAGAAATAAAAGTGGAAAAAAAGTTAACAGAAGTCTGGGTAAGGAATTGAATACAGAAAGATGTGAACGACAAGAAAAAAAGCGGATTTCATTGGTAACGGAATCGTGCTATTAACAGTTGACTGAAGTTACTGAGAAAAGTACTTTTGAACAGAAAAGTCTTTGTAAGTGCAGGAAGTTCTGGTTATTGATCACATTTTAGTTTTAAAGTGTCATTTCTAGTAAGGTTATGATACTGTGCTTGTAATACATGTTTCAGGTAAATAGGTAATTACCTGCTTTCAGGAGTTTTAACTTTGATAAAACCTTGTTTGATTAAATTTAAGAAATGGGGTTCAGAATCCTTATTTCTTTTCCTTTGTACTTCTGCAAAACCACTATTTGTAAGCAGGGAGGATGACAGATTTAAAAACAGTGAACTGGCCTGACCAGGCGTGGATAGAGCGTGGGGCTGGAATGCGGAGGACCCAGGTTCGGGACCCCGAGGTCGCCAGCTTGAGCGCGGGGCCCATCTGGCTTGAGCAAAAGCTCACCAGTTGGACCAAAGGTCGCTGGCTTGAGCAAGGGGTGGCTCCGTCTGCTGAAGGTCCGCCGTCATGGCACATGTGAGAAAGCAAATAACTAAGGTATCGCAACGAAACTGATGATTGATGCTTCTCATCTCTCTCAGTTCCTATCTGTTTATCCCTCTGACTCTCTGTCCCTGTAAAAAAAATAAATAAAAACAATGAACTGGTTTTGGTTGACTAGTTACTAGAAAAATTTCACTTTGTGTCTACAAAGCAGAAGGTTAACAACTGCCCTTCTTTTTGACAATGTTATGTTTTCTTCACAGAGAAGTATACTTTCTGCTGGTATTTTTGTGCTTTCTGACAAGTTGACAGCTGTTTTATGAAATGTTTTATTACCAACTTATATGTGAAGCTACTATATTCTTATCTGAAAAGACAGTACCATCAGATCTACAGATTTAATATACTTCTCTTAGGTAGCCAAAACCTATTTGTGGGTTTAGAAAATGTGGTACCTAACCATTTACTCATGGTGTTCTTGCCCCTCCCTACTTCAGTTCCTCATTTTATTATCTTTAAATACCAGATGCATTCACCTTTGGCTGCCATACATACCAAGCTTTAAAATGAATGAGTTATTCAGTATTATATATACTAGTGTGTGTGTGTGTGTGTACACACACACACACACACACATATATATATAGTAGTAGCAGTATGCATTAGTAGAAAATGTCTAAATACTGAATGTAGTTTTTTTATAGGGCTGATGGTGCTTTCTTATCAATATATACATTTGCATTAAAAAAATTTCCTAGTATACTGCTTACAAAAATTAGGGGATATTTCAAAAATGACTATGAAGCAATAAAAACATTTCATTATTTTTTTATTAATCAAGAGCATTAGAAAAGCAAGCAACAAGTCAAAGTTGTTTGATTATGCAAATGAGGTGCAAAACCAACTTTTATTTCAATGGTGAAAATGCACTATACAAAAGGCTGAAAGTACTAGAGTATCTGCACGCTCCCTGATCCCCTAATTTTTGTGAGCAGTGTAGATAAAATAAGCTGGGTTATGTATACCTGAAGCAATAATATTATTTCTTCAAAACAAACAAATTGAATTTACCATGTCAGATCCCAGCCCACACCCCCCAGTAAGGCTTTGAGTTTTATTACAAAGATTTTTGCTATATAAGGGCATTTCAGCAGGTTATAGGCGATATGAGAGAAATTCTGAAGGTGCTCCATTTGGGCCATTACAGATCTGAGTAGCCACTGAGTAGCGTAAAGGAAAACCTGTGGGCTATGATGGTAGATGAGGTAAAGTCATCCTAAATACAGCACTTACATTTAATTTTTTCAGAAACAGGACAGAATGGTTTGAGACCTTGTATTCTGTCATTTGTAGTCTGTTTTATAGCTGTATAACAGTCATGTTTGATTTGACAGGCTGCTGAGCTTCGAGCTTACCTGAAATCTAAAGGAGCTGAAATTTCAGAAGAGAACTCAGAAGGTGGACTTCATGTAGATTTAGCTCAAATTATTGAAGCCTGTGATGTATGTCTTAAGGAAGATGATAAAGGTTTGTTTTTAATTTTTTGTAATATTTCTAATAGTAAAGTACCTACTTCTTAAATTTTCTTGTGAATTTTATTTGTTTTGTTTCAGACCTTAGAACTTTTAAGCACTCTTGTTTCTAATCTTATTTTTGCACATACTTTCAGTTTATTCTAATCTGTTATACCAATAAAGTAAGCCCATTTTAAGAAAATATTTTTTTTTAATGCCAGGAATGGTTTTTGAATGTTACTATGTACACTAAATACTGATCATTTCAGGATGAATTGAAGAAAAAAAAACAAAGCACTTCTTTTCCATAAGATTTAGATTAATGTTAAATGGGATACAATAACAAGTAATCTAAAAGCCATTTAATAATTTGGTTGATGCCCTATTTATTGAAATGAAATGGGAAATTTTGAAAATTGGGAGTCCTGAAATTTCTAGTTAAGGTTTGAGATTAAAATTGTTATATGACCAATACCGTACACTCCAAAAATTAGTGACCCAACCAGAAAGTAAACAGCTTTCATTTCTAAACAATTTTTGCTTGTATGTACAGTTTTTTTCTTCAATTGGGAAAGCATCCTAGCTTAAGACCTAACCAGTAACTTCCACATTATTGAATATCTTGGCCACAAAAACTGAAACCATATGTAGACATGTAAATCAGTCTTCTGTTTTACTGATTGAAAACCAAATCTTGGGTCATAATTTCCTTCAATAAAATATACAAGTTGTTGCTGAATGTTAGCTGTACAACAGAGCTGGTTTAGTGTGAACACATGTATGTTGTAGTTTCAGTATAGCATGTGAATTAAGGAAAGGGGCCTTTAGAACTGTTTAACAGTAACTAAAAAGTACATCTTTTTAAAGTGTCTTATGTTTAATGGTCTTTGAGTACTGGAAATACATATTTAACTAGGTACATTAACTATTATAGTATCATTGTTATTCATACATGTGTAGATGTTGAAAGTGTGATGAACAGCGTGGTATCACTGCTATTGATTCTGGAACCGGAAAAGCAAGAAGCTCTGATTGAAAACCTCTGTGAAAAGCTGGTCAAATTTCGGGAAGGTGAACGCCCCTCTCTGAGACTGCAGTTGTAAGTTAAGAACTGAAAGAGGCTCAGTTTTCCAGGGCTTTACTCATGTCACTCTCATTTGATGGTAAAAAGCAAGAATTCTGGAATTTTACTGTCTGCTGTGGCTTTTATTAGCTCTGTGATCTTAGAGAAGTCACTTAACCTTTCTGTGCCCCAGTTTACTCTTTGTAATATATTATTATTTAACTTTTTAATTGAATTTAGTGGGTGTCAAGTTAATGTGGAATTAGCAGTATCGGGATTGCTATGAGAGCAGATCCATCTCAATCACCAGTTACCAATCTCAAAACTTCTATCACTTGTTGGTTAAGCAGGCTAAGCAACCTCTTCCATGGCATGGATAAGAATACTCCTGTAAGATACACGGTGTACTGCAGCCTCATTAAAGTGGCAGCGTCTTGTGGAGCCATCCAGTACATTCCAACTGAGCTGGATCAGGTGAATTACTATGTGGGATACTTGTTCTGCTTAGTGGTATAGTGTTATAGCTAAAGTAAGTAGCAAATGTGTGTGTTCTAACTTTTCTATTTTAAATTGTGAAAATATATTCAGCTGTATCACTAAACTTTCTCCTTTTGTCAATCTCATCATAGGTTAGAAAATGGATTTCTGACTGGAACCTCACCACTGAGAAAAAACACACCCTCTTAAGGCTACTTTATGAGGCACTTGTGGATTGCAAGAAAAGGTATTCAGAATTAATGACCTAACTTAAAACTTAACAGGCAAAGTGAGAAGCTGAGGGTTGGTTTTTTAAAGACAAGTAGGGTGAGTCTTTTTATTTTTTTAGCAGGCATGAAAATTTATTCAATCACACTAATATTCAGGGAAATAAAAATTCAAACAATGTATTCATCTATTAGATTGTCAAATGTTAAAAGATTTAATGATATCAAGTGTTTATAATGGTGTGAGAGGAATGTAGTACTCTTATATAGTTTAACATTTAAAATGCTTATAATACATTTCCAAGGGAACTTACTTTAAAAAATACTATACTCATGAATAAGGTGACATGAATAAAAAATAGGGAAACGCTTCACAAATTTGCATGTCATCTTTGTGCAGGGGCCATGCTAATCTTCTCTGTATCATTCCAATTTTAGTATATGTGCTGCCGAAGCGAACATAGTAGGGTGAGTCTTTTTGCTCTACTTTGTTCTCCATGAGTGGATATAAAATCTACCTCTGTAAATTTCACCTATTAAAGATAACTGGAAAATTTCAAATAGTTTTCCCCATCTTTTAACTTCTTAAAAAGCAAAAGTTGTTTTTGTTCTAAAAATTCATCCACCTGTTAATCCCAAAGCTGTCTAAGATGAGACTGTTATTTAATGGTCTTTGATGTCTTAGTACAGAGTATTGCTGTTGCTTTTGTGTAATAGTGGTGAGAGTCTATCAGTCAGCTTCCACAGCCAAAGCCTGTCATATAAACTATGCCCCTTATTTGATACTTTGCAGTAGATTGTATGAAATGAGTACCTATTGGGTTTCTGCAAGATCTTGGATTTCTAAGGCCTAGCAAACTTCATTTCCAAAATATTTATTCTTCTGTATACCCAGTAAGTAGTCAGTGTTCAGTTTAGTTTGATTACACAGTTTTTATACTGACTTGCAGTACTGTGGTATTTATTAGAATCAACAAGAATAATAAGTTTCTATTATGTTAAGAAATGTAATTTTTTTCTTTACAGACCATTTAATTTAACCCTTTGAGTAATATGAATGTTCAATGTGTGTCCTTGTGCCTTCTGACCATCCAGAGTATAATCGTACAAAAATTTTTACTTTAAAAATGTGTAAGACAACATTAAAAAAGGCAATGTATGTTCTTGTTTCCATAAATTGGTTATCAAACAAACATGATTTTAAGTTAATAAAACTGGAACTGGAACTAATTTCATTTTTTGGAAAATAACTCACTCCCGGGTCAGCAAGCATTGAAAAAACTCACTACTCAAAGGGTTAACAATACAAGAGGAAATTATATTTTTGTTTGGAAATTTGGAACATTTTATTATAAAAGATAAGCAGGGGATCTTGCATTAATAGCCTATTTTTGGTGAGGCAGCAGTTACTATTATATGCTGGCATGCTGTGGCAGCATTCCAGCCAGTTGTCAATAAAGTGGTAAGACTTGGTAGTTTATAACAGACGATTTCAAGTGGAGGACATAAAAACTGTTGGAGAGTGGCCTTGACCTGTTAGCTCAGTGAGTAGAGAATCAGCCTGAATGTGGATGTCCCGGGTTCGATTCCTGGTTAGGGCACACATGAGAAGCGACCATATGTTTCTTCTCCACCCCTTCCTGTCCCCCTTCTTTCTCTCTTCCCCTCACACAGCCAGCCAGTGACTTGACTTGTTTGACCATCGGCCCCAGGCGCTGAGGATAGTTCAGTTGGTCTGAATGTCGGCCTCAGGTGCTGTACCTCAGTTGATTCAAGCATAGGCATCAGACGGGGGTTGCCAGGTCTATCCTGGTCAGGGGGCATGTGGGAGTCTGCCTCTCTATCTCCCCTCCTCTCAAAAAAGAAAAAGTTTGGTTTTGTCTGGTACAGTAAATTAAAATGATGACTATTGTTTTCCTCTGTCTAGTTTTTATCACAGATAATTACTACTTATTGAATGATTTCTCTAATTGCTGTTTGCTGGGTCCTCAGTCTGTTAAACGTAGTAAGGAAGTAACTGAAGTAATGTTCTAAAGAATTCCAAAGCTGATTCTCAGAGAAATTGGGAATAGGACATTAGTAAAAATCTGTGCTCTCCTAGACATATCCAAAGTTTGACTATTAGAAATTTTCTGCATTTGTCACAGATGATCACTCATTCCTTATTTATTTATGTGATTGAATGATTGATTTTTAGAGAGAGAAGAAAGGAGAGACAGAAACATCTACTTGTTTCCCTTATCTATGCATTTACTGGCTGATTCATGTATGTGCCCTGATCAGGGATCAAACCTGCAACCTTGGCATGTTGGGACAACGGTCTAAGCAACTGAGCTACCTCTCCAGTACCTCATTCCTTATTAAAAAGAAAAAAATAGAGTTATTGGGGTAACACTGGTTAGTAGATAACATTATATAGTTCCAGGTATACAGCTTTATAATACAACATCTGTATACTCTTCTGTGCTCACCACCCAAAGCCTAGTTTCTTTCCCTCACCGTGTATTTGACATCCTTTTCTGTCTTTCTCTTCTTCCACCCCCATACCCTTTGGTAACCACCACTCTGTTGTCTGTATCTGTGAGGAGTTTGTATGTTTGTTTTGCATGTTCATTTGTTACTTTTTCTTTTTATCCCACATTAAAGTGATATAGGGTTCTTGTTCTTTTCCATCTGATTTATTTCACTTAGCATAATACTCTTAAGATCCACCCATGCTGTCGAAAATGGCAGCATCTCATTTTTTTGTGTCTGAGTAGTTAGTATTCGTGTGAGTGTGTGTGTGTGTGTCTCTCTCACCCAGTTATCTGTCAACTTGACTGTTATGGATAATGCTGAAATAAACATAAGGGTATAGATAAGTGTTTCCACATTTTTCAGGTAGATACCCAGAAGAGGGATTGCTGGGTCATAGTAGTTCTAGCCTTTATAAAAAAAAATTTTTAGGATTCTATTTATTGATTTTAGAGAGGAGAGAGAGAGAAAGGGGGTGAGAATGGGGAGGGAGGAGTGGGAAGCATCAACTCATAGTAGTTGCTTCTCATATGTGCCTTGACTGGACAAGCCCAGGGTTTTGAACCAGAGACCTCTGTTCCAGGACATTTCTTTAGCCACTGTACCACCACAGGTCAGGCAGTAGTTCTGCTCTTAATTTCAGGAACCTCCCTACAGTTTCTATAGTGTCTGCACCAATTTACAGTCCCACTAGTAGTGTGGTAGGTTTTCCTCTCACATCCTCTCCAACACTTTTTTTCTTATCTTATTGATAATAGCCATTCTGACAGGTGTGAGGTGGTATCTCATGTGCATTTCCTAATAACTAGTGATTTCAAACACGCTTCATTTATCTGTTGGCCATCTGTATGTCTTCCTTGATAGTGTTCAGGCCCTCTGCCCATTTTTTTTTCCTCTGCCCATTTTTTATTTGGATTGTTTTATTGTTGAGTCATGTAAGTCTTTTATATATTTTGGATATTAGTCCCTTATTGTAAGTGTAGTCTGCAATGTCTTCTCCCATTAGGTTGGTTACCTGTTTTGTTTTGTTGATGGTTTCTTTCGCTATACAGAAGCTTTTTAGTTTGATGTCCCATTTCATTTAATTTTGTTTTTACTTCCCTTGCCTTTGGGGTCAAATTCACATAAACCCCTTTGTGACCAAGGTCCATAAATTTAGTACCTGTGTTTACCTTTATTGTTTCAAGTCTTATATTCAGTGTTTTTAATTCACTCAGTTGTTTATATAATGTCAGCAATCTAGTTTCATTCTTTTGCAAGTGGCTTTTCAGTTTTCTCAACACATTATTGAAGAGACTTTTCTTTCTCTGTTGAATGTTTTTGGCGCCTCTGTGCATTTATTTCTGGACTATCACTTCTGTTCCATTAGTCTGTCTGATTTTGTGCCATTATTATAATTTTAATGATTGTAGCTTTGTAGTATGGTTTGAAGTCCAGTTTTGTTCTTTTGTTTTAGGGTGGCTTTGACTATTTGGGGTCTTTAATGGTTTCATACAAATTTGAGGATTACTTGTTCTATTTCTGTGAAAAATGCCATTGGGATTTTGATGGGGGTTGCATTAAATCTGTGTATTGCATTAAGTAATATGGCCATTTTAATAATGTTACTTTTTCCAACCCTTGAACACATAATTTTTTTCCATTTCTTGATGTATTCTTAAGCTTTTTTTGAAAGTGTCGGAGTTTTCAGTGTATGGGTCCTTCGTTTCCTTTGTTAAATTGATTCCTATGTATTTTATCCTCTTTGTAGTAATTGTAAATGGGGTTGTTTTCTTCATTTATTTTTCTGGTGTTTCATTGTTAATGTATAGGAATACAATGGATTTTTGGATTTTGATTTTGTATCCTGCAACTTTGCTGTGTTTGCTTATTGTTTCTAATAGTCTTTTGGTGGAGCCTTTAGGGTTTTCTATATACAGAATCATGACATTTGCAAATAGTCCTTATTTGGATGCCTTATGTTTCTTTCTCTTGCCTGAATGCTCTGGTTAGGACTTCTCCTGTATTATATTGAATAATGGTGAGAGCAGGCATCTTTGTTTTGTTCCTGATCTTACAGTAAAAGGTTTTAGTTTTTCACCATTGGTATATTAGCTTAGAGTTTGTCATATATGGCCTTTATTATGAGGTACTTCTTCTGTATCCATTTGAGTATTTTAATCATAAATGAATGTTGTGTCTTGTTAAATGCTTTTTTTGCATTTCTTGCTATGATCACGTAATTTTTATCTTTTATTTTGTTAATGTGGTGTGTCACATTGGTTGATTTGCCTATGTTGAACCATCCTTGCATCCCTGGGATTATGTATGATCCTTTTAATGTATTGTTGTATTCGATTTGCTAGTTTTTTTTAGGGTTTTTGCATCAATGTCCATCAGCAATATTGACCTATAATTTGTTGTTGTTGTTATTATTGTTGTATTATCCTTTCCTGGTTTTGGTATCAAGGTAATTTTGACCTCACGAGTTAGGGAATAGTTTCTCCTCTTCAGTTTTTGGTATAGGTATTAAATCTTAGAATGTTCCATAGAATTCATCTGTGTGAAGCCATTGGTCCTAGACTTTTTACTTTTTTTTTTTCTTTTTCAATTTCCTTAGTAATTATTTGTTTAGGTTTTTTAGGTCTTCATGGTTCATTTCTAAGAATTTTTCTCTTTTTTTTTTGAGAGAGAGAAGGAAAGACAGGAAGGGAGCGAAGTGAGAAGTATCAACTCATAGTTGCAGCACCTTAGTTATTCATTGATTGCTTTCTCGTATGTTCCTTGACCAGGAGGCTGCAGCCAAACCAGTGACCCCTTGGGATCCTGTTGTTGATGATCCCATGCTCAAGCAGGTGACCTTGTGGTTTTGAACCTGGGACCTCCACATCCCAGGTCAACACTATCCACTGCGCCACCACTGGTCAGGCAGGTCTTGTTTTTTAAACCATCCTGCTACTCTCTGCCTTTTGACTGGTGAGTTCAGTCCATTTACATTTAAGGTGATTATTGATACATGAAGACTTACTATGGCCCTTTTATCTTTTCTGTTAGCTCTGTATCTTGATTGTTTCTTTTTCCCTTGTGTTTCTGTCTGCTATTTTAGTTAGGTGGTTTTCTGTTATTTTTTTCTCATTTTCCTTTTTTTATTTTTTAATATTATGTTTCAGCTCTAGATTTTTATTTTTTTGTTACCATTAGGTTTATGTAATAAAATGTTTCACACATATAATAGTCCTTGTCTGGTTGTATTTTATCTTCATTCTCCTTTGCAAGTTCTTCCTACCCTTTAATATGTTTTTGTCACAAATTATCCCTTTTTACGTTGTGTTTTCATTTCCAAATTACAGTATATTTATATATATATATATATTTTTTTTTTTTTAAGGTTTTTTTACCCGTCTTTAACCTTTATTATAATTATTTAATCCCCTATCCTGAAATAGGGTTGCAATCTCCTGCTTCTGCCATGTTACTTACATTTTGTCTCAGGTAAAAGAGCTCCTTTCAAAGTCTTGTAATACAGGTCTGATAAATAACCTCAGCTTTTTTGTCTAAGAGTCTTGACTTCCTTCATTTCTAAAGGGAAACTGGGCTATATATATTATTCCTGGCTTGTGGTTTTTCTCTCTCAGTATTTTGAATATTTCATTCCACTTTCCCAGCTTGTAAGGTTTCTACTGAAAAAATTTTATAATCTAATGGGATTTTCTTTGGAGGTTAGTCTTTTTTTTCCATGGCTGCCTTCAGAATTTTTTGTCATTAACTTTTCATAGTTTTAATGTGTCTTAGGTCTTTTGCATTAAGATAATTAGGTGTTCTGCTAGATTTTCATTTTTAATCTTTAAAAAAATTTATTGATTTTAGTGAGAGGGGAGGGTGGAGAGAGAGAGAGAAAGAAATAGGAACATCAGTCTGTTCCTGTATATGCCCTGACCAGGGATTGAAGTGGCAGCCTCTGTGCTTTGGGACAGTGCTCTAACCAACCAAGCTACCTGGCCAGGGCCTGTTAGCTTTTTTAATTTGAGGATCTAGTTCTTTCCATAGGTTTGGGAGTTCTCATCAATTATTTGTTTGAATAGGTTCTCTATTCCACTCTTCTCATCTTCTGGTGTTTTCATTATTTTTATGTTGCTCTTTCTAATGGAGTCAGATAGTTCTCATAGAGTTCTTTATTTCTTTAGCTCTCATTTCTCATTCTTCCTCCACCTGAGTCATTTCTAGATTTCTGTCTTCAGGCTCACTCATTCTCTCTTCCATCTTGTCTGCTCCGTTTCCAATGCTCTCTAGTGCATTCTTCATCTGGTGTTTTGTTTTGTTCGGTTACAGAATTGTTTTTTTTATATAGTTTCAGTCTCTTTGGCAAAGTACTCCTTTTGCTTGTTGACTTTATTCCTGAATCTGTTGTACTGCCTTTCTGAGTTTTCTTGTGTCTTTTTGAGTATTTTTCATAACTACAGTCTTGAATTATGTCATTTAAATCCCAGCCTTCCACGTCCTTGAGTTTGGGTTCTGGAGACTCAGTTTTGTTTTTGAGCTACCTTGTTACCTTGGTTATTCATGGTACTTGATGGATTGTTTCTCTGCCTGCACATTTGAGGTAGTGAACTCATCCTTTTTTAAGTATTATTTTGTTCTTTACAATTCAGCAGGTTGATCAGTAGTGGCCTTTCATTTGTTTCCTATAGATGGTATTATAGCGCTACTTTTTGTTTTTTCTTTCTTACCTGTGTACTGGCACCTCCAGCGTCTCAGTGGAGCGTGTTTCCTTGTCATAAAAAAAAAATGCTCATTTATGTCCAGGTTGCCTCAGTCTCAGGGTACCACCCTTGTGGTGGAGTGTGGTGGCAATGTGGCTCTTGGCGTGCCAAATCCCAGTGCTTCCTCTACCAGGTTCTACTGTGAGGAGTTGATTCCAACTGGTGGGATAGGAGTGATTCTGTGGCTTGGCCTTGCTGGTAATGGTGGCTACCATTCTGCAGCTGCCACATTGCTGTGCCCTTTCTCCACCCCCATCACCAGGGTTAGCCTCAGTGGCATTGGTTATTCAGTCTGGAATGTTGCTTCTGTTCTTCCTATGCTCTAGGCTGCCCTGTGAGAGCTACAGCCCAACTCTCTCACCACTACCACATCAGCTGAGGCTGGGCAGGTACCAGACTGTATATGCAGCCCCTGTGTCTGTCCTTCCTCTGCCCCACCACCTCTGCTGCATCCAGTACACCTACCATCAGATGTTTCAATGTGTGGCTCTCTCAGACATGTTTGTGTGTTGAGTGGAGTTGTCCTTTGTTGAATTATGGTTGCCTGACTTATAACTTTAAAGGGAGAAATAAAGGAGTTATCTCAGTTGGCCATAATTTTGACATCACCAGTCTTTTATTCTGAAACACTTTATTCAATTGGCTTTTAGTACCCTCTCTTATTTTATTTTGTGGCAGAGACGGGGGATGGGGTGGGTGGGGACAGATAGGGACAAACAGACAGGAAGGAAGAGAAATGAGAAGCATGAGTTCTTCATTGCCACACCTTAGTTTCTCATTGATTGCTTTATCATATATGCCTTGACTGGGAGGCTACAGCAGACTGAGCGACCCCTTGCTCAAACCAGATGAGCCCGCGCTCAAGCCGGCGACCTTGGGGTTTTGAAGCTGGGTCCTCTGCATCTGAGTCCAACGCTCTATCCACTGCGACACCGCCTGGTCAGGCTTAGCACACTCTTGATTCTTCTCTTACTTCATTCACAACTCCTCTAATTTGTGGTTTCTCCTTACCTTCTATAAATATTGGAATAACTCAGTCCTTGGATTTTTCTGCTGTGTTACATTCGTTCCCTGTCCATGTTGTTTGTGGGTTGTTTTGTTTTTATTAAGTGAGAGGTGGGAAGGCAGACAGATGGACTCCCTTATGCGCCCTGATCACGACCCACCCAACAAGCCACCTACTGGTGATGCTTTGCCCGTCTGGGGCCACTGCTCCATAGCTCAGCAACTAAGCTATTTTAGTGCCTGAGGCGAGGCCATGGAGCCATCCTCAATGCCTGGGGCAACTTGCCCTCAAACCATTTTAGCCCTGGCTGTGGGAGAAGAGAGGGGGTGGCAGGAGAGAGGGAGGAGGAGGAAGGGGAGGGGTAGAGAAGCAGATGGCTGCTTCTCCTGTGTGCCCTGACTGGGAACTGAACCCAGGACTTCTACTTGCCTGACTGACGCTCTATAGTTGAGCCAATCAGCCAGGGCCTGATTTTATTTTTCGCCATGATTTTTGGGGAGGCTGAGTGCCAAAAGCATTTGGTTGGGACAGTTTTTTGTATTGCTAGATTGTTAAGTTCACTACAGGACACTTAATGCCCCTGCCCTCACCTACTAAAATTACCCATGTTTCCAGTCATGAGAAAACTGAAACAGCCCCTTATACTCTTGACACATGCTCTGATGGAACCCAGCTGATGCTCTCATTAGTCCTGTGCCTTTAAATACCATCTCTGTGCTAATGATTTTCAAGTTTTTATCTCCTGTATTTCTCCCTTGAACCCCAAATATCTATTCCTGTTTTTCATTTTCATTCAGATACACAAAAGGCATCTCAAACTTGACATATAATGGGCCTTGCATGGATGAATGTACCCCACTTAGGGAACTAGAAGAGGGTGGTTATTTAAAACATGAAGGAACACAGAGGACCCAGGTTCAAAACCCTGAGGTCGCTGGCTTGAGCACGGGCTCATCTGGTTTGAGCACAGCTCACCAACCTGAACCCATGGTCGCTGGCTTGAGCAAGGGGTCACTTGCTCTGCTGTAGCACCTCTCCCCTCTTCAAGGCACATATGAGAGAGCAATCAATGAACAACCGAGGTGCCAAAAGGATTGATGCTTCTCATCTCTCTCCCTTCCTGTCTGTCCCTATCTGTCCTTCTCTCTGTCTCTGTCACCAAGAATAAATAAATAAGCACTGAATTTCTATCATGCCACAAATGTAAATTTTAAGAATGGGTTTTTGCTTAGTACACAGAAAAAAATTTTTTTCCTGCTTCTAAAAGAATTCTGAGATCTGCCTTGCCCTTTTAGTAAGAATGCTTACATTTAGGGGTGCCCCTTTGTGATTTTTATACATGTTGGTGGTTGATGAGTACAAACTGTAACTTTTTTTGAGCCCTTATTATATGTCAAATATCTGGTCTTTGTGAATTCAGACTTCTAAATTTTTCTTTTGAATTCTTAGTTCTATTAATTACTACCTTTAAGATGCTGGTTACCACTTAACCACTCCTATAATTATATTCATATATCTTAATAAACTTTAGTTTTAGAATATAATTCAACCTTTAAAAATAAATCATGTAGCTCTTACTGATTTTACCCAGGACGAATCCAGATATGGGCAGGGGAAAGTGGTTTTTTGTTTGTTTGTTTTAAATTTTTTTTATTTATTTATTTTTACAGGGACAGAGAGAGAGAGTCAGAGAGAGGGATAGATAGGAACAGACACACAGGAACGGAGATGAGAAGCATCAATCATTAGTTTTTTGTTGCGACACCATAGTTGTTCATTGATTGCTTTCTCACATGTGCCTTGACCGCGGGCCTTCAGCAGACCGAGCCACCTCTTGCTGGAGCCAGTGACCTTGGGTCCACGCTAATGAGCTTTTTGCTCAAGCCAGATGGGCCCACGCTCAAGCTGGCGAGCTTGGGGTCTCGAACCTGGGTCTGCATCCCAGTCCGACGCTTTATCCACTGTGCCACCGCCTGGTCAGGCAGGGGGAAAGTGTTTTAACAAAACAATAAAGGGAGGAAAAAGACTCTTCTACTTAGCAAAGCTTTATATAACTGGCTGAAAATTCATCTGTTTACAAGAAGAAATGAAGGGAGAAGATAAACATTTTCTAATTTCAAATTGAATGAATGCATTTAATTATTTTACACTTTTTACTGCAGTTAAAATTGATTATCTGCATAATTTTCAGGATACTTTGATTGGAAGAATATCTTTAGTAGAGTTATTTAAATAGTCACTGTTGGCTCAACTTCAGCCATACTGTCCTGGCAGTTTCTAGGACACAAAACTTCCCCACCTAGGTAGGGTCTTTATACTTGGTCTCCCCTCTACCTGGAAAGTAGTCATCTAACCCCCCACCGTCCACCTCCAGCACTTCTCATGGCTAATTATTTTATATCCTTTATCTCAGTTGAAATGTCTTTTTCTTCAGGGAGAGGGCGACTTCACCTGCTCGTTCTGTATAAAGTAGCCCCTCTTTCCTGTTTCTGCTTGTTGCTCTTACATCACCACTTCCTTCCTTCATGGCACGTACTTGTTAGTAGTGTCCCTTTCCTACTAGGAGAGTCCATGACTTCCCCGTAGGGAGGGACCTTGTGTTTCTTTGTCACCATTGTATGTATCATCAGCGCAATACTTGGCATACTAAATATTTTTGAATGAATGAATGGCAATAATGACATTCTAAAATTCTTAAAGCAGTATTTCTTTTTAGTGATGCAGCTTCAAAAGTGATGGTCGAATTGTTAGGAAGTTACACAGAAGACAATGCTTCCCAGGCTCGAGTTGATGCCCACAGGTAATGTTAAAGACACTGTTCTAATGACCACTGTCATCAGCTTAGTGGTGAGCTTACAGTATTCAATCAGAAAACAAAAACAAATTGTGCCTGCATCCACCAGTGCTCCAGAACCACGGTGCTCTGGTGATTCTAATGGAGAGACAGACATTCAGGATTTGATACTGGAAGAACTATAGGTTGTATGTGAGCTAGCCACATGGTATTTGCTGTTTGGGGTATTTTGCTGGTATGAGGGTGAAAATCCCAACCTGAAAAATCTAATTTTAGGTCAATTTTAACTTACTAAGGTATGTAGATAAGGAAAAGGTGGTGGCTTGCTAAAAATTAGCCCTTTTCTAATAAGAATAATGACTTAGCAGTAAGAACAGAATCAGTTTTTTAAATTATGAAACAAATTATAACTTACAGGGTTATTGTTTCACAAGGACATGTACATGATAGGTGTTGGGTGAAAGAGTAGTTAGTGAAAAAGATCTTTGAGGTCAGACTACCTGCATTGAAATACTCCAACACTTACTGAGCTTTTCCTGGGCAAGTTCTTTGTGAGCCTGTGTCGGTCATGGAACGGGCATGCTGAAACTGTGTTTCAGGGTGTTGTGAGAATTCAATGAGTTTATGCGTGTAAAGCGCTTACCTTGGTGTCTGGCATACGGTAAGGTTTATAGACAGCTGTGTTATTTATTCTTTGATTACTCTGTGGTAATTTCTCTCCAGCTACGTTTTTGTCTATTTTGTTAGAACAGATATATACTTGATAAGTAGACTATTGGCCTATTTATTCCTCAGTCTTACAGCTTTTCTTATGCTGTCTATATTGAATTCTTAAGATATTCTACTGCATTAAATGTATGTATTTCATTCTGCAAACTTGGTGGAACATACCTGGCTTTCAAGACTTAGCTTGGATTTTTGTCTTCTAATTAAGGTGTATCGTGCGAGCATTGAAAGACCCAAATGCATTTCTTTTTGACCATCTTCTTACGTTAAAACCCGTCAAGTTTTTGGAAGGCGAGCTTATTCATGATGTAAGTAGTTTATCTTTAATGTGAAAAATGTTCTCTTTTCCTAAATTTGCAGAACTCTTTTACTTTGTATTAATGAACATGACTATTATTAGATCTGGAAAGAGAACTATTTATTTTTTTTATATCAGGGACAGATTGAAATTTAGGACCAGCTTCTTTCTAACCACTGAACACAGTTTGTTCTTTTTCCTTTTCCTTTATCTCCTCATTGCCTGGCCATTATGAACTTAGAGAATACAAATTTCTTTTTAGTGTATACTGGCAGCTAGCCCCAGTTAAGAAGATGAATCTGATATTTAAAAACACATTAACATCCTTTTCAAGTGCAAGTATAAATACATTTTGGGTTATTTTCCATTTGTACTTTGCCATTACCACCATCTTTAGAGCTCAGTGTATTTACTGATTCTTTCATCTAAGAGACTCTTATTAAACAAATGGCTTAGGGGGTAATATCAAACAGATTGAAATTTCTGTACTGAAAGAAATACAGAGTTTTATTGCTGGAAGTCAGTCTTTAAAATGTCTTGATCTATAAATTTTTATTCTGTATTGAATATTGTATATTTTTTGTCTCTCTATAGCTTTTAACCATTTTTGTGAGTGCTAAATTGGCATCATATGTCAAGTTTTATCAGAATAATAAAGACTTCATAGATTCACTTGGTAAGTTTGGGGGTGTTTATTCTTTGGCGGGGGAGAGATCAGAATGTGTTTCGTACTGTGAGATCCAGCAAATATAATCGTGGCCTAATGTGTGGATTTCCCTAACCAGTGGTGTATGACAGATAGCAGCAAACAAAAAGGTAGGTAGTTTAAAAGACAACTCAGAATGAATTGGGCATCAAGAACCACAAAGGGACAGGAGATAGCATTTGTGACAGAGCGTGAAAATAAGAGTCACAAAACCTGGGCATCTTTCCTCTGAGTAAGAGCTTATTGGATTTTAGGCCCTTCCAACTCAACTATACCATGATTCTCTGGGGTGAAGTTCTAGTAAGAAGCAGGTGTTTCGAGAAGATTCAGTATTAATAGTTCCATTGATATAGATGTTTTTAAATTTTTGGAATGGAAGTGGAACAGAAAAGCAACTTAAAGGATCACCATTACTTTGACCATAATTTTAGAAGTACCCATTTTAAAAGCTGACAAAATATGATTAGATTTATTTTTTTTTAAATAAAATTGTTTCTTTCTAAAAGACTTTTTACTCATTCATAGGCATGGTGATTTATATTTTTGGTGGGTTTTTTGTTTTAAGCCCTAGTGACACATAGTTTTTTCCCCTCTAATATAGTGTTTTATGTTTGGTGCATACTCCTAACCCCAAATTAACAAATTATGCAAGTATATATATGGTATTGCTAGTCAGATTTAAGTGAGGCTGTAGATGGGATTAAAAACAGAGCTGTGGTGATTTTGCATGATAGGAGAAACTTTCCTAACAACAGTTGGTTAAAGACAGCAAAGTTAGTTTTAGCTTCATGATTTTGTCTTTGACATTTTTTTCTAGGTCATCAGAGCTCAATAAATGTTTGCAAAATTGAACTGAATCTTATTCATCCTTAATAAGCAAGCAAATTCCATATATAGTCAGTATTTTCCTTCTAGACCACATCTTTAACTAAAATTACAAAAAGAAAACTTAGAAAATCTTTAAACATGTTTAAATTGTTCTACAACTCCAGTTCTTTGAGATTGAAATATGCAACTAAAATGCTTTCTGTTCTTCACTAGGCAATAATCAAAATACGTTATATATTTTTCATCTTAAAATTGAATTGTTAGTCTTCTGGTTGTTTGACACGTAAAGACTATATTTATAATCTACTTTGATTATACTGTTAGTTCTCAGTGTAGTAATCAGTAATTCCTGTCACCTGTAAATTTTGTGTAGCCATTGGAATTGTGCAAGATTGAATTATGTGAACATAATAAGGCATTTGAAATACACCAAGATAAAGTAGATGTGAGTGTGTTTGTGTAGAATGCTATGCCAGGTGCTCTAGACCCAGAAAACCATCTTCTGTCCCAGTTAATTTGTTTTGTGGCATGAAGCTGTGTGATGGAATGTTAATGTCAGCAACCTCTTTATTTACTCACCAAGGAAGAAGGAGTAGTAATTAACACTCTTGACACTCCCCCATTGATGTGTAATTGACTGTTTCAAAGAAGCACTGGTCCATAAGCTATCACATGCATTAAAATTACGTTTTCTATATTGCAGCATTTTAAGGCAGGGGTCAGTGACAATGCAGAAATTGCTCAATGATGCACCTTTTTTTATTACTGCATTAAGATTTTGACATATTAGTAATGAATAAATGTTTCTATAAAATTAGATTTTTTTATAACTTTAAAATTGAAATATGACATAACACTGACTTCCTCTTTGCAAGTAATATTCTACTTTCATGAAATAAAGCATAGGTTCTGGCAAGTCTAACTCATACTTCACTGCCTTAATAGCAGAGTCCTAAAGGCTGTAAGTTTGGTGATATGTTTTGAAGTAGTAGGCCTTTAAACATCAGTCTGAAATGTTTTTAAACACAGGTTCCCCCATGTATGCTAGATAATTGGTTTTACATAATTTATTTTAGAAATAATTTTCATTCCTTTGGTAAGCTTTTTGATTTATAGTAAGTTTATAACTGCACAAAGAGTAGCAATAAAATAAATTTTATTTCAAGAGTATTTTTAATTTTATCTTAGAAATTTGAGGAGTTTCTATCATTTTAACAAATTAAAAGGGAATTATATATGCCCACAGATCTGGGACTGTTAAGGACTTTTCTTGTATTTGCAAATATTGAGAAAGCTCTTTAGTGTTTGTTCTCTGTGACAGGATAAACATGATTTATTGTGCCAACGGAAATCAAGTTCTCTGTTTAGCCTTTTCTTTCTTGACATCTATGCAAATTAACAATCTTTAATTAGAAATGTTTTTAAAATTGCTTTGAAGAAAACATTAAATTGTATATTTTTAGTTTTAGATATATTATTAAACATTTATTACAGCTTAAAGTCTGGTTACAAATGTCTTGATTCCACAGGTGTCAACAGTTTATTAAAACTGACAATTTGGGTCGACAGTAGTAGTATATATACTGTGTCCTCTGAATTGCCCTAACATGTTCACATGTAATCTGGTGTTAGCCAGTTGCTACCTTCTTGCTTCAGAAAGTTAATCAGCATCTAATTTTCATTTGTTAATTAGGGTTCATGTGCACTAATTGATTTTTTTGATGCTTGTAGATTTCCATTAAATCTGGTTAGCAATACTTTCTTGGGTACCTCATTCATTTGAGTTATGGTGATCGTGTTATTGTTGAATCTGTGCCAAATAGAAAGCCTGCATCATAATTACAGCTAATTAACAGACTGTTATATTCTATATTAATGGGCTTTCCTAGTCTGCTAATATATACATAAATTATATAATTCGAATTTATTTATGGGGTGCTTAGAACTTTTTTTTTTAACAGTACAAACATGAGGCTCTTAATATTAGAGGGTAATCAACCATTTGGTTAGCTTACATAATTTGTATGTTCAGGTAAACACTTAGATATTCAGGATCTGAAATACAAATATTTATTTGTATTTGTAGTTACTTATTTTAGAAATAAATCTGTTTTTAAGGCCTGCCACTTTGTGTCTACATATAAATCATTTAATGTCTTTATCCTCAATTTTATTGTTTTTTAAGTGAAAAGATCAGGAACAGGTAATATGTTGTTTCCTTTTAGGTTTAACAATTGTTTTTGATAGGAAAAATTGTACAGCATGTTGCAATAGAAATTATAAGGCAATAATTTAAATTATCTGTAGTTTTCTACTTATACCTTGTAAAGAGCAAATATCCCTGTTAATGATACTATTTAATTATTTTCTAACTACTAATTATTTTAGCCTATAAATATTATATGATAAATGTACTTTTACAGTTTTGACTTTTAAGTATTAAATCCGGAGACAAGAAGTTTTTGTAATTGAGTATATACAAAATATTTTAAAACTCCATGTTTACCAGCAAAACACAGAACAAATTATAAGTAGATAAGGAATCCTCTGTTTAACAGAGCCTTTTTTTGAGAGAGAGACAGGAACTTCAGACTGCTGCTGTATGTGCCCTGACCAGATAATCGAACCTGCAACTTCCGTGCTCCAAGATGACACTCCAACTGACTGAGCTATCCAGCCAGGGCTTAATTTCTTTTGATTTATTGTTTCAAAGAGACAGAGAGAGGAAGAGAGGGGAAGGGGAAGGGAAACAGCATTCATTTGTTGTTTCACTCAGTTATGCATTCATTGATTGCTTCCTGTGTGTGCCCTGACTTGGGTATTAAAATGTATTTTGAACATTTTATCTCCTAAAATGTACAAATACAAAAAAAAAGTTTAGCCTAACTAGGCGGTGGCACAGTGGATAGAGCGTCGGACTGGGATGTAGAGGACCCAGGTTCGAGACCCTCAGGTCGCCAGTTTGAGCATGAGTTCATCTGGTTTGAGCAAGGGGTCATTTGGTCTGCTGTAGCCCCACGGTCAAGGCACATATGAGAAAGCAATCAAAGAACAACTAAAGTGCCGCAATGAAAAATTGGTGCTTCTCATCTCTCTCCCTTTCTGTCTGTCTGTCCCTGTCTATCCTTCTCTCAAAAAAAAAAAAAAAGGTTATAAAAAAGTTTAAGGGCTTAATAAAAATACCATAATATATCCCATTCTTAACTTTGGATCTATTATCTATGGTACTATAGGATTAAAGAAATATAGTTCTGTCCTGGCCAGGTAGCTCAGTTGGTTAGAGTGTTGTCCCAGTTTATCAAGGTTGTAGATTCTGTCCCGTGTTAGCCACATAAAAGAATCAACCCATGAATGCATAAATAAAGTGAAACAACAAATTGATGTCTCTCTCTCTTCCTTCCTCCAAAATCAAGACTAAAAAGTTTTTTTAATGTAGTTCTAGAATAATTTTAAAGACACCATAATTTCATTGTGGTGTCAGTTTATAGTTTGAAAACATAAGAAGCTTTGTCAAAATTGTTCGATATGAAGTGCTCAAAGAGTGACACAATTTAATACAAGAATTGTAATTGTGTAGGTTTTTTTTATTAGTATTGCCACTTATTAGGCTTCACTTCTGTTTTGTTATTCAGGACTAATACATGAACAGAATATGGCAAAAATGAGACTACTAACTTTTATGGGAATGGCAGTAGAAAATAAAGAAATTTCTTTTGATACAATGCAACAGGAACTTCAGATTGGAGCTGATGATGTTGAAGCATTTGTTATTGATGGTAAAACAACTTTTTTTTTCCTATTTGTCTTTTACCCCATGGACTATGAAATATTTAATCTTGAAACAGAGTCTTAAGCTATTCAGTAGAAAAGCTATATTCTTTTGTAGCAAATGTGTATGGTTTAATAGATTAGCAGATTATAATTGTAGTAGAGTAAAGATACCAATTGCCAGGGTTTGCCTTGCCGCCATATACAACAGAAACCTTGAGGCGGCATACCATGATGGTCAAGAGCCTAGATTTTTGTTTCAGGCCTGGGTTTGAGACTAGCTTTTCCTCTATGACACAGGAATATAAAAGTAATTTATAGTTGTGGGGATGAAGTTAACTAATGCAGGTAAAGCATTTAGCCCAGTGCCTTGCACATAGCAAATGTTACCCATTATCAGTTTTTTATGATTGGCCTAGACACAGGACATTCTTCCCCAACAATTGTGTTATAAAGTGGTTTAACTATTAATCAGGACTTTTTTTCAGAGCCTTTTGAAAACTGTATGTGTATTTATATAGATTGGCCCAGGAACCATGGGATAAATGCATGACCTTCCTCTTGGTTTCATCATGTTATTAGATTCAAAGAGCCCATTTGTAAAGTAACGTTGGAAAACTGTAGTTTTTTTTAATGGCTTACTTGGTCACAGTTTCATACCTTTGGCTGTCTCCTTGGGAATTTTCATTATGACATATCATGTAAAACATCTTTTTCCAGCAGTGAAAACAAAAATGGTCTACTGCAAAATTGATCAGACCCAGAGAAAAGTAGTTGTCAGGTAAGACACGTAATCCTTTGCACCATTTTGTAAAACAGTATAGTTGGTTCTGATTATTTCACTGAAATGTTTAGAGAACGAAGGTGGTGTTCTTACCAGTTGACTGTAGTTAAATAGTTGCTATTTATCATATTTTATTAAAGTTCAGACTGAATGTGATTAGCTTATTTAATGAAAGAGTCCTATTTTCCAGCACATTTCATTTAATGGCTCAGCATTGGCTAGAATACTAATGACTTTTGTCACCGGCTTATGTAGTTCAGGAAAATAGAATGTTCAGGATTGATATTGTAAAGATTTTTTTTAAATAAGCTAACTTTTCTCTTACAATTCTAAATTACCTTTTATCTGTATTTAACCTTGCTTTTGATTAGATACAAGTGTGTAGTATTGTAAAAGAACCTCAGAGGATAAAAGGTTGACTAACGACTTGTAATTTTTCAATTTTTAGTCATAGCACACACCGGACATTTGGAAAACAGCAATGGCAGCAACTGTATGACACACTTAACGCCTGGAAACAAAACCTGAACAAAGTGAAAAACAGCCTTTTGAGTCTTTCCGATACCTGAATTTTTATGCTATAAAATTTCTCTTTTGGGGAAAAGTATCTAAATAATAGTAAAACATTATAAGCTGAAATTTGACTACAGTCTGAACATTTATTGTCTCAAAATCAAAGGAAATTAAAAGAAATCATAATCTTCAGAGTATACAAAGTAATAACTTACAAAGGGCCACTGTTTCTACAATGTCTTATATGTAAGTTGTGTTCTGTAAGGAAGGGCTCTGAGGGTGCAACAAGAGCTTTGATGGAAGGATACATGGAGGAAAAACAAATATAAGGGGAATTAGATGTTAACAGCAAACTTTGCAGTCTTAGCTGTCTTCAATGAAACATTTACTGGGCAAAAATAACAGTAATAGAACTTCACATCAGGAAAAGTCTGTAAAGCTTTAGATAGAACAGTCATCTTGCTCCAGTCACAACCACATCAGTACTGTAGTTCAACACTGAAAGCATTAGTTTAGTCTGTTTTTTTCCAACATGTCTTCTGCTTTTCTTTTTTTAGATTGGTTGTCATTTTCTAAAGTTAGGAACTTTTCCATTTCATTTATTGGACTTGTTAGAAGGCTGTGCCAGTTGCCTTCAGTTAAATCAGTAGGATCTTGAATCTTGACAGCCTGAAAAGGGCTTTGTAGATTTGATTTCAGAGGCTTTGTTTGCACCTAGGAAACACCAATCTTGTTTTACCACTGAAATTATTCATTTTCTAAACACTCATCAACAAGTTTAAAGAATATCCTTAAGCTTTTTGCAATTATGAGTATGTGATGAAATCTCCATTTTCTAGGCTAATTTCCAAATACTACCTTAGTGATTTTGGCACCAAAAAACTAAAACGTGGATTTGTAGGCTTATATAGTTAGTAGCTTTTCAAGATCTCTAATATAGTCCAGGAATACCACAAACGTTTTCTAAAAGGTCTTGAGCTTACATTGAAAGAAAAAATATTTAAAACAAGACAGATAAAAATCTGTTTTGTCTTCTACTCCCTTCCCTTCCCAAACATGTCTATGTTTTGTATCTTCTATCAAAACAAGGAGAAAATTAGAATGGCAACAGAAGTAAACCGCATGTAAACACTGCCTTTGACTTCACGTGTCCTCCGGCTTCAGAGCACCATTTTTGGAGAAACGGGAAAGGCAGAGCAGTATTTGGAAGCTGGCATGTTTCCAGAGTACTACATCGGGCCTTATAATACTATGCTAAGTGCTTTTCATTTTAAGGTTTTTCCTGATAATCAAATATTAGAAATTTAGAAAATAGAGAAGAGTGTAAAGTAACTAAAACTCAGTAGTAACCCACTCTCCAGAGAGACCTGTCAGCACTGGGTACTGTTTGCTGCTAGTTCTTTTTAGAATAATTGATCATTCTCTAGAATTGTGTATCTTGGTTTTTCCCTCTGAGCAGTTTCCTAGGTCATAAAAATTTTCTCATAAACTACTGTCAGTGGCTGCAGAATATTCCCTTTTATGGATGTGTGATAATTTAATTATCTCCTAATTGAATTATTTCAGTTTGTCCCTATCAAATTTGAGTTAATTTCTAGGAAAAAAAATCTTTGACGGTCGTCTCAGATTACCAGATAAAACCTCCTCTTAAAAGGGAATATTGTATTTTAGAAACAGGGAAAAGGATAAGAATTACATTAAAATTACACAAGATTCCAACCACCATTAAACATTTTGATGTAAATATTCTGGTCTCTTCCATGTATATACACTTTTCAAAAATATGAATTACATATATTTTCTGTTAAGAACATTTTTAGCATTTCCTTGTATTAAAATGTTAAAAGCATAGCTAATTATATTCCATAATTTATTATGGGATATTTAAGTTGTTGAAAGATCTTATAAATTGGGCTATGATGAATGTCATTTGTTACAAATCTTTGAAGATCTTTGAATATTACCTTACATTAAAATCTTTTCCACTTGAACTGGTAAAAATGGCATATTCATGACATTGTCATTTTCAAAGAGATTATATAGTAATAATTTATTATATGATCTTAAATGTTTACATTTAATCTCTGTTCCTTAAGGACTGCTCTTTGGCTCCTGAGAATTGTGCAATCTTGACTCCTCAAAGTCCTAGCCTCTGATCCTTAGGATGATGCTGTGTTCATATTAAGCTGATTGCCTCTGTTCAAATAAAATAGCAAGAGGACTGACTGCCAAGAGACTAGGCAAGTCATTTAACTTTTGTGGGCCTCAGTTTTCCCATCAGCTCCTTTTAGTTATAAAGTGCTATTGTAAAGAGTAACATAATGAATAAAAATGTGCATAAATGTGTGCTTCTGATAATATCTGGCAAATAGTGTGTCCAGCACGCTTAACTTAGCTTACAGGCCCAAAATAAGTGTACGAGTCACCCATGCAGTACTGATATGAAGAAATGTGTCAGATCTAAATCTAGGTTGCTGCTGATTTGGAATGTAAATGATTGATAACCTATGATTTAATGATCCTGTTTTACCATCAGAATGCTTGATGCATTAGTGCATTTGACATGAAGTAAAAATTACCCCATTTTCCAAAATCCTGATTCTTTGAATTTATATCTTGATGGAAAGGAAGGAGACATTACATGTATCTGCTTTAGTTTCTTCCCCTGAACTGTCTACTTGGTGGGAGGGGCAGGAACAGGGACTGGCTGTGGAGAGCAACCAAATCTAAATTAAAGTTTTATATTTAACAAAACTTGTCATTTAGCTTAACTGGGGTTTTGCAGCCTACAGCAGTAATTCTGTCTCTAAATATGTTCTGATATATCTGCTCCCTTTAAAAATCACTCACCTCCTAACCTTCTCCTACCAGACTCAAAGGACCTAGTACTAGTCCTCGGGTTGCATTTTTTAATTTAACTTAAATGAGCCCAATTTGTTGGATGTGTAAAATAAGTGGCTGTCTTTGCTTACTCTGGCCCAGTTCCCGCCTTTATTCCTAGGTGTGATCGAGACTTAGCAGGCCACCAATCTAACCTCCAAGTACAGAAAAGATGGGTTAGCTCATAATATCTGCCTAAAATTTAACAAGATTGGTGTGGCGAATGAACATGAAAATATATATGTTGAAAAATATATAAAACTTTTATTTCTTCTCTGGCTGTAAGTCTTCAGAAAATTCATTTGTCTTCACTTGAACAAGGTTGGCAAACTTTTTCTGTAAAGAGCTTTCTGGCTTGGTGGTCAAATGGATCCCCTCGCGACTGCTTGCCAGGGCAGCACAGAGGGAGCCTTAGACCACAGGTAAGGAATGGGCGGGGCTGTCCTCTCATAACACTACTTTCTAGAGGAGGCAGCGGCTGCATTTGGCCCCATGACAGTCCCTGTTTTAGAAAAGTAAAATATTAAGTAGTAAAACAGGTTTAATAAGGAGGCTAGCCTGACCAGGTGGTGGCGCAATGGATAGAGCATCAGACTGGGATGTGGAAGACCCCGGTTCAAGACCCCGAGGTCGCCAGCTTGAGCGCAGGGCCCATCTGGCTTGACCAAAAGCTCACCACCAGCTTGGATCCAAGGTCGCTGGCTCCAGCAAGGGGTGGCTCGGTCTGCTGACGGCCCACGGTCAAGGCACATGTGAGAAAGCAATCAATGAACAACTATGGTGTCGAAACGAAAAACTGATGATTGATGCTTCTCATCTCTCTCTGTTCCTGTCTGTCTATCCCTCTCTCTGACTATCTCTGTCCCTGTAAAAAAATAAGGAGGCTAGATTTGTCTAGTTTAACAGCATTTTCAGTAGTCTAGGCAAAAAAGATCAGCTTTTAAATATGTCCTGCATTAGATTCTGACTGGTGATCAAGCTTCAGCAGGACCACTAGTACTTAGCACAGCGCTTAACACATCTAGAAAATGGCTAGCCATTGAACTGGGTTTATTTTCCATGCACTGGGATTTGAAGCGGCAACATTTTTTTCTATTATGAAAGTTGAGAAAGTAGATACCATTTGACTAAGAGCCAAGATACCCAATCTAAGCCCACAGATTGTGTCTCAATGCTGAGAAAGTGACTTCACTTTTGTATCACTGCTTCCTCATCTGTAAAACAGGTGTACCTTACAGGACTGTTGTGGGACTATTTCTTTAAAAAAGTTTTAATTCTATAAAAGTAAATTCTTAGAAACAATATTAATTGCAGCAAAAGCAGTAGGAATTAGACGCAAAGACTTTCCCTCTTGGGTTAATTATAAAAATGGGTTTAGGCCCTGGCTGGTAAGGTCAGTTGGTTAAGATCATTGTCCTGAAATAAGGTTGTGGGTTTGATTCCCCGGTCAGGACACATACAGAAGCAGCTCAATGTTCCCGTCTCTCTCCCTGCCCCTCAAAAAAAGGGAGGGTGTTGACAGGAAAGTGTGAAATTTCCATCATACCCTTAACCTGTTTGAAAATAGGACAGTTATAACAAGTATTCAACCTAATTGGTGTCTTGCGTTTATATTCTCAAGTTCCTTTTTGCTTTGATTGGCTTACCCAGTTAGCCAGGGATTTCCCCATGCCAGATTCAATGCACTGGAGCTGCCGTATTTTAAAAATACTGTACACACTTGTAAAAAGCTGAGACTACGTCTGCAGAGCACAGAGATGGAAAAGTTGATGCTTATTTCAGTTTCAACCCTCTCTGAAGGAGAGTTATACTATCTCAGTGAAACTGTCTCATATTTAAAAAGGAAAATTAAATAGTTAAAAGCTGTCATATGTTAAGGCTCTGTTAGTACTGTAATTTTCATCTCATATGTGGTAAAGAGAAAGCTGTTTAAAGTTCATCTCTAAAATTTAAACAATACAGTAACTTCAGAATCTCATGCAATATTTTAAGTAACCTTTCTTAACCTTTTAGGTTATCTTTTAGCAGTTATATCTATAATTGACTTTTAGACAAAACATCCTTTTTTTGCACTAAAGTTTTGCACACTAAGATTAAAACTTATAAATTTTACCAAAAACCTGTCAGCTCTAGTTATTTTTTATATGACAAATAGACTTCTGGAGCTCTATAATCTTTATAAATACTTTGCTTAATATTTACATCCATACTTGATATCATATATTTATAGATATACAGTATGATCTTTTCATATTCTGTGTTCTAACTGAAATAATTTAAAATTGCCTTTGCAAGAGTTTCCCAAAATATAAATTATTTTAAGCACTATTAAAAACAGCTGGATTTATTATTGATTGATTCGATTATTTAAGGCATCTTTAACTTGAATAAAATTTTAAATGCTCAAACTGGTGAGTTATTTTTAAGTTTAAATAAATCCAGAAATGTCACTATTCCTAAATTTAGGTGACTGAAAAACAGAAATACATAATACACTACCTCACACTCTCCTTCCCAGAACAGGCTGGACTATATCTATTTGATTTACACACTGGGACTTTTTCCTGCTGTTTTCCATCAACCTTAATTGTGAAAAATAGTGCCATGTTGCCCTGTTGATATTATTTGGAGATCAGTGAGGTCTGAAGCACCCAGACGCGCCCACTCTGCACATATCTGTAGAATTAGCTCACCGAGGCCTGCTTGGTGATGATTTTAATGGACTTACGTGTCCTGCGGGAAAGGAAGAGTCAGGAAGAGTCTCTGCAGTCGCACTCCTCTCCTGGCCGAGGCCCACGCCGGGTGTGTCTGCTCAACAGGGAGGGAAAGGCAACAACCGAGTTTTATTCTCCAGGCACTCATTTTAGTGTTTGAACTGGTTTTTCTCTGATTCTATGTGTATTACTTTGAACTTTCTAGTTTTCATGGACTTCACTCTTAAATTAGGCATTTCATTCCAGAAAAAAGTTTACTGCTATTCTCTAAAACCCGATTTCACATTAAAATGAGTAAAATAGTGTAAATACCTTAACAAACAAAACGTTATCCTTATTCCCCAAGTTAATATATTGCCTATACATGTAAACATTTACATTGTGCACATCTTACTAATTAAATTCCCCATGGTAAGATGCCCAACAAAGGGCTCTGTAGTATTTAATAAATAAATAGAATTTAGAGAAACAGGTCTACTTTGAAGGTAAAAATATATTTATGAGAATCCTTTACGAGTTTGAGTACTTTACAAGTGGAATATCTCTAGAATTTTAGACATCTCCCCTTCCATGATTACCGTCTGAATCATTTGAGAATCAATTGAGAAGAAAGGACTTGTTAGAAAATGGTAAACATTAGACCAGCCCCTTGTCTAATAGCACTTGATTAATCACAGCATCTGACAGACAAAATTATTGGAATCTTAAGTTAATACATTTTATTAGGAAAATGAGAGTAAGAAGAGGTTTTACAATGTTTTGGTGTTTTCTATTTTTTCCTATATTCTCCATTCATGCTAGAAAATAAGAAGTACTTATTTTGCTTTTAAGTTCCCAGTTTTATAAAAAATACTTTTTTTCTCTTTCCTTTTACTAGAAGAATGTTAAGTATGAGGGTCATGCAAAGCTTTCCTTGTAATCTGCATTTCTTTTAATGGGTCTAAATGCATATTGTTAAACAGGAAAAGACCCCTTAAAACCTAAGACTGTCCTTAACAACCTAAACAACTGACTGAGACTGCTATTAGCAATGCAAACATTTTCCTCTTCATCACACTTAAACTAATGCTCCAAGTTACATTTATACAGAACATGTAAATGATATGTGATCTATTTTTAACAGGAAAAACTTCCAGTACGCCAAAGTGTAGAGTATGAATCTCAGTGTATCCATTCATTCCCAGTTTCAGTCTCCATCCATGTGAAGTCATGTCTTTCACCCATTTACCTTTCCCACTTGTTTTTATTCTGGTGTATTTTTAAAGCAAAACTTGGACAGTATGTTATTTCATGAGGTGGCTTTAAACAATAGAACGTTCTATGAAATCATTAGTATTTGAGTATTAATATAGGTACGTGAAGGGGTTCAACTTAAAGTGTTTCCGTGACAGACAGCAGGGATATGAAACGTATTCATGCTGTGCCTCCACACTGTAAACAAGAGCTGGCTTTGTGGCGCTGGCTAAGGGGCAGGTAAAACGGAAACGCAGGAGGGGGACGGGGAAGAAGTGACAGACTGCAGTTCTGAGGGAAGAAGTGTCTTGTGTTTTAAGGGCTAAGCATGCACACTGGAAGAAGTCTTAGCAACGTAACTGCACTTGCTCTGCAAAGGAAAGACCTCAGATTAGGTAGCTGTCCCTAACTTAAAATTAGTCACCTGGACTGTGGTAGCATTTTATATTTTCAGTTTCTTGAAATTTTTAAAAATTTCCGAAATGCAATTGTACTTCAGTACATGTCGATAAGACTGGTTCAGAGTTGGGTAAAAAGAAATCCACTTTCAGTTAAATAAAACCTTTACTATTTTTACATGTATATAGAGTATTTTAGGCTTCGACAAATAAATACTAATATATGTTTCCATTTTAAACACATTCTGGAGAATTTTTACCAAGAATACTAAAGAGAAATATTTTAAAATAAACCTTGTTTTCTTACCTGGCCCAGCTTCCTTCCTGACATCATCCACACCCACATTTTCCCAGAGCGCCACTGATGTGCTTTCTGATGGACCTCGTTGTCTCTCCTTCAACAAAGGAATGCCAGAAGCTGAAGTGCTCACTGTTTGACTTTCAGTTTGATTTACTTTTGACCAAGGACTGGGGTCTAAAAAATTCCCATATACTGGAGTTTTCTCAGTTTTTTTATCTGAAGTTGAAAGATCAAAGGCTGACCTTCCACTTCTGTTTACTAAATCTCCAGATGGCTTTACATGAAATGAACATGATTCTTCCAGCTGTCCTTCACTGTAAATTTTTCCTGAAACATTGTCATTTGATGACTCTGTTTTCTCAGTATTATTTAACAGTGTATGCTGTCTTTCATTAACATCCTCAAACAGAAAAATGTCATTTTTTGTGGCTTCAATTATTTGATTCTCATCAACGTGACTCTCTTTATTGGAAAACCGTATTTCCGTGGAAGTTTCCATGTGCACAGTTTTCATACCTTCGGCTTGTGCAGCATGTGTATTCCCATTGTTAACCTGAAGCTGGGAAGTGTTCACACTGTTTTCTAAATATCCCAGATAGTTCTTAAATGGCCAGTTTTGTGTCTCATTCAGATTTTTACATGCCGCTATATTCCCAGGGCTTAAGCTGGGTTTCACCAGCATAGGCATAGCATTAACATTTTTATCTGAATCTTTACAAAGTACTTTCAGATGATCACTGAGATCAGAGAAAATGGGGTGGCTGGGTGCACTGTCACAGGGAATAGTTAGTTCAGGTTTCTCGGAAGTACCGTTACAGACTTGCTGAACATCTGAAGTTTGTTTAAATAGCAGTGTGCTGCACTCGCTTTTTTTATTTAACAATTGTATTTGTTCTATTTTACACTGTTTATCATCTAAGATAACATTACTTGAATCAAGTAAGCTGTAGTTTTGACACTGAACAGGATTCTTTTTTACATCCAGAGATGAATCCAAATCTGTTTTGGTTTTATCACTATTTGTAATTTCGTTTTCTGTGGTATTTTCTTGAGTCTCTGGAAGCATTCTAAACTGTTGTTCGAAAACATCTTCTTTATGATTTGTACCGTGAGCCATCTTATTTAGGATACTGTCAAGTGATGGTCTGTTATTTTCAACCTCTAGATGTAAATCTGCTTGGTGAACATCTAACCCCTCAGTTCTTTTAAGGTGTATGTTCTCTGTTTCTATTGATCTGTCTGTCACTAAAAAAGAATTATTTGGTAATTTCAATTCTCTACATCCATTGTCTTTTTCCAAGCTCCCCTTGTCTTTTATTTCTGTAGTAACTACTCTTCTAAAGTCAGGAACATTCAAGGTTTGTCCTTGACTAGTTAATTCTTTTTCTATGCAGAGAGTTTTGCTTAGGGAGATTTCACTTTGATTTTTGTCTTGAGGATTAACTTCATTCTTGGAGATCTTTTCATTATGTTGTAAATCTGTCATAATGAGAACACAGTAAATTTTAATATTATACACTAAAAAAGCAAAAGTACTTTTGGTTTAAAACCGGAGAAGAGGAAGGTATTACAAAGTGCTTTTATTTGGGCACATAGTACAGGTTCATATAAACACAGCTGATTAGGTAAAAATCAATTTTTCCTAACAGGTTACATTCTAATTTCTATTACTACTTACATCCAGAAATTGCTAATGGGTGTCTTCAACATTGTCATCACTTTTTTCATTCACTACCTTATAAGTATTTTTAAATTTTGGAATACTTTTGGCCAAGTGTATAGAGTATCTACTTAAGATACTAATTTTATCCATCTGGGTTCTAACCATAGATTCCAAAATGTCAGTATAGTTACAATTAACTGGAGTATAGAGCTCGGATGTAGCACTTTTTTAGTCCAATCATTCTCTCTACAACATCTCCACCAAGTGGTTGATCAGCCTAGTTCTGAACACCTTCAGACAATCAGTACTGTCGTTCAACAACTCCTATTCAAGATGGATGAATTAGTAAATTATTTTAATAGTTATGGAAAGGTCATGAATGAAGAAATATGCTCTAGGTCTGGTCATCAGAAGGTGACTGGTAGCCCATAGGACATTCTCAGCAAAACACTGAAGGCAGAAACCAGAATGCAAACAAGCAAAGGGTAAGTAATGAAAAGGAAGACAAATGTATTTTTCCCAAAAAAATACTGACTAAAAAATAGCTCAAAGGGAGCCTGTTTTGTTAAGACCTACATGAACTGTTTCTCCAACTATACTGCAAGGTCCTCCAAGCAAAGGCTGTCTCTGATACTCCTCTACAAAACTCAATACACAAATTAGAAAATATCAATATAATCCTAGGTTACCTTCTACAATGATTTCTTCTGTAAGTGAGCCTTCTTTCTTTTCCTCCTTTTCTCTGTATTCAGCATCTAAACAGAAACTCATAGTATTTTCTTCCCTTATTTCTTGCCTATAATTATATTTCTGTATGGTAGTGTTTTGTGGTTTTCCCATTGACATTTCACTGTTTTCCGTATTTACTTCAGGAAGATTCTAGTATAAAATGGAAAAGACCCCTTTAATGTAAAAACATTATTAAAAAGTATAAAACATTTAAACTATGCTGATAAAAGTGTAATCTGTTTCAATCCAACCATCCAACAATTTCTATTTGAAAGCCAAATGACTTAATTTAACATACTATTTGTAATATCACTTTAGGTTCATTTTATATCATATAAACAAAATAGATAGCTTTAGATATTTTTAGATATGCATTCCACATTATTATATAATACCATATATTGTACATAATAAAAGAACTACACCTTTATTAAAAGAAAGGTGGTATTTTTATGTATTTTTAAAATAGCAAATCTTTCAATGGAGCATGCGACCGCTTTCCCACCCCCTCCTCCCAGGAGTGTTTTCCCCGCCACTCTTCCCGAAGCTCCAAGGAGACCCTTCTCTTGCCTCTAACTTGTTTCCTGAGCCCATTTCTTCTATGGCTCACTTCTATCTCTGTGACTTTCTGTGTGTGTGTGTGTGTGTGTGTGTGTGTGTGTGTGTGTGTGTGTGTCACAGAGAGAGGGACAGATAGGGACAGACAGGAAGGGAGAGAGATGAGAAGCATCAATTCTTCACTGAGGCTCTTTAGTTGTTCATTGATTGCTTTCTCCTGTGCCTTGACTGGGGCGGGGGGCAGGGGGCTACAGCACAGCAATGACCCCTTACTTGAGCCAGTGACCTTGGGCTCAAGCTGGTAATCCTTGCTCAAACCAGATGAGCCTGCGCTCAAACTGGCAACCTCGGGGTTTTGAACCTGGGCCCTCTGCATCCCAGTCTGATCCCACTCTATCCCCTGCACCACCACGTGGTCAGGCTCTGTGACTTTCTAAATAAACTTTCTCTTACAGTTTGAGTTCTGACTCAAAAAAAAAAAAAGATGAATTAGTTCAGCATCCTTTTATTCCCCCTGTATACTGAGCACATCATGAAAGCACTGTGCTAGGCTTTGAGATACAATGAACAAAAAACCAGTCCCTATCCTCAAATACTTAACAGTCTAGTAGTGAAGACAGAATAAGTAGCAGGCAAGTCTAATAATATAAACAGAAATAAGGAGATGCTCCAGGGAGAAGAAATGGCATATATAGGTGATTAAAAGCAAGCAAGATTGTAGTCTTCATAGAACTACTTGTGGTTTACTTTAGCTAGAGCTTAGGTGCTAGGAGAGGGATGGAGAGAGAAATAGGCTTGATGTGAGCTAGGCCTAGGAGGTCATTAAGGCCTACTGTAGCTTGCTAAGAACTTCCAACTACCAGGTAGATAATGAGAAGTCACTGAAGGATTTTAGACAAGTTGGTTAACATGAGCTAATTGATGACTTAAATGTAAGACCCAAAATCATAAAACTCCTAAAAGAAAGGTAGTAAACTATCCAATATCAGTCTGTGTACTATCTATTTGGATATGTTCCCTGAAGCAAGGGAAACAACAGCAAAAATAAATGAGACTCCAAACTAAAAAACTGTACAGCAAAGCAAAACAAACAAAAACTTACCGGACTGAGAATATATTTGTAAATAATGTAGCTAATAAAGGGTTGATATGCCAAATGAACTCATGTAACTCAGTAAAAACAAAAATATACTGGATAAAAAAGTGAGCAGAGGACATTAAGAGACATTTCTTGAGAGAAGACAAACAGGTGGCCAACAGACATGAAAAGATGCTCAACATCACTAATCAGAATAAAAATGCAAATCAAATACAGTACTAACTCACATTAGTCAGAATGGTTATCAAAATGTCAACAAGGCCCTGGCTGGTTGGCTCAATGGTAGAGCATTGGTCCACTGTGTGGAAGTCCCAGGTTTGATCCCTGGTCAGGGCACACAGCAGAAGCAACCATCTGTTTCTCTACCCTTCCCTCTCCCTTGCTCTCTCCTCTTCCCGCAGCCATGGCTTGATTGGTTTGAGCACATCAGCTCCAGGCACTGAGGATGACTGTGGAGCCTCTGCCTCAGGTGCTAAAAATAGCTCAGTTGCAAGCATGGCCCCAGAGGGGCAGAACATTGGCCCCAGACAGCAGTTGCCAGGTGGATCCCGCTCAGGGCCCATGCGGGAGTCTGTCTCTATCTCCCCTCCTCTCACTTGGAAATGAAGAAAAGAAAAAACATTTTTTTAAGTCAAAATATAATACTTCTGCAGGATGTGGAGCAAAGGACCTGCTCCTAATTTAAGTCTATAACCCAACCACACCTGAAGTTTACCTGAAACCTCCTGTCTTCCCCAAACTTCTGGTCATGTAACTCACTGTAATGTTCCAGTAACTTAGTATCAGTTGCTTTAAGTGATAACTCATTTTTAATCTCATTAATTTCTCCAGTAAGTTCTTCAACCTAATTTAAAATATAACCAAGATGAACATATATATGTTTTGTATGAAAATACTTCATCACAAGTTTTGGGAAATAGTAAAAAATTAAAACAATCCCAAAGTACTTACTAATATTAAGAGCTACCATTTATTGAACTGTGCTGGTACTTAATATGAACAATTTCGTACTTATAAAACTCCTTTGAGATATTTTCAATCCCCCGTTTACAGGTGAGAACTGTGAGGCTCGCAGACACTAAGGAACTTGCCCAAGATCAGGTAAAGTGGTAGTCAGGATTCAAACCCTAAGCTAAATCTTGGGCTTGTGTTTTAACTACTACATTGAGCCACCTCCTTACAAATAAAAAATTTATTTGTTTTTTAATCATAAAACTCTACAAATGTTATAACTTCACTGCTGTTTAGTACTAGGTCCTGGCCAGGTGGCTCTGTTGACAGAGTGTCATGCTGGTGCACCAGGGCAACAAGTTTGATCCCCAGTCGGCGTATACCTACAAGAAGCAACCAATAAGTGCACAATTAAACGGAACAACTAAGGGAACGAGTTGATGCCTCTCTCTCTTTCCCTCCCCACCCCCTGTCAAATCAATGGAAAAATTAAATAAAAAAATTAAAATTTATCTATTTGCTATTTAGTTCTAAAGCATATGGAAGTAAAGTGATTATACAAGCTAAAAATCCTAAAACAAAACCAATTTTATCCAGATTTATAGATTGAAGCCTCATCCATGAATCTGAATATTTTTCTTTCAATTGACTTTTTCTTGAGGAAGGGGCATGGTTGTGGTCTCATCAGAAAAAAATAAATGTTTAATTTTCCTAGCTCAATTTTTTTGACATGCAGGGTTAGCATATTTAAGTATATATCTCTTTTCACTTTATAGTTTTTCCTTACCCTCACATTTCCATGGTCTCTTAAGCATTAGGAATGTGAAGCAAGTGTTGGAATGCAATGTGGATTAGCAGAAGCCAAAATGAGTATTACTATGCTTGGTGCCTAACGATAAACTTTACTACTACAGAAATTATTATGGATTTTTTAGTAATCTGATAGAGTTAATTATAAAATATTTTTTGAGATTTAGGGAAAGCTTATCAAATTAATCAGCGAAGACTGATCTCTCAAATATAAATTAAGAGAACATGTTAGCTGCAAGTAATTAAAAAATCAAGTTACCTACCTATATAACAATTTATATTAAAATCATCTACAGAAAATGTTACCAAGTTAGTATTTATTTATATATTTTTAAATATTTTACTTATTCATTTTAGAGAGAGGAGAGAGAGAGAGAAAATGTGGAGGGAGTAGGAAGCCTCAATTCTTAGTTGCTTCCTATATGTGCCTTGACCAGACAAGCCCAAGATTTCAAACCATGACCTCAGCATTCCAGGTCGACGTTTTATCCACTGCGCTACCATAGGCCAGGCTCAAGTTAGTATTTAGATGTATAGTATGTTAATACAAAACATACTAGTATAGTATTAGAATTATATAGGCCTGACCAGGCAGTGGCGCAGTGAATAATAGAGCGTCGTACTGGCCCATGAGGACCCAGGTTCGAAACCCTGAGGTTGCCAGTTTGAGCGCGGGCTCATCCGGCTTGAGCACGGGTTCACCAGCTTGAACGAGGGGTTGCTGGCTTAAACAAGGAGTCACTCACTCTGCTGGAACCCCCCAGTCAAGGCACATATGAGAAAGCAATCACTGAACAACTAAGGAGCTGCAACGAAGAATTGATGCTTCTCATCTCTCTCCCTTCCTGTCTGTCTGTCCCTATCTGTCCCTCTCTCTAACTCTCTGTCTCTGTCAAAAAAATAAGAATTATATAGTATAATTAGTACAGTAGTCTGAAATATAATCTTACTTTCCCAAAATACAGATTTTATAAACTTATAAATAATGACTTTGTATTGTGGTAATTCTTATAAAATAATTGAAAGGCAATGAAAATAGATATTAAAATAGAATAATCAATTTTGGGGCTCACCAACTATTTTTTTGTTATTGTTTTGAGAAAGGCGGGGAGAGAGAAAGGAACACTGAGCTGCTTCTCTATGTGCCCTGACCAGGGAATCAAACTGGCAGCTTCCATGTTCCAGGAGGATGCTCCAACCAACTGAGCTATCTGGCCAGGGCTTAATTTTTACTGATTTTTAAACATACAGAGAGGAAGGGGAGGGGCTAGGGAAGCATTTGTTGTTCCACTCAGTTGTGCATTTTTTGGTTGTTTTGTGGTTGCTTCCTATGACTGGTGATCAAACACACAATCTTGTTGTTTCGGGACGACTCTCTCAACCAACTGAGCTAACTGGCTAGGGCCCGGGCTCTCCAATTTTTCAAGTGAGCCTTTATATTTCACTTTAGTTCATATCATTTTACATATATTATCTACTTTACAAAAATTTCAATTTAATATCAAACAGATGCTGTTTAAGATAATAGCCATGTTTATAACATCAATTCTTATGATAAAATTTTAACACTACCGAACTCAACTACTGTACACATGTTCTAAACATGGCTTTAATACATCTCAACAAAACTGCTGAGGAAAGCTAAATAGATCAGCTAACAATAATACTTATATAAGTCTTTATTTTAATCATTTACTACAATGCCATCAATGGTTTTATGAAAAATTAATTTTTGTAACATATAGGACATCTTTCAAATTACACACGCAAACACACACAGTTTTCATGCATAAAAGGATTACGGGGAATTTTATTATATTTAGCTTTTTAAAACACATTCACTTCTTGGAAATAAAAGTGCAAAAATAAAATGTATCTGACTTTCCTCCTATACTATTTTTGTAATATTTCCTTAGCATTTAATAGTTATTTTAAATGTCTACAACCATTCCAAATATTTCAGTATTTAATAAACCTACTTGCTTCTTCCAAGTTCCTAGTGCTTTCTCATGCTCATTTTGAAGATTAAGGAACTTTTCTTCATTTTCTTTTACCTTCTCCCTCTGCAGCTCATTATCTCTTTCAAGGGCCTGCAATAAAATTAATTATCCAAAAAATAATCAATACCACATTAATGAATTTTGATGTGTTTTATGTTGCTTGGACCTTTGCTTCTAACATGCTGAAAGTGCCATCCAGATCAGTGATAATGTGCTATCTCAACAATAATTTTCATAAATTAACAGAAAGGTGCTTATAGTTTAGCTAACAGGAAATAGGGGGAGGTTATGAAAAAGAAATAGCTATAAAAGGGTATAAAAATATTGCCATTATTCAGTTTCACTGCATAAGTTTTAATGTACTGAAAAAGTAATATAAAGTAGAGCACTGAAAAATATGAAATGTAGCATAATCCAGCATAACTCTACTAAAATTTTTTAACTACCACAGAACATTTTTTCTGTATCTGTTTATTTTAGAAATTAACTGGCTAGAAAACCCTTCAATACAATTTTACTTTCAAATTCACACTTTTTTAGTACAGCTTCAACGTTTACTGTATATTAACTTATTACTTCATAAATTAACATAAACACCACACCACCCTCTTTCCCCAAAAAAAACCTTTACTAAAGATGCAGGTTTTAAAGCTATTAACATCAGTGTCACCAATATTATAATGTTTCTCTAATGTCTGCTGATAATTCAAGTGAACTTCTGTAAGAAAACAAACAGTAAGAACTCTACCTACATGTCTAATACATCTGGACTTTAAGTTCATTTGCTCATCAATATTAAAGCTAACTACATTCAGGAAAAGAAAAGGTAAAGTTTTCCTCTATCAGTTTTCCAGTTCTCCTCAGAGGTAACCACTCCAGCAGCTTCTTGTGCACCCTCCCGGGAACTGTCTATCAGCACACAAGAATACAGAAGATATACAGTGTGTCCGTAAAGTCATGGTGCAAATACAGATGAGACAATACCACACATACCGTGTTGTTCTGCAATCTGTTTTTAAAAAAGGAATAACATGTCTTGCTTACTTTCAATACCATTAAATATAGATCTATCTCATTTTAAAGGGTTCATAATGTTCCATCTGTGTAGGGTTCTCAATTATATCTAATGTGTCAGTATGCAGATTCAGAAATAGATGTGAATGTGTGGGTTCAGTTCAATATGTTTAACTAGAAGCCCTAACCTGGCAAAATCTGAACTTGCAAAGAGTCTAAATTTATTTACTGTTAATCATTCATTAACTTAATAAAATTTAATAAGCTCCTACAATGTGCCAGATACTCTTTTAGGTTCTTATGCTATGTTAGTGGAAATTTACTTTCTTTTTTTTTACAGGGACAGAGAGAGAGGGATAGATAGGGACAGACAGACAGGAGCGGAGAGAGGTGAGAAGCATCAATCATTAGTTTTTCATTGCTGTCGCAACACCTTAGTTGTTCATTGATTGCTTTCTCACATGTGCCTTGACCACAGGCCTTCAGCAGACCGAGCAATCCCTTGCTGGAGCCAGCGACCTTGGGCCCAAGCTGACGAGCTTTTGCTCAAGCCAGATGGGCCCGCACCCAAGCTGGCAAGCTCGGGGTCTCAAACCTGGGTCTTCCGCATCCCAGTCCGATGCTCTATCCACTGTGCCACCGCCTGGTCAGGCGAAAATTTACTTTCTTATAGAATTTATGCTCCATCAGGAAATTTGGTATTATTTGCATCTGGATTAACAATCTAAAAAACCCTAGCTGAAGAAAATGGGTATTTTGGAAAATCAAAATAAAGCCATCTGTTAATACTTTAATGTACCAAAAATTGAATAAATTACCCTCGTTAATAATACTATGACTATAAGAGTAAACTAGTCTGACCAGGCGGTGGCACAGTGGATAGAGTGTCAGACTGGGATGCGAAAGGACCCATGTTCGAGACCCCGAGGTCACCAGCTTGAGCACGGGATCATCTGGTTTGAGCAAAAGCTCACCAGCTTAAACCCAAGGTTGCTGGCTCCAGCAAGGGGTTACTCAGTCTGCTGAAGGCCCGTAGTCAAGGCACATGTGAGAAAGCAATCAATGAACAACTATGGTGTTGCAAAGGCAACGAGAAACTAATGATTGATGCTTCTCATCTCTCTCCATTCCTGTCTGTCTGTCCCTATCTATCCCTCTCTCTGGCTCTCTGTCTCTGTAAAAAAAAAAAAAAGAGTAACTAAGTAATTCTTATTAACATTATAACACTATAACTATACTTACATCTGGACTAAACTATAATTAAATCATAGTAGAAAATGTTCTCCATCATAAGAATTTGTCCTCTATTCTACTATTAAACTCAAAAGCAATCAATGAACAAGAATTTGTCCTCAAACTACTATTAAAAAAATAAGACTGATGACAGCATGATCTCAGAGCACTGAGAAACAGCAGGCCATTACGGAAATAATGACCCCTTTTAGTACAGGTGGAATTAGAATGCACGATAATCCTCACCCGTGGTTCTACATTACTATTTTGTTATACTACATATCAGTGGTTCTCCAGCACCAGTCTGCAAACAAGTACTGATCCATAACAAAATTTCACTAGTCCACGGCAAAAATGTCAATATAAGGTCATTAAGAGTCTTTTCTTGTAATGGACTGTCTTGTTTCCTGAGGTTCTAGCCTTAATATACTTTAGTGTTTAAAGATTCTCTTTTATAAAATGAAAAAAAATGATAGATGGTACTGTTTATCTTTTAATGTCCTTATTTATCAAAATAAAAAACTGACAATTCTATCCTGATCTTGCCAATACTTTGTGTGAAATTTTACTATATGAAATCCAGTTTACATATCAAGGCTCAGGTAATAATGGTGCTAGTTACAGAGAGGCATTTTGAGTATCTAAGATATTCCTAGTATAGTTAAAGACTCTGGAATCATAATTTTAGTCATCATTAACTCAAAGAAACACATGACTATATACATCTATGACTATGGGCCCTGTAGAACTCAACACATAAACACTGGATTTAGAACTCAAGAAAGATAAGTTAAAAGTTGTTGTTTCATATAACTGATCTAACAAAAGTAGCAACTCTCATACATCTAGGAAAAACAGTGTAATGTAGAATGCATGCTGGAATAGAATCAGAACAGGCCCTGGCTCAGTGGTAGAATGTCAGCCTGGCATATGGATGTCCTGGGTTTGATTCCTGGTGAGGGCTCACAGGAGAAGCACCCATCTGCTTCTCCACCCCTCCCCTTCTCTCTCTCTCTCTCTCTCCTCCCCCCCCCTCCTGCAGACATGGCTCAATTAGAGCAAGTTGGCCCTGGCACTGAGGATGACTCTTTGACCTCCACCTCAAGCGCTAAGAAGAGCTCGGTTGCTGAGCGACGGAGCAATGCCCCAGATGGGCAGAGCATCACCCCCTAGTCGGCTTGCTGGGTGGATCCCAGCCGGGTCACTTGGCGGGAGTCTGTCTGTAAAAACAAAGAATCAGGACAAATATTTAATCCTGGTTTTGCCACTAGTTCTGAGGCCTAGAACTACATGGCTCATACTTCCCAAATCTCTAGTTCATCATGAAATGATGATTAGACTGGCTCATCTCTTAATATTCTGGTCATCCTAAAAGTCAATGTTTCAACTCCTTTGAATGGATTAGGAGACAATCCTGATAACTGCTACTCATAAGGAATGTGGGTAAATTATATCATATGTTTCTTGGGAGAGGGTTCAACATATCAGAGAAATAGTTCCGGTTATCCATCTGAAAGGTAGGTAGAGGAGGTGGGGGCATATACTTGCTTATAACTGGACTTCCAGAGAAATTCTTTTACTAGTCTTTTATTGGAGTAGATAAAAAGGTTAGAAGGAGGAAGAGGTCTGACTCAAGCACACCTCTTCCCCCTCCCTCCTCCAGGTGTAACTCCTATAAAATGGAGGCAGACAAGAGAAATAGGGAAGGCAAAAGTCTCTTGTATGACCAGTCACAGAACACCAAAGTCTTGCTTTGATCAGGTTATGCTTGGTTCTATTCAGTGGTGATGAACTCAGTGTAATTTGTGAGGCCCAGTGCAACATGAAAAACAGCAGGATAAAGTGCTATTAAAGATACAAGACTACAAAACATTTTCCTTTCTTCATGGTCCTACCTCCCTCCCTCCCTCTCTCTGTCAACTATCACAGGGCTTTTTATTTCCTATTCATGTCGCAGTCCTGGGGCAGGAGGATACTCACAGGGCAAATACTTACTGATGCCTAAAGGCTTGCCACATGATTCAGCACAAGTAGGATCCACCAGTTACTGGGTTCCACCTCCTAAAAGCGGCTGGACCCATGGACTATATCCTGGCTGGGGGTGGAGAAGTCAATCTCCCTGTCCCATGGGCCCTCTGCACCAGAGACTGCAACTGCCAGGCAGAGATACACTTCAGTACCTGGACTGGGGACTCTACCTGCCAAGTCACTACCCCACGTTCTGAGGTCCTCCCAAACCAGGACAAAGGCTGCTGCAGGGTGCAGGCACTGACTCAGAGCCTCAGGTTGTATCTGCGCGTCCTCACGGGTAAAGGGCAGCAGGGGAGCATAGGCCGCTCCCCACCAATGGGAGCCAGTTGTCACAGCAATTGTGAGACAGAGCAGGGAGGATGAAGCCAGGAAGGGCCCTGGACAGCAAAGGATAAAAGAGCCAGCAGTCCAGAACTAGTCCTGGAGGTGGTGGGAGACAGGAGAAAGAGCGTCTGAGCTGACACTCCCAGCCCCAGGTAGGTGCCTCATCAGAATCAATTTACAAAACATAAATTCAAAGATAAAAATGCATAAAAATTCCAAGACAGTAACCACAGAACATTAAACCTGAAGCACAAGGCCCTCTGAGAACGGGTCTGTATGAAATTGCACTGGTTACAGACCCCTGAGGCTAAGCGGGCCCTGGCCTCTGCTGCTGGCACTCTTTACACAGGACATGACTGTAGTTTTCTTGGGAAATGTTGTGTCATCCTTTAACAACAAAAATCCCTTCAGAGGGGCACAGTACCTTCTACAGGCTACCCAGTGGAACGTGTCTCCCATTCCTTCTCCTGAGTTGGACATCCCATCACTTGGCCCAGCCGCACACAGGGCAGTTCCCACCCTTCCACTAACCTCCATGGTTCTTCCTGTGGTGCCACGGCACCACCCAAGTTCTCTTTTCTGCATTTTTCCAGGTACACAGTAATGGAATAAACGTAATACACTTCAAGCCCCAGTGACACAGATTACTCCAAAAACTTTCCTCCTTGAAATTTCTAGACCATAACTGAGCATTAGTCTCATAAATTCTTGGTATACTTCCAAACCTCAAGAAACATATGTCGAGTTTTTCCACATGAACTATTACATTCTACTCTAGTGGCAACACCAGCGTGAACATTCAGGTTTCTACAGCATCTCAAGCATCCATCTAAGAAACAAGATGGCAGTCTTCCCCTTCCCTTTTTGTACCCCAGACTTTACAAATGAGTTTCCTATAGATGCCCTACTTAGTTAGCTTCCTGAGGGGAAATGCATGCCCTTACACTAGGAATGCAAGAGAAAAGCTTCTTTTATTGAACCCTCACTCCCAAACATCAGTGACTATAACTTCTTCCCCTCCTAATCATTTCTTATATATACCGGAAAGAAGACGATGGGCAAGTGTTGAGGTAATAGGGCCTGTTCAGAGGCAGATTTAATGGCAGGCACTCCTTGGACCCCAACTTCTGAAGGGCCCCCCAAAACCCCAACTTTACACTTTTTTCTAATAATACCAAGTTTGGTTTCATATGTGCAATTTTAGCATTAATAGTACATAATATTTTTTATTTATTTAAAAATATGGTTAACATGTATTTTTATTTTCTCTCTTTTTTTTTAAGGGGCCTAATATTTTCTTCTGCACCCAGGGTCTCAACCGACCTTAATCTGCCTCTGGGCCAGTTCTATAATATTCCTATAAAGAGGGATCTGTCTCAATTTCTGGGAACTCACTGCTCCCTTAGAATATGGTAATACTAGTCACCTATTGTTTTCAGTTTTGATCTTGGCCACAATGCCAAGACAAAGAAAAAAATCCCATTCAATCTGGTATAAAATTAAATCAAATACTTGATACAACTGAACATTTTACCTGTGGCTTGAATGTTTAAAAACATGCTTAGTACTTTAGACACTAATTGCAAGTTAATGAAGGAGGACATATATTATCCCTAAAATTCAAAATGATCTCAGATAAAATTAGAATGCAGAAAAAGATAAAGCTCATTAGATGGAAATATAGTAAAAAATATATATGTAGAAATATAACCTGATTATTTTCTCTCTGCACCTTCAATTCTACTTCCAATTCACTATTAGCTTGAGTCTGTTGCTGGAATAACTGCTGCATATGTTGAAAGGAAATGATGATATCCTTTAAAAAGTATAAATATATCAATTTTAAAACCTTGAAGATAGGAGGGTTGTTTCTAAACTCTTAAAATATATTTTCCATTCTCTTAACTTTATAGTTTAATTTCAACATCATACATAATAAAGAATATACTGATGACACATTTTACTAATATCTAAAAGAATTTATGTTACATGGTTTCTTAGAACGTACCATTTCTGAGAGCTCCTCAAATAATTAAAATTATTTAAAATGGACCATGGAATCTGAGACACTATTGAAAAACGTGAAATATTCAAAACTAAAACTTCAGTTGGCTCTCCTCCAAACTAGTAAACACATCCCTACCAAAATGTCATATTGATAATGGTGTAGGATGCCATGGTGTGCATCCAGAATCAAATGGAGGAAAAGCAGAAGAGGAAAGAAATGAAACAGGTTTTCTTTCATATACCTTTCTTTCAAATAGAAGAATTATAAATATAAATGCAAATAAGTATGTCCTGTAAACATATGTTCCAAGCATTTCAATAATTATCTGCCTGGGTCTAAATATCAAGAAAAAATATATTTATTTTTATTCTTTTTGTTATTTATAAAGTATATTAGTATAATATTTTCTCCAGTTTTACTGAGATATAATTGACATATAACACTGTGTAAGCTTAAGGTGTATACAAGGTAATGATCTGATGCAAGTGTATATTGCAAAATAATGACCACAGTAAGTTCAGTTAACATCTCTCACCTCACAGTTACCATTTTTGTGTGTGTGTGATGAGAACATGTATGATCCACTCTCTTAGAAAGTTTCAAGTATATAATATAGTATGTTAACTAAATCATGCTGTAGATTAAATCCCCAGAAGTTACTCATAACTAGAAGTTTGTACGTTTGATGGACATCTCCTCATCTCTCCCAATTTATTTTTTAATAGGAGTATGTGAGAGACCTGGTTCAAAAGGTACAAATGTACCCATTCATACACACTGAGTGGTCACTATGTGCTAGGAACTGACCTAGGCATGATTCCACCAGTTATTTAATTTTATTTCCCACATTACATCTGGTTTTTAACATATTTATTGGATTCCAAAATATCTTATGATTGCTTGCCTGTTTTTCTTCTTGAATATGGGTAATCTCTTCATTAATCTTCTTATTTAATGTCAATTCCTTAAAAAATTGAATAAGTTTAGGTTAGAATATAAAATTCAGCTACTTCTACATTCAATTCAGTGCTCATCAAATTTGGGTGGGTCATGAGTACCAACACTTGTTTGCTGTTGAAGTAGAAGCGGTGACTAGTGACCTCAAGATGGCATTAGATCCCCAACACAGGCACCTCCACAGGCTCTTCTGGGGACACCCAATGTCCCATAAGGTAGCCTGACACCACTTAAAGTCAAAATAAATTATAGCCAATTTTTATTAAAGTCTTGTTGACAATGGCAAAAACTAAATAACTGAAAAAAGACTCATAATGCCTTTTTTCCCTATGTATATTACCGTATTTTTGCTACAAAAGATGCACTTTTTCCCCAAAAAAAGTGGAGGGGAAAATGCTTGTGCGTCTTATGGTGCAAAAAATACGGTATTTTATTAAATATTTTAACACATCATTTGGTTCAGAATATATTTTTTCTTATTTTCCTCAAAACCCGAGGTGTGTCTTATGGAGTGAAAAATACGGTAATTCTATAAAAAAAGGAACATTTTTGTATTGTAACCCTGAACTTCTCATAAATTTTACAAACATGAATACATTAATCAAATACCATATTGAGTCTTTCTTGAAGTTCCTGAAATTTTTGTTCTTGAATTGTTAAACTGACGTTTTCTTCTTCCATCTTATGTTGCCATGTGACTTTGGACTTTATCAAGTCTGAGGTTACTTTGTTTAGTTCCTTAATAAAAGAAATATGAAACAAAAGTGTATACATATTTCATCAAAGCAAGGTACTTTCTGACAGTTTTAAAGTCCATTTAAAAACCTATCAGTATAATTTACTATATTTTATACATCCAAATACCAGTGGTCCATCAAGGTCTATTTCCTCTACTCCCGTTGCAAAATAGCTAGCCAACGTGAAAAGATATTCGTGACCATGAAATAGGCAAACACAGTGACACAGGGATAGAACGCACAATCTTTGCTCTTAAACATCACAGAAGTAGGATGTTTTCCTTCATTACTGCTCTAACAAAAGTCTGAGATAAAGAGATTATAAAAGATGATCAATTCCCAAGTTCATTAGCATCTAAAAAGGAAAACACAGTGTAAGAAATCATTACAATTAATATAATGGGTGCTATATTACAGGAATGCACAGGAGCATGAGGAAGGACACAGCTGGCCGAGGGCAGCCAAAGGCATTACACGGGAAAGTGGTAGTTGAATTGAGTCTTAAAAGATAAATTTGCAAAGCAGACAAAAAAGGAGTAGACATTCTACATGCACAGAGGTACAGAAACATAAAAGAGCATGGTGTTTTACAGGAAAACAATTAATATGCTATTGCTAGAATTAATGTTATGGATAAGGGGGATGTTGGGCAGATAAAATATATATGCTCACTTTGTTAAAGATGGCGCTGCCCATATGGAAATCCGTTGATATTAATGTATTTTAGGGGACTGTGGGCAGGCCGGGTCAGTATAGCCTAAGGCTTAGTTTTAAGAGTAAGCTTTTCCCCACACCCTTGACTGATTGAATGATGTGGGGTGGTGCACTCTCATGAGGAATCCCATTATGCCTCAGATAAGTGACTTTGTATCAGAGACTTTCTTGTTGGTAGATTGGATTAAAGGTTTGGATTTCTACACTATAAAGTGGGGCAGACCAGGAGCTTGCTCTCTCTCGGTTCCTGAGGTTAGCATTAGAGAGGAGAGCAGAGAAAGGCCACATGGAGGAGAGGAGAAGCAGCCAAGATGGTGGAGTGATGAGGAAGAAGCCAGTTTGTGCAGAGTTCATGCAGAGAGAAGGAGATGGGAAACAGAGGTAAATAAGTCTGGTGAGCTAGAAACCTTTGATGCTAGGAAACTCAGATAAGTAAGTAGCTTTGTTAGCACTGAATGAGTGCGTTTTGGAGCCCAGTGTGTGTTTTTGCTTGCCTGCAGGGTGTAAGCTAGAATTAAAGCTGATGGCTCACCAGTTCTTGGCTCCATTGTTTGATTATCGACTGTCCGAATCTAATGTGAACCTGCATGGGCCAGGCAGCTGTGATGGTGTCCTTGGCCACTGGCTTTATATTTGGCATAGTCTGTGGCAGGATTCCATACAGATTGGTATATGGAGCCGCCATCATCTTTGAGAGGTGGAGTTGAGGACCGGCTGCTGTTATGGTTCCCCATGGCTGTCCTTCTGGGAACTGTAGGATGGCTGACTTTTACAGCCATGTGTGAGGAAACCAAGAGCTCTATGGAAGAAGCTGCCTGGGACCTGCAAACTGAGCAGTGGAAGGAGCTGGAGCAAACATGGGAGAAAGAGATGCCGACCCTGGAGCTGGAGCAAGCACCAGAAGAGGCAGACCAGGTTTGCGAGATTTGCCTGGAAATGGAGCAGATGCCGGAGAAGGAATCACAGGTTCATGAGTTGCAGATTGCCCGGGACTTTGTGGAGAGCCAGCAGCGGCGGGAGGCTGAGGTTGAGGTCGGGGCTGGAGCTGCAAGGCCTGCTGAGCAGAAGGCAGTGGTGGCCCGGGGCTCAAGCCCAGCAACAGGGGCTGGTGTTTTCAGTTCCTCTTTGGAGGATGAAGAGATTCGGGCTGGAGTTTTGATCTGCAGACTCCAGAAGGTAAACGGCAGCAGCGACAGCGGGAGAATGGATACATGGCCCAGGAGCCAGGCTTGGATCGCCAAGTGGATGCTGGGATGGCGGGCAGAGCCTGCTAAGATGCTGGTGGGTTTGCTGAGATTTTGAGAAATAGGGGTGGATGCCATCATGCTCCCCAGAGCAGAGATGGAAATGCTGGCTGCCATTGCCACATGCTTGCCTTTAGGACAGTGTGAGACCTGCCATGATGGCAGGGATGAGGAGGGAGGCTAAATAAAGCCCCATGTGTGTGGACTGATTTCCTGGACTATGACCGGATGGGCACAGGCTCCTTTGTTGAATGGACTTACGGATTTTGGACAATGTGAAATACCCTAACGGGGATTGGGGACGGCTTTGATGGAGGCCCTCCCCCTGCCCCAGGAAGCCTTTCAAATGGCAAGAGAGAAGGTCAAGGACATTTTGTACTTTTGGCAAAGTGCTCAGAGACTTGTGAAGTGTACCTTTGTAATTGTTGAAACTGTATGATTTGTGCTGTTGCTATAATTTGTGTAATGTGCCTAATTTCCTTGTACAGAGATGCCGGTGGTGTAGATTGTGGGTAGTAAAGTGAGCATAGGGGTGGATTGTTGGGCAGATAAAATATATTATGCTCACTTTGTTAAAGTTGGCGCTGCCCACATGCAAGTCCATTGATATTAATGTGTTTTGGGGGACAGGCTGTGGGCAGGCCAGGTCAGTATACCCCAAGGCTTAGTTTTAAAAGCTTTTCCCCACACCCTTGACTGATTGGATGATGTAGAGTGGTGCACTCTCATGAGGAATCCCATTAAGCCTCAGATAAGTGACTTTGTATCAGAGACTTTCTTGTTTGTAAATTGGATTAAAGGTTTGGATTTCTACACTATAAAGTGGGGCAGACCAGGAGCTTGCTCTCTCTCGGTTCCTGAGGTTAGCATTAGAGAAGAGAGCAGAGAAAGGCCACATGGAGGAGAGGAGAAGCAGCCAAGATGGCGGAGTGCTGAGGAAGAAGCCAGTTTGTGCAGAGTTTGTGCAGAAAGAAGGAGATGGGAAACAGATGTAAGTTAAGTCTGGTGAGCTAGAAACCTTTGATGCTAGGAAACTCAGATAAGTAAGTAGCTTTGTTAGCACTGAATGAGTGCGTTTTGGAGCCCAGTGTGTGTTTTTGCTTGCCTGCCAGGTGCAAGCTAGAATTAAAGCTGATGGTTCACCAGTTCTTGGCTTCGTTGTTTCATTACCAACTGTCCGAATCTAATGTGAACCTGCATGGGCCAGGCAGCTGTGATGGTGTCCTTGGCCACTGGCTTTACAGGGGAGGAGTAGAGTATTGGAAATTATGAATAGAAATTTGGCAGGATTCAAATATTGAATGGGATTTGTAAACCAAACTAGAGTTTTAATCCTGTTATACAGGCAATGAAGAATTAAACCTAGAAGGATTTTGAGAATAACATAAAAAGATCTGCATTTTAGAAAAGTTACTCTGGCATTGAATGGAATTGAAGGAGATACAAAAACAAAACAAGTCTTAATTTGTGAAGTTACATGTCCACTGAGTTTAATAGATACCATCCAAACACTTTAAAATCCTGAAATAAAACCTTCTGAATTGGTGTGTCCTGTACTGCTATTTTCTGTATGCAAACTATATTAAATAATCAGAGACCTAAATTTCACATTCTTGACTTCATAGTATCTGAATTCCCTTTGAATTTTATGAGCACTACATCCAAATTCATTTCTTTTAATTTTTTATTTATTGATTTTTAGAGAGGGGCGAGGAGAGAGAGAGCAAGGAGGGAGGGACAGGAGGAATCAACTCTGTAGTAGTCGCTTCCCGTATGTGCCTTGACCAGGCAAGCCCAGGGTTTCAAACAGGAGACCTCAGCTTTTCACATCAACACTCTATCCACTGTGCCACCACAGGTCAGGTATTTTTCTAACAAAACCATCTTACAATTTGAAACTTGACTAATATAATTCAATTTTTAAAAGGCTGTATTTAAAAATGGATTAAATAATGATAAACAACTCTTGTAGAAAAAAGTTGATGCAGGCCTGACCTGTGGTGGCGCAGTGGTAAAGTGTCGACCTGGGAAAACTGAGATTGCCAGTTCAAAACCCTGTACTGGTCTGGTCGAGGCACACATGGGAGTTGATGCTTCCAGCTCCTCCCCCCTTTCTCTCTCTCTCTCTCTCTCTCTCTCTCTCTCTCACTCTGTGTCTCCTGTCTAAAATGAATAAAATAAAAAAACAAACAAAAAAAAAAAAACTAATTAAAAAAAAAAAACCTTTAAAAAAAAAAAGAAAAAAGTTGATGCACTAAGGTGGTAAAATTATAGGGAATTTTCATTTTCTTCATTGTGTTTATTAGTATCTTCTCATCTTTTTTCCCCTAAAATAAACATATTTCTCATGTTTTAGTTTTTAAAGTGGTATTTACAGTTATGGAAGCAGTTACAATCACTTAGAGTTATTAGTTAAAAGAGAGAAGATGAATGCACAATACAATATACAGATAATGATGATACAGATAATGACACAGAGAAGATGGCAAATGTCTGAGCACTAAAGAACTCCAACATTCAGGGATTAGAAAAACAGCCAGTATAGAAGGATGAGCAATACACTCAGCTAAGGTAGAAGGGAAACCAACAGAGTGTGGTATCAAGGAAGCTGAACAGGAGCAGAAAAGAGGGGTCCCAGGGTCTCCAGAGTTCTACATGTTACAGCCTCAGCCACCCAGAGAAACTCGCCTCATTATCTCTTAACCCCTATTCAAAATCCAGGAGAAAGGGTTTATCGGGTCTTAGTTTACATATCCCCTTCAGACACGGGTAATACATAAGATAACTGCTGAAGTAGCCGCGTGGACCAAAAGATAGGGCTTTATTCTCAGAAAAGCAGACAGACAAATCGTCGTCTGGTACAAAGAACAATGAGCATGAACTGAGTGATGAAAGAAGTCTGAATGAAGGGGGTAGGCCTTAAAGAATCAGGAGGGAATTTGTCCCGTTTGTCCTCCATTTGTCCCTCCTGACTCTCTCCACCCTTTCTCCACAGCTCTGTGCCCTGTGTGGCTCATCCATGGACAGCTCCTGGTGGCGTTCAATCTGTGGGAGGCACCGATAAATCAGTATGTTGGGAAGAGAGACTGACGTATTTCCCCAGCTCTCTTCCTACAGGACCATAAATTAGCAATAGCGGTACCTTTACCAGAGGTCACAGCTTCTGAATTGCACGCCCACAGCTGCACCTATACCACTGCTCTCCCTGGCTTCCAGCATCTGCTTCCTTCCCCTGCCCCCTCAGGGCTAGGTGGCATATGCCCCCCACCACCCACACTGCTTCTATCCCTGGGTGCTTTACTATCATACCCCCTTCTTGTTTCCCTTAACTCTGCCCAAATTCTGTAAATAGCTTCTTCATCAAAATTTTCTGACTGACCCATTCTAGTATGCCATCTCTTTCCTGCCTCAATCCTATTTAATACAGATGAATTGAGAAAAGTCACTTCAAGTAGAAATAGGAAATGTAGATGAGAGCAAAGGCAAAAAAGCAAGGAGAATTAAGAATTATGGCCCTGGCCAAGTGGCTCAGCTGTAGAGCGTCAGCCCAGCGTGTGGAAGTCCAGAGTTCGATTCCTAGCCAGGGCACACAGTGCCCATCTGCTTCACCACCCTTCCCCCTCTCTTTTCTCTCTATGTCTCTCTTCCCCTCCCACAGCCAAGGCTCCATTGGAGCAAAGTTGGCCCAGGTGCTAAGGATGGCTCCATGGCTTCTGCCTCAGGCACTAGAAGGCTCCAATTACAGGGGAGCATCGCCCCCTAGTGGGCATGCCTTGTGGATCCCTGTTGGTCACAGTGGGAGTCTGTCTGCCTGCCCCCCCCCCCACTCTTCTCATTTTGGAAAAATACAAAAAAAAAGAAAAAAGAAGAATTATGATAAGCAGCCTGACTGTGGTGGTGCAGAGGATAGAGTGTTGACCTGGGACACTGAGGTCTTTGGTTCAAAAGCCCAAAATTGCTGGCTTGAGTGTGAGATCATAGACATGATCCCATGGTTGCTGGATTGAGCCCAAGGTCGCTGGTCTGAGCAAGGGGTCACTGGCTCCGGCTCCACTTGGTCCCCCACCTGCCCCGGTTCAAGGCACATATGAGAAGCAATCAGTGAACAACTAAAGTTCAGGCACTAGAATGGCTCCGGTTACAGTGGAGCTACACCACAGATGAGCCGAGCATCGCCCTCTGGTGGGCATGCTGGGTGGATCCCAGTAAGGTGCATGCGGGAGTCTGTCTCTCTGCCTCCCTCTTCTCACTTCAGAAAAATATTAAATAAATAAATAAATCTAGTAATTTTAGCAATTAATTTAATTTCTTAAAAATTTAAGAGTGCCCTGGCCGGTTGGCTCAGCAGTAGAGCGTTGGACAGGTGTGTGGAAGTCCCGGGTTTGATTCTCAGTCATGGCACACAGGAGAAGCGCCCATCTGCTTCTCCACCCTCACCCCCTCCATTCTCTCTCTCTCTCTCTTTCTCTCTTCTCCTCCTGCAGCCAAGGCTCCACTGGAGCAAAGTTGGCCTGGGCACTGAGGACGGCTCTATGGCCTCCACCTTAGGTTCTAGAATGACTCCAGCCACAACGGGGCAATGCCCCAGATGGGCAGAGCATCACCCCTGGTGGGTATGCTGGGTGGATCCTGGTCAGGCGCATGCAGGAGTCTGTCTGACTCCCTCCCCGCTTCTAACTTTGGAAAAATACAAAAAAAAAAAAAAGAAAGAAAGAAAGAAATTTAAAAGTTTAATTCAAGGGAAAAATACCCGTTAGAGAATCAAAAGTTTTTATCTCAATTCAATTTATAGAATGTTTGACTAATATTTATATTGTTACTCATTATTTAGTCAAACATTCTCTGAGTAATAAAAAGAAATCTTCTATGCTCAATTGATCCAATTTTTAAAATAAGACACCAATATTTGCTTTAAAATAATATCTACCTTTCCTCACACAGTGGTATTTCTAAACATTGGCTTTCAAGCTACTCTCTTGTACACTAGAATGATAACTTAAAACTTGCATCAATATTTTATTTTTAAAATGTTTTATATTGGGTTTTCCTAAAGATACACCTATATGAAGTAAATAAACATTCAAACATCTTGGAAAATAAGTTATCACATGACTTTTTTATACTAGTAATCTGTTCTAGGTCCACTCTTTTTTTTTTTTTTTTTTTTACAGGGACAGAGAGAGAGAGTCAGAGAGAGGAATATATAGAGACAGACAGACAGGAACGAAGAGAGATGAGAAGCATCAATCATCAGTTTTTTGTTTTGACACCTTAGTTGTTCATTGATTGCTTTCTCATATGTGCCTTGACTGCGGGCCTTCAGCAGACCAAGTAACCTAGGTCCACTCTTAAGACATTACCCTTTGACAAAATATAAGTAAGCTGAAGTTTATGGTTCAAACTTATGTTCACATAAAGTAGCTTACAATTCTCTGAATAAAGGAGGATTGGTTTTCTAAAAAATTTTTCTTTCATTAAGGTTACAAAGTACAACAAACTTCTATGTCTTACTAAGGTTTTCAACAACTAAAAACATGGAGATGTTGTAGTCAGTCAAGTTTTAAAGGGGATTCTCTAAAATGTATCAATTCCTATTTCAATAACTGTCCTGAACAGCAGGGAAGTAGAAAGGGGGAGACGGGGAGAAAACCCAGTATAGACTGACAAAAGTAAAAACTGATCACTTTGTCTTTTTCTCTTATATATTAATTACTTAATCCTAAGAGCATAATAAATTAAAATCAGAGACCTCCATGAAATGATTTTCCACTGAAAATATGCTTGAGATTTTATGGCCCTTATAACTTTTAAATATCCTGAACTTTTAGTATTGTCTGTTTTCTAACCATTTTATTCAAAGCTGTTAGTGCAGCAAATAAACAGCAAATGCTTTGATCTCATTAAATTACAACTTATACTTCTTAGAGTCATAAATATTGTGCCCTTTTCTCCTTTACCCCTCCTTTTCTGGTATGGGGTAGTCTGTTAAACATCACTATCTCCTTGAGTGCTCTGACGTTTACTCAGACAAATAGCAGAGGTTATGAATGCTGCTCACAGATAGTATCAGGAATTCATGATTACAATAGTGAGTCCAGCGTTCAGAACTATAATACCTAGTTTGATCTAACAACTAAGTTTGGTCTGTTTAACTTTGCTCCACAAAAAACAGAATTCTACCTTCTCACAAACCAGTAACTTAACTTCTTTGAACAAAATCATAAAATAGTATAAAAGAAAAAGAAAAATTATTTCTGGGGCAATTAATGTTCAAAAGTTTTAAATGAGTGATATAACCAATGTTACTAAACTTACTTAGCTTCTGAAAAATAAAAATAAAAAGTGTTTCTTAAAGTTAATAATAAAGACTGCATTAAAAAATATAAATATAAAGTTGTACAGAATGTCTGAAATATTAAAAATTGGCTGTTAAATATACACATATATTTTTTTAAATTCTCACCCTTTCAGCTATTCTCAAAGTTAACAAATTATCTCACTTTATCCTATTTGGCAAGATGGTCACTAACTGTAATGCTTTCTAGAGTGACAGAGGCCAGCAGTGCATGACCCAGCAGTACAATTAGGTAGCCCTGGTCTAGGCTCCAAGACTGAGGGAAAAATGACAAGTGCATTCATGAGAGAATTATACTTGTGCAGGGAAAGAAACATTCTTCCTCTTTCTACATAAAGCCACTAAGAGTATTTCTCCATGGACTTACATGAGCCTCATCTCCATCCACAGGTCAGTCTTAAACTATACATTTGAAATATAGTAGTCCATTATGTTATAATGAAACATTTGTCCTTATTCAACCAAAATATACATAACTAAGTATAAAAGTTTATGAGGTATAATCTTTTTAAAATGCAAAACCTAATTTAATTAATATTTTAAGTCACCCAAATTAATGATTATTTAATCACTTGTTATTGATAAAAAATATTTTTAAAAAGTAAATGAACCAGAGATATCACCAAAAACATGCTTATTCACAACTGCTCAGTCAGTATTTAGCATTTGAAGTTTATATTGATAAAAATCAGTGGTCCTAACTGTTATCTGATTTGAGACTACATTTTCAAAATACAGCTTTTCCTCCTTATATTTAAAAGAGCCATCTTTAAGACTCTAAGATGTGACCAAAAAAAAATGATCAGATGCCAATCACAAGTTCAAACACTTCTAACTGATCAGCCACAAATAGAGATTACCAGGACCTACTCCTGGGGTTTGATTAATTTATTAGAGTGGCTCACAGAACTCAGAAAAACACTTACATTTACCAGTTTATTAAAGGACATGCTAAGGACACAAATGAACAGCAAGATGAAGACATACACAGGGCAAGACCTGTCCCCATGGAGTTTGGGTGTGTCACCCTCTCAGTGCATATATGGCTGTGTTCACCAACCTGGAAGCTCTTCAGAACCCGTACTACTGGGATTTTATAAAGGCTTCCTTACATAGGTATGATCATCAATAATTAACTCCATTTCTAGCCCTTCTCTCCCTCTGGAGAAGTGGATGGTACAAAGGAGAAAGTTTCTAATCATGGCTTAGTCTTTCTAGGGTCAGCCCCTGTCCAAGAGCCCACCCAGAGTCACCACCTCATTAGAACAAAAGGTTCTCCTAGTGCTCTTATCACTTAGAAAGTTACAACCATTTAGCAACTATGTGCCAGGAATTTATTGGCAGAGATCAATAATATATTTTCTATTACTTCACATTTTTCTATATACCAACAATGAACAAGTCAAATTTGAAAATAAAAACACATTACCATTTACATTAGCACCCCATAAAGTAAAATAATTACTATCAGTACAACAAAACATTTATAAGATCTGTATGAGAAAACCCACAAAACTGATGAAAGATATCAAAGAACTAGATATTTATGGGTAGGAAGACCCAACAGTTATAGATAGAAAGACCCAATATTTTCAAGATGTCAGTTTTTCCCAACTTAATCTATCAGTTTAAAATAATCCCAATCAAGATCCCAGAAAATCATTTAAAGGGTATCAACAAACTGATTCTAAAGTTTATATGGAGAGGTAAACCCAGAATAGCTAATTCAACAGTGTAGGAGGACAGACACTTCCCAACTTCAAGATTTAATATAAAACCACAGGTATATTGACTATGGTACTGATGAAAGGAAAGATAATTAGATCAACAGAACAGAAATGAGAGCCCAGAAATAGACCCCCATAAATACAGTCAACTGATACTGGACTAAGGAGCCAAGAAAATACAATGGAGCAAAGATAATCTTTTTAACAAATGGTGATGGAACAACTGGATATTCACATACAAAAACCAAAAATAAAAAATCTAGATGATCTTACATCCTTCACAAAAACTAACTCAAACTGATCATAGACCTAAATGTAAAATATGAAACTATAAAACTCCAAGAAGCTAATATAGGAGAAAACCTAGATGGCCTTGTATGTCAATGACTTTTTAGGTACAATACCAAAGGCACAATCCACAAAAGAAATAATTGATAAGATAGATTTTATAAAAATTAAAAACTTCTGGCCCTGGCTGGTTGGTTCAGTGGATAGACCTTCAACAAAGGCATGCATATGTCCTGGGCTTGATCCTTGGTACGAGAAGCAATCATCTGCTTCTCTTCCTCTCCCTCTCCCTCTTTTTACTCTCTCTCTTCCCCTCTTGCAGTCAGTGGCTCAAGCGGTCCACGCATCAGTCCTGAGTGCTGAGGATAGCTCTGTTGATTTGAGCATTGGCGCCAGACAGGGGCTGCCAGGTAGATTCCAGTCAGGGTGCATGTGGGAATCTGTCTATCTCCTCTCCTCTCACTTAAAAAAAAAAATTTAACTTCTGCTCTGAAAAAGACAATGTCAACAGAAGGAGAAAACCAGCCACAGAGTGGGATAAAATATTTATAAAAAGACACATCTGATTTTAAAGGACTGTTACCCAAATTATAGACAGAACTCTTAAAATTCAACAGTAAGAAAATGAATAACTCGGTTAAAAAAATGAATAAAAATCTGGACACCTCACTAAAGAAGATTTACAGATGTCAAGTAAGCATATGAAAAGATATTTTATACCATATGTCATTAGGGAATTGCAAATCAATCAAAACAACAAACAGATACCACTATACACCTCTTCCAATGTGCAAAATCCAAAATAATGACAGTGCTAAATCCTGGTGAAGATGTGGAGCAACAGGAATTCTCATTCATAGCTGGTGGGAATACAAAATGTACAGGCACTCTGGAAGACCATTTGGCCAGATTACAGAACTAAATATACTCTTATCATTTCCAAGCAATCACACTCCTTGGTATTTATCCAAAGAGGTTGAAAACTTATGTCTATACAAAAACTTACACACAGATGGGTATAGCAGTTTTGCTCATAATTGCCAAACCTGCAAGCATCTAAGAAGTCCTTTAGTAGGTGAATGAATAAATCAGGGGTCCCCAAACTATGGCCCACGGGCCGCATGCGGCCCCCTGAGGCCATTTATCCAGCCCTCGCTGCACTTCTGCACTTCCGGAAGGGGTGCCTCTTTCATTGGTGGTCAGTGAGAGGAGCACAGGATGCATCCGCACCCATAGTTCCCATTGAAATACTGGTCAGTTTGTTGATTTAAATCTAGTTGTTCTTTATTTTAAATATTGTATTTGTTCCCATTTTGGTTTTTTACTTTAAAATAAGGTATGTGCAGTGTGCATAGGGATTTGTTCATAGTTTTTTTTATAGTCTGGCCCTCCAACAGTCTGAGGGACAGTGACTGGCCCCCTGTGTAAAAAGTTTGGGGACCCCTGGGATAAATGAACTATGGTAACATATAGATAATAGAATATTGCTTAGTGCTAAAAAGGAATGAGCTATCAAGCCATGAAAAAAACATAGAAGAACCTTAAATGCATATTACTAAGTGAAAAAAGTCAATCTGAAAAGGCTACATACTGTATGACTCCTAACTATATGACATTCTATAAAAGGAAAAACTATGGAGACAGTAGAAAGATTAGTGGTTGCCAAGGATTAGTGGGGAGAAAGGGATGAAAAGGGGCACAGAAGATTTTCAGGACAGTGAAACTGTTCTGTATGATATTATAATGATTGATACAGGTTATTAAACATTTGTCCAAACCCAGAGAATATACAACATGAAGAGTAAACTCGGCCTGACCAGGCGGTGGCGCAGTGGATAGAATGTTGGACTGGGACGCAGAGAACCCATATTCGAACCCGCGAGGCTGACAGCTTGAATGCGGGTTCATCTGGTTTGAGCAAGGCTTACCAGCTTAAGCCCAAGGTCCCTGGCTTGAGCAAGGGTCACTTGGTCTGCTGTAGTCCCCTGGTCAAGGCACATATGAGAAAGCAATCAATAAACAACTAAAGTGCTGCAATGAAGAATGGATGCCTCTCATGTCTCTCTCTTCCTGTCTGTCTGTCCCTCTCTCTGTCTTTGTCACACACACAAAAAAGTGAACCCTAATGTAAGCTATGGAATGTGGATGATGATAATGTGTCAATGTAGGTTCGGCAGCTGTAATCAATGTACCACTCTAGTATTGATAATTGATATTGATAATGGGAGAGATTGCAGTACATGGGTGGAGATAGGGAGTATATGACAACCCTCAACACTTCTCATTCTGTGAAGCTAAAACTGCTCTAAAAAGGTTTTTGCCCTGGCTGGGCAGGTCAGTTGGTTAGAGCATCGTCCCAAAACACAGCGGTTGCCAGTTCAGTACACACAGTGAGGGCACATACCGAAGTAAATCGATGTTCCTGTCTCTCTCTCCCTTTCTCCCTTCCTCTTCTCTCCAAAATCAATAAACATTTATAATTTTAAAAGGTTCTTTATATCACACCCAGTCTGGCATCCTAATTGTCAGGTTCCCCCTTTTGAGCTTCTTATGGTTATAGGTTGACTGAGAGCCACAATGTGGTTACATTCTGCCAGGTTTATAACCACTACCTAAGGTCATTTGTCCACTCCTGACCCAATGACTCTGGCCAGAGGAATGAAATACGTTTACTTTCTTCTGCCAATTTAGGGATTATCTCTAAAGCTGGAGGCATCAAAACAAAAACCTGCATGAGTTTGGGAAGGAGAAAGGGAGTATCGATGATCAGTTAGCAACCAATACATGTCCAACACATTCCTTCACTCAAAAGGCTCCAGTCATACCACACTTTTTCTAAGTCCTCACATACACTAAGTTCTTTCCTGCCTTGAGGCTTTGCAGGTACTATTCCCCTTGCTTGAAATATTATTTTCTTCCCTTCCCCACCCCTTCATCTCTAATGTAATAATGTCACTTGTTACAATGTCATTATATCCTTTATCATTTTCTTCATTTCACTTTAAAAGTTTTAAATTACTTAATCTATGTGATTGTTTTATGTCTAAGTCCTCTACTGAACTTTAAACTTCAAAACAACAGGGACATGTTTTATCTTTTTCATCCATGTATCCTTGTGTCACGTAATGTCTGGCACACAGTCACTCAAATATTGACTGAATGTATAAATAAATGTAGTAAGATTGATATACAGTCAATGCTTATAGGATATAGATGTTACCAGAAAAATGCATGCCACTGGGTAACAAGTCAAACAATATTTCAAATAGATTAGTAGAATACATTCATCATATTTATTGAATCATAACTAAAAGTTTATGAATCTACATTTAAAACACTTCATCTATAACAAAAAAAATACCCAACTTTTCTAGTAAAGTTCATAAAACTAATTATTTTAGACTATAATTTTATTTAATATTTAATATAACACTGTAATAATCATACCTTTTTTAAACTGCATATTTCATATTCTTGTTTTTTATTTAAAGCTGAAAGTCTTTTGTTTAACTGTATTGCTTCTTGTACTGCAACATGAAAGACATTTAGGAAAATATTATAATCTATTTATATTTTAGACCCTGGTCAGTGAGCTCAGCAGTAGAGCACTGGCCCAGTGTGTGGAAGCCCTGGGTTTGATTCTCGGTCAGGGCACACAGGAGAAGCGACCATCTGCTTCTCTGCCCCTTCTCCTTCTCTCTCTCCTTCTCTCTCCCCCTCCCATAGCCATGGCTCAAATGGTTCGGGCAAAGTTGGCCCCGATTACTGAGGATGACTCCATGGCTTTGCCTCAAGTGCTAAAATAGCTCGGCTGCTGTGCAGCAGAGTAGTGGCCCCAGATGGGGAGAACATCACCCTGGTAGGGAGCTTGCCAGGTGGATCCCAGTTGGGGCACATGCGGGAGCTGTCTCTCTGCCTCCTGCCTCTTGCTTAATTTTAAAAAAAATTACATTTTTTTAGCCTGACCTGTGGTGGCGCAGTGGATAAAGCGTCGACCTGGGAACACTGAGGTCGCCAGTTCAAAACCCTGCACTGGTCTGGTCAAGGCACATATGGGAGTTGATGCTTCTAGCTCCTCCCCCCCCTCACTCTGTGTCTCCTCTCTAAAATGAATAAATAAATTAAAAACAAACAAACAAACAAAAGAACCTGTATAGAGATATAAAAATAAAAAAAATACATTTTTAAGGATAGTATCACTAACATGGATGAGGAAAATAACCCCAATGCAATGTATACAGTTATTACTGAATTTAAATAAAATTCACTAAACTGCCATTTACTTTTACTAGTCTCAGTTAACTTCAATTTATTCATTATAAATAAGTCCATTTAAACATTTCCTAGCCCTGGTTGATGGCTCAGTGGATAGGGTGTCGGCCTGGCATATGGACATCCCAGGTTTGATTCCCAGTCAGAGTACACAGAAGCAGCAAGCATCTGCTTCTCTTACCCCCCTCTCCCTCTTTTCTCCCTCAACCTCTCCCCAACCAGTGGCTTGATTGGCTCGAGAATGGCCCCAGGTGCTGACAATAGCTTGGTTGGTCTGAGCGGGTCAGCTTCAGATACTAAAAATAGCTTAGTACTCGAGCATCAGCCCTCTACACGGTTGCCAGATGGATCACAATCGGGGCACATGAGGGAGTCTGTCTCACTATCTCCCCTTCTCTCACTTTAAAAAATCCTATTAAATATGTAAGTTTAAATAAGACAGCACCTACCATTTTGTTCTAACTTTTCATGATTTTCTTTTACCGATCCAAATTGGCCTGTTATTGTAGCATAGTATTTCTCAATTTCATTCAGTTGCTTCTGATGATCTTCTTTAGCCAGAAGATGTAACTGGACTTTTTGTTCCTATTTTGAAGAGTTGTTTTAAATTTTATATATACATAATATGCTCATATATATATATATATATATATATATATATATATATATATATATATATGTATGCACACATATATTAAACATAAAAATCTATTGTTTTTAATCATTGTAATAAACATAAATGTTAAGTACTGAATACACCATAAGGAGGAAATGCCATAAGACATGTCTAAATCTATGTAAGATTAAAGCACATTTTTTCCTGTAACAAAATATTTATGATTATATTTCCCTTGTTTACAGTTTCTTTTTCAAAAATCAGTCTTGTTTTACTTATTAACTAGTTAATTAGTCCAATCCAAAATTAAGCAATGTGGGGGGAATATTAAAGCATAACTTTTGGTAACTTAGGAAAGAAAATTGTTTTTCTCTAAAATTGCTGGCATAATTATGACTTGCGATATCAAAATTCAGATGGTTTTTCTGAGGTTAATTTTAATGAATATAGCACCTTTTCACTGCATTAAAAATGGAATGATGAGGACAATACCAATGACAGGGAGTCAATACAGTATAATAAAAAGTCTACTCAAGCTGAGAGATATAATTAATAAAAACGGGACTCTACGTATAACATGGGCCTTCACTCTTTTCAGCTAAAGGAGCTTATTTATACTATACTTAGAAATATGACTTTATATATTAAAGAGAAATATTATTTTAATAGTATCAATAATATTTATTTTTAATTAAGTGAGAAGCAGGGAGGCAGATAGACAAATAACATTTCTAAAGGTTTTGATCCTGACTTGGCATTAGCAGAATCACTGACAGGTTTCAAACTTTCATTCATATTTGCTACATGCTTCAGCTTCTATGATAAACAGTGACAAAGAACAGTGTAAACCTATCGACTGGCACTCAGTAATTGTTTTCTGAATAAAGTGTTGCTGTCCCATAGAGTTCCAACAGTGGAAATTTGTTAAGATATGCCTGGCCATCTGTGTCCTTGACCACCAGTACCACAACTTCAAGTGTTTGCTTGAAATATATTTTCCTCATTACAATCTAGTAGGACTAAAATCCAGGGATCCTATTCTTCCCTCATCAAGTGAAAGGCATATTGCCCAAAATAAACCAATTGATTTCTACCTTTTGGGAATTTAAACCTCGAGCAAAAGGAGTATTAACACTAAAGAAGCTCAGTGATGATGGATCCTCTCCAAACTGCTGTGAGACCTCTGGTCCTGGGTTTCTACACTCTGCTTCACACACTCTGGGATTACCTTGGTCCCTGTTCATTCTCAAACCCATTTTTCACTCTGATTTATTGTGACAGTCTCCACTAATCTCACTTGCATAAGTTAATCAGAACTACTTTTATACTGCAAAAAAACAAAGTACAGGCCGTATAGAATGATCAAAAGATAGTCTACCTATGTTTAAATTCTACCTCTGTAATTTAGTTGCTGTGTAACCCTGGGAAAATCATATACCCTGTCTTTAAAGTGGAGATTACAATTGTGTCTCCCTCATAGGGTTGTTGTGAGTATAAAATGAATTAATACATATAAAGCACTAAGAACAGAGCCTGTCACATAGTACGTACATCACAATGTTTTGTTATTCTCATTCCTTAATTGATAAAAGTACTTTTGTAGTTTTAATTTTATTTGAAATAAGAACAGACCTCTCTAATATTAATAAGGAACACACATTATAATTTAAGTTGTATCTGACTATACTACATTACCTTGGCAAATCTGATGGTAATCTTAACTCTTTAAACATACTTTATAGAGATTTTAAGCAAAGTGATAATATCATGCTAATGATTATGATAGAGCAGTTGAAAGTTTCTCATGCACATCTATAGGCTTTTCAAAATCACTAGTCATTTGAATTAATCATATAGCAGTTATAAATGCAAACAAGTTGACAAGTGTACTTACCCCCTGAGATCTTATGCCTACCTGAGTAGTCACTATTATTAATAACTAAACAATAAACAATAATGAACCATATTCCATTCTTCTGAAATATCACTTAATTCTCTAATCCAGAAATTATACTTGCTTTCAGCAGATGTGTAGAAACCTCAGATGATTTCACTACAAACAACTCTAAAGGCATTTTTTTTCAATTCAAGGACTTTTTCAAATTTTCAATTCAAATTAATTTTTATATAGCTTCTATGAGAACATTGTCTCCTACATATTAATACAGGCTTCCTTAACATTTAGTTAAAAAGGGTTGAATAAAACAGGCTGTTAATGGCTACAAATGTTAACGATCTAGGTAACTAAAAATGCAGCAAAGATCAAGTGATTTCATAGGTATTCTCTACATCAGGGGTCAGGAACCTTTCTGGCTGAGAACCATGAATGCCACATATCTTAAAATGTAATTCCATGAGAACCATACAACGACCCGTGTACATTAGGCATTATCCAATAAAAATTTGGTGTTGTCCCGAGGGACAGCTGTGATTGGCTCCAGCCACCAGCAACCATGAACATGAGCAGTAGGAAAGGGATTGTAATATATGAGAATGTTTTATATTTTTAACGTTATTATTTTTTTTATTAAAGATTTTTCTGTGAGCCTGACCAGGCGATGGCGCAGTGGATTGAGCGTTGGACTGGGATGCGGAGGACCCAGGTTCGAGATCCCGAGGTCACCAGCTTGAGCGGGGGGCCCATCTGGCTTGAGCAAAAGCTCACCAGCTTGGACCCAAGATCACTGGCTCGAGCAAGGGGTTACTTGGTCTGCTGAAGGCCCACGGTCAAGGCACATATGAGAAAGCAACTGATGATTGATGCTTCTCATCTTTCTCTGTTCCTGTCTGTCTGTCCCTATCTATCCCTATCTATCCCTCTCTCTGACTCTCTTTCTGTCCCTGTAAAAAAAAAAAAAAAAAGGTTTGTCTGCAAGCCAGATGCAGCCACCAAAAGAGCCACATCTGGCTCGTGAGCCATAGGTTCTCAACCCCTGCTCTACATATATAGAACACCATACATATTAATTTGTGATATACTCTATTCCAACATCCTTTGCTTGAAGCCAAAGTTGAATTTAGTTAAAATGCAGTTTCATTTGTTTGCATGACATATGTCTGATTTTCAAATATATTAGTCTATTCAAGGCCCACAATAAATACTATAAAGATTTTCAAATCATATGAGCACCTATAGCCTATTAGCCCATACAGTCTGTATGGGACTGCTCATATATCAATCTCGTTGGCTGCCTTGATAATGAGATGTAGAGGTCAACTGTTAAGTTTGCCAGTAACAGCACAATAGTCAGCAAATAGTTTAAATTCTTTGGGAAACAACAACAAAAAGTAGATTGGTAACACCTGCCTGAGAAACCTAAGAACATTTGGTGTCATTATTAAAAATTTAATATCACATACTACACCATAATAAATAAAGATTATTTTATTGAGATGACTAAGTAATAGCTAAATAAATAAGGTTTTTGTTCTTATTACCTCTGTGAATTTGCTCAAGTTATTTTTTCTCTTACACAGTTTTACTACTAAATGCAAAGACTCTGTCCACAAAAATAATGCCAGGATTCATTGTTTTCCATATGCATGTATATCTTATTTTAAATAAACTTAGTCTATGAAAATCACAGTTAGAGAAACAAAAAGCACATGCATAATTAAGAAACAAGTGTTTGTGTGTTACTTAAAAGCCTCGAGACATTTAAAATAAAAATCATTTAAAAATAATATTTATATGCAACTTTTTAGAACTGCATTAAATAGTCATTGATATAGCTGCTCATTTCCCCTGGTCTCATTTCCTTATAGAGACTGATTCAAAAATCTTTAATAATAAAATTAATTTCCCTTGAGACAACTAATGCATTATAGATAAATTTTAGAAAAAAGATATAAAAACAAAAATAAACTTCATACAGTCTTTATTTCTAATTTTATAACCTACCTTTCAATTTCTTCAATATAAACCCAAAATAAACCAATGGTGTTATAAAACTCATTTTTTAAAAACTTATGGCAACTTGAATACTTTTACCTTTTGAGTCACAAATGTACGCTATACACCACTTAAAAATCTAAAGTTATACAGCCTGACCTGTGGTGGCGCAGTGGATAAAGCGTCAACCTGGGAACACTGAGGTTGACAGTTCAAAACCCTGCACTGGTCTGGTCAAGGCACATATGGGAGTTGATGCTTCCAGCTCCTCCCCCCTTTCTCTCTTTCTCTCTCTCTCACTCTGTGTCTCCTCTCTAAAATGAAAAATTAAAAAAAAAAAAAAAAATCTAAAGTTATACATACTTTGCATGTATGTACCAATATATATAACATTTATAATCACAAAGATTATTTCCAGACAGGTCTTCAGTCTAAATATATTCTACTCTGAAAGAAAATATGTGGTAATTCCAAATCATGAAAACTTTCAATATTAAAACTTTGTTTTAATTTAATAAAGAAAAATAAATCTCTAATCAGTCTTTTCTTTAAAGGAAAGGGATATACAAAAAAAGGAACAGAATATAACTAAAGGATAGTTGAATAAGTTTTTACTCCATTCATTAAGCTCTATTAGCTACTCAGTTATACAACATAGTCATCTAATACAGTAATCATGGGAACTCACAGAAAAGATTTTCATCAGTGAGCAAATCACAGTGACACTTACTCTGATGTTCTCTGGTTTGGTTTTTATCATGTTTTGTTGCATTTTTTTATTGGTAATAATCAATGTGACCATTTGTTCAAGAGAAGGTTTGGGTACTTTAGAGAGAGGTGACCCTCTTGATTCATAATTGTGTTGATGTAGAGACAAATCACCACTTCTACACAAAACAAGCTTACTAAATTCTCAAAAGACAGAAACTTACTAGTAGTTAAGGGCTCACCAACAGAAGATCATGAACTTCTTCAAAAGTTTCTTAATACTATTTTTTTAATTATTTCTTTCAGCACACTTAACTTTATGAATTGCTCCCAAAGTCCTGCCTTGACATAGAGACTGTCTCGCTTCCTGTCTTACCCACAGAGTCAAATACTACAGAGAATAATGGGCTGGCTTAAATAAAATATGATTAACTGAAATACTGAGTACTATATAGCACTGTGAATAAAGAAAAGGTCATCTGAATTATATAAAAATAATGTAAAAAGAAGAGTGTAAGAATCTTCAGAAAAATATTTTTAATTTTAAGATCAATTATCTAAACACATAAAATATTCTGCCAGAATTGGCATAAAATATTAGATATACATCTCAATACATAAAATTGTTTTAATGTAAAGTGAGTTAAGGCTTTGAACTGTCAGAAAAAATATAGTAACTATAGCTCAAATACAACTTTAGTAGGTTCTTATGAGGCTGTAATTCTAACAAAATGCTCAGAAATTACCAAAACTACAAGTATACTGCAGTTCCCATGGGTATTTTTTAAGATTATAAATATCTGATGAAATTTTAAAGTAGAATAAATAAAACACATTTTATGGTGCTTTTGATCTTTAACTTTAGCCTTATCTTCCAGGTCAGAGGGCACATTATTCAATTTCACTATATTTTGTGTAAAACCGCTGTAGCGTTGAAGATGACTTTCAGTACAAATGTCATGGTACTTAAAGCTAAACTGGAATCTAGTTTTTCAGCTTTTTAATTAAAATCATAGTTTAAAACAGTCTGACAATATTACCTTTATTCTTTCCAGTTGAACAGTGACAGAATTTTCACATCTTTTATTCTATCAAGCTTAGCAATCTTTCTATGGCTCTTTTATTTTCTAACACACCAAAACAATTTCAAGAAGAAAATAATGTTTTTGTATTTAATGTCTGAAGGATAATCTCTCATTTCTTATTTCTCATATATATAATATATAAACCTTACTCAAAAATTAATTTTACTTGCCTTACAGTCTGCTCCAAAGAAAAAAGACTGTAATAAGGTAAACCCACCCAAGAAGTCCTCTGAAGATTTAAGTGGATATGACAGAATTTTGCTTACTCAAAAATACAAAAATAAATTCTTTTGACTCAGATAGGGATGAAAAGAGAATATCAAAGTAAATATCCCATGAAATTCTGTGTATAAAAATGCAAATACCAATTTTTAATATATTATCGAAGAAGAATACACAAGTAAACACTTGTTGAATAATACCTTTATTACCATTGGGTACCATACCCCAAGTACTATATTCAAATGCTACTTCATATTATTTTACTTTTTCAGGCTATAGTTATTAACTCCATGTATAAATACCTACAAAAGATATCATTAAGAGGTTCTGTTGATTTTATTTCTTTATTGTTTTATTTTAATATAAGATCTCTAACAATAATATGGAAGCTGTATTAAATTTATTTTAGAATACGGAAAAGCTATGTAATCTGTAAATAAATTTGTGAAATAGATTAATTTAAGCTATATTTGAAATTGTAATTTAGTCCTTTAAAGAGGATACTAATATCTTTTCCTTTTTTTAATTTTATTTAGAAAACTAATTGACTCAATGACAATGACCAATAAGAGTACATAGGTTTCAGGTATACATTTCTATAGCATTTGAACTGTTGATTGTGTTGTGTGCCCATCACCCAAAGTCCAATCACTTTCCGTCACCTTATATCTGTCCCTCTTTATACTCTTCCCCCTGCCCAAATATCCAATTTCAACTCTTTTTGTTTTTTTACTACAAATGTCACATTTAAATAGAAATACTACGTACATTATGTATTAAACAGGGTGAGTGTATATTTTGTAATTTGCTTACCAGTTCATTCACTTTCTTCTGTAAAGAATATTTAGAAACCTTGAAATAACAAGAAAAAAACTCATTAAAATTTTTTTATCTAGTTACAAATTCCTCCTGATGATAAAATTATATGCTATAAAATGTGGCATTTACCTGCCAATGCATTATTTATTTTTAGTGACATTTTAAAAAAATGTTATTTACCATAACTTTCTTCCTTATAACAAAACAATACATTCATTTATTTATTCAGCACATATTTATGGAGCATCTACTGTATGCCAGCCACTTTCCTAAGATCCTGGGATACAGCAGTGAACAAAATGAAGTTCCTTTCCTTAAAAAGCTTTATGTCCGGCACAGTGGATAGAGCATTGACCTGGAATGTTGAGATCCCTGGTTCAAAACCTGAAGTTGCCAGCTTCAGAGTGGGCTTGTCAACTTGATTGCAAGATCACTGACATGGGCCCAACTTCACTGGATTGAACCCAAAGGTCGCTGGCTTTTAAGCAAGGGGTCACTGGCTCTGCTTGCGCAATCCCCACCCCAACCCCATCAAGGCATGTATGAGAAACAATCAATGAACAACTAAAGTGAAGCAATAAGTTGATGCTTCTTACTCTATCTCTTCCCTCTCTCTCTCAAATCAGTTAAAAGAAAAAAGGCTTTATGTTGAATGGGGGTAGTGGTATACACAGACAATAAAATATAAGTTAAAAGTACAGAAGTTAAGAGAGTAACAATTACTATGAAGAAAAATAAAGCAAGAAGGATAGCAAGAGCAACTGTCTAAGAGAGTCTGTCACTAATTATCAGCTCTTCATTGAAGAAAACCTGTTAAAACCAGATTAGGTATAAGTAAAAAAACATAGAAGATAAAGGTGTCTTAAACAAATCACCTCACAACACAGAAACAGCAATCATTAATATTTTTGTCCTAAAAAATATTTTTCTGTGCATTCATATTTTAAAAGAGAGCCAGCTCTGGCTAGTTGGCTCAGTGGTAGAGTGTCAGCCAGGCTCATGGATGTCCCAGGTTGCATTCCCAGCCAAGGCACACAGGAGATGTGACTATCTCTTTCTCCACACCTCCCCTTCTCCCTTCTCTCTCTTCCTCTCCCACAGTCATGGCTCAGTTGGAGCAAGTTGGCCACGGGCGCTGAGGATGGCTCCATGGCTTCACCTCAGGCACTAAAATAGCTCAGTTGCCAAGCAATGGAGCAACAACCCCAGATGGGCAGAGCATTGCCCAGTAGGGGACTTGTCAGGTGGATCCCAGTCAGAGCACGTGTGGGAGTCTGTCACTCTGCCTCCCTGCTTCTAACCTAAGAAAAATATAAAATAAATAAATAAATAAAAGAGAGCCAGTAGGAGAGGAATAATAATATATGTATTATCTTGTACCCTATTTTTTAGCTAATACATAACAAACACCTTTCTATGATAGCTTAACCTACAACACAATTTCTTTTTCTTTTTCTTCTTCTTTTCCAAGTGAGCAAAGGGAAAACAGACTCCTGCATGCTCCCTGACCAGGATCCACCCAGCAATCCCTGTCTGGGGCTGATGCTATGCCCCTCTGGGGCTATGCTGGCAACTGAGCTATTTTTAACACCTGAGGTAGAGGCTCCACAGAGCCATCCTCAGTGCCCAGGCCGATGTGTTCATACCAAACGATCCATGGCTGCAGAAGGGGAAAAGAGAAGGGGGAGAGGGAGAGAAATAGATGGTCAATTCTCCTGTTTGCCCTGACCAGGCATCGAACCTGGGATATCCACATTGCAGGCCAAGGCTCAACCACTGAGCCAACTGGCCAGAGCTACAACTTTTCTTTTTTTCCTGAAGTGAGAAGCCGGGAAGCAGAGAGACAGATTCCCACATGTACCCAACCGGGATCCACCCAGCATGCCCACCAAGGGGCGATGCTCTGCCCCTCTGGGGCATTGCTCCATTGCAACGAGAGCCATTCTAGGACCTGAGGCAGAGACCATAGAGCCATCTCAGTGCCCAGGCCAACTTTGCTCCAATGGAGCCTTGGCTGCAGGAGGGGAAGAGAGAGACAGAGAGAAAGGAGAGGGGGAGAGGTGGAGAAGCAGATGGGCGCTTCTTCTCTGAGAAGTCTGAGAATTGAACCCAGGACTTCACACGCCAGGCCAACACTCTACCACTGAGCCAACCAACCAGGGCAGAACATAACTTTTTAATGGCTACATAGTATTCCATTGTTTATACCACAGTTTACCAAATCATTCTCATTTTTTGTAGATTTACCAGTTTTCAGTTTTATGAAACTATTTTGACATAAACATGCTTATACCAAGAAATCTAGTTATTCATTTTAAAATGATAAATTCCAAGAAACAGAGTTCCTAAATTATACTCATTTTTATAGATTTTAAACAATTTTACATAGTCCTCCATAGCAGCTGACCAAGTTAAACCCCAACCAGCCATGTATGAGTGTTCATTTTCTTTTTATTTTTTCTGCTTTTTCCAAGTGAGAGGAGGGGAGATAGAGAGACAGACTCTAGCATGCACCCCAACTGGGATCCACCCAGCAACCCTCCCATCTGGGGCCAATGCTCTGCCCATCTGGGGCCATGCTCTCAACTGAACTATTTTTAGCACCTGAGATGGAAGCTCCAGGGAGCTATCATTAGCACTGAGGACCAATGAGCTCAAACCAATCAAGCTATGGCTGCAGGAGGGGAAGAGAGAGAGGGAGAGAAAAGGAGGAAGGGTGGAGAAGCAGATGGTTGATTCTCCTATTTACCCTGACCAGGAATCCAACCTGAGACATCCACATGCCTGGTCGATGCTCTACCACTGAGCCAACCAGCCAGGGCCAAGTGTTCATTTTCTTAAATCCTGCTTATAGTTGTTAAATTTTAAGCAAAATAACAATACTTCACATTTTCTATGAAATAAACTTAAATAAGCTGATACTTTAAATTCATTTTGGTAGAATGGATTATGTGTGATCAATTTCTTCAACAAATATTGAATGCTTACTAAAAGTAAAGCATCGATGTAGACCAGGGGTCCCCAAACTATGGCCTGCAGGCTGCATGCGGGCCCCCTGAGGCCATTTATCCAGCCCCCACCACACTTCCAGAAGGGGCACCTCTTTGATTGGTGGTCAGTGAGAGAAGCACAGGATGCATCCGCACCCATAATTCCCATTGAAATACTGGTCAGTTTGTTGATTTAAATTTACTTGTTCTTTATTTTAAATATTGTATTTGTTCCCGTTTTGTTTTTTTACTTTAAAATAAGATATGTGCAGTGTACATAGGGATTTGTTCATAGTTTTTTTTATAGTCCGGCCCTCCAACGGTCTGAGGGACAGTGAACTGGCCCCCTGTGTAAAAAGTTTGGGGACCCTGATGTACATCAGGGGTACAATATTGGGCCAAAAAAACCCTGCAAGCTTACATTCTGGGGAAGGTAGACAATAAGCAATATAAATAAGACATGTTGTCTTTTAGATATTGATAAGTGCTAAAGAAAAATAACAACTCAGGAAAAGGAATTACACTGAGATGGCAACTTTTGAGTATAGACTTAAGAGAGGTAAGGAAGAGTACTCCAGCAAGTGCAAAGACTCTAATGTGGGAAAATGTCAGGTGTGTTCACAGAACAGCAAGAAAACCACTGTGGCTGTAAGGGAGTAAGAGAAGGGAAGAAACACAAGGACACGTTCAGAGGAGAGTAGGAGTAGGGGGGAGCAAGTCTTGTAATACATGATACTGACGTAGGTTTTTATCATGAGTGAGACAGGAAGCCACTGAAGAGTTAGTTCTAAGCCTGACTTACTCTTTTCAAGTATCATTGTTACATTAATGCTAAAGTAAAACAGAGGTGGAAGCAGGGAAAACACAACAAACTACTGAAATAATCCCAATAAAAGAGGATGATGAAAGAGAACTTGGGTGTTAGTAATGTATATAGTGAGAGTGGTCAGATTCTGGATAAATTCTGGAAAAAAGCCAAAAAATATTTAACAGAAAGAAAAGACAAAGAACTTAGTACTCAGGAGAAACTTGGTCTTGAATATATTAAGTTTGAGTTGTCTTTTAGACATCTAATAGTCGATTCAAGCTGGCTTTGGAAGTCTCCTGCACATAGAAGCCATTTTAAAGACATGAGACTAGATGATATCAGAGTATTTTTTTAAGGCACACAGACAAAAGAAAAGGGTAGAGGTCATCTAGAAAAATAAGAAAGATAAGATAAAATTCAAAATACTCAATTTAATCCTGAAGTTATTATCTGCTACTACAATGGTTAATTTTATGTGTCAAAATTTTTTGCTCTACTAAAATGTTGGCCCTACTATAATGGTTAACTTAATGTGTCAAAATTAGCCATCATAGTAGGACCAACATTTTAGTAGAAAAAAAAGTAATACTTTTTCAAGATTTACCAAGAAATAAGAAATCAGTCAAAACAAGAGATTATTTTTGCCTCGTTCAAGAAAACAATCAAAGTTTTTCACAATAGCTACAATAGAAATTTGTTTACTCTATTACAAGAATAATTTTTTAATTTCTATAAATCAGAAGGAAAACGGTTTATCTAGTGAGGTGTGTGTGTGTGTGTGTGTGTGTGTTTGTGTGTGTGTGTGTCAGAGAGAGAGAGAGAGAGAGAAAGAGAGAGCGAGAGAGACAGGAAGGGAGAAAGGAATTTTAGTTGTTCACTGATTGCTTTCTCATATGTGCCTTGACCTGGGGGATCCAGCTGAATCAGTGACCCCTTGGCTCAAGCCAGCAACCCATGCTCAAGCTGGTGAGTCCACACTCAAGCTAGATGAGCCCATGCTCAAGCTGGCGACTTCCGGATTTCAAACCTGAGTCCTGTCCTCTGCATCCCAGTCCAACTCTATCCAGTGCAACACTGCCACACTCAGTGTTAGAGCTTCGGCCTGCAATGTGGATGTCCTACATTCAACGCTTGCTCAGGGCACACAGGAGAACTACCCATCTGTTTCTCTCTCTCCCTCCACACTCAAGCCAGCAACCCCACATTCAAGGTGGCAACCTTGGGGTTTCAAACCTGGGATCTCAGCACTCCAAATTGGCATTCTATCCACTGCACCACCACCGGTCAGGCCCAGTGGGATCATTTTAAACTGGACATCTGAGGTATGATAAGAATCACTAAATTATATAACTATATAAACTTTAAATAGGACTTTATCTCTCTATTTCTTGTTCCATCAACTTTAAAGAATATTTCTGTACATTGGATTCAACTTCATCTTACCACACCTTGACTTTTTCATCAACAAGGTTAGTAACATTCTTGTTCTGTAGCCATAATTAAGTCTTCCATGCTTTATTTATAGGATAATTATTAAAAATGTAAAATAATAGTGTTTACATTATTACAACCAATGTAAATGTTGTTTAATGCAGAATCCAACAGGATACTAATCCTACATTTCCTTCTCTATGGACCCAATATGCTACATAAAGGATGATTTTACTGGGGTCAAAACCTAACTACCTTCTCTCTTCTTATTCTCCATAAACTGCTCAAAACCATCCCAAATTTTAATTTGCTTTATTAATTATAAGCTCATCTATTTTCACTAGAGTTTTCAATCATGTTCTACAGTTTTATTGTTGTTGAGACAAGATACAAGGATCCTTTACTATATCACTAATATCTTCTAGCCTCTTATTTATCTAATCTGAAGCATGAAATCCATTCTCTTATTTTTATTGAAAATATTCTTCTTGTAACTCATTGATATTTTGTTTTTCTTAATTTTTACTCATTTTGTACATCAAAGTAACAAAGAAATCCAAAATAAAAACTAACATCTCAAATGAGGAGAATCTAAACAATGTTAAGACAACTGGATAACGATCTAAAAAAATACAGACTTAGATCAGTATCTCAAACTCTGTTACAAAAATAAACTTCAAATCATCAAAGATATAATGTAAAAATTTAGTACCTAGGAAGTAATAAAAGAAGACATGGACTATCTCTTTATAACTTTGTAGTGGTAAAAGCCTTTCTAACCATGACAAACTCTAAAAGCAATTGAAGCAATAAATAATTAACAGCAACAATTAAACAAAAATCCAAAACAAAATCAAAACAAATGACAAAAAGAAACTTTGAAAATCAGAACACAGCAAGGACTTATTTCTGAGAAATGTAAAGAATTCATGGGAGTGATAGCAAGATGGCAAACTAGGAGGTCTCAGCCCTTATACATACACACACACAAAGACAAACACTTTTAACAAGTACCTACAAAAGAAAATACAGCCTGGAAGAGCTCTGAAGTACAATTAAGGAGCTGCAGCAACCCATTAGAGCACAAAAAACAAGAATGAATTAATAGAAAAGTGTACGAGACATTCTACCCACATCATTCCATCGGTGTGTGTGTGTGTGTGTGTGTGTGTGTGTGTGTGTGTGTGTGTGTGTGTGTGTGTGTGTGACAGGAGAGAGAGAGACAGCCAGACAGACAGGAAGGGAGGAAGAGGAAAAGCAACAATTCTTCATTGTGGCACCTTAGTTGTTCATTGATTGCTTTCTCATATGTGCCTTGACCAGGAAGCTACAGCAGAGCGACTGACTGCTTGCTCAAGCCAGCAACCTTGGGCTCAAGCTAGTGACGTTGGGCTTCAAGCCAGAGACCTTGGGCTTCAAGCCAGCGACCTTTGGGCACAAGCCAGTGACCATAGGGTCATGTCTATGATCCTAAGCTCAAGCCACCTACCCTGCGCTCAAGCTGGTAAGCCCACACTCAAGCCAGAGACCTCAGGATTTCGCACCTGAGTCCTCTGCATCCCTGTCAGACACTCTATCACAGGGGTCCCCAAACTACGGCCCCCTGAGGCCATTTATCCAGCTGCCGCCGCACTTCCAGAAGGTGCACCTCTTTCATTGGTGGTCAGTGAGAGGAGCACAGGATGCATCCGCACCCATAGTTCCAATTGAAATACTGGTCAGTTTGTTGATTTAAATTTACTTGTTCTTTATTTTAAATATTGTATTTGTTCCCGTTTTGCTTTTTTACTTTAAAATAAGATATGTGCAGTGTGCATAGGGATTTGTTCATAGTTTTTTTTATAGTCCATCCCTCCAACGGTCTAAGGGACAGTGAACTGTCCCCCTGTGTAAAATGTTTGGGGACCCCTGCTGTATCTATTGTTCCACTGCCTGCTCAGACTTTATTTTACTTTTTAATCTCATTTTAGTGTTTGTCTTCCCTACCAGAACGTAAGCTCCACAAGGGCAGAGATTTTTGTCCTTTTTATTCATTGCTGTATCCCCAGTACTTAGAACAGTACTTGACACATAGTAGACCTTCAATAGACATTCACAAAAGGAATAACCATTAGCTGTACACGTCTGTCTTTATGAGGCTATGAACAACTTAAAGGCAAACGTGATATTTTCTTCCTCTTTGTATTAACATATAATACATTACTTAGCAAGTTAATAATAACTCAATTAATGTTATTTAAAATTTTAAAGACCATGGGTGAATCTGTCATAATATGCAGGCCTGACTTGTTTTTCTTATATATAAAATATTAAAAACAATATATGTCTAATTATATTATTATAAAAATAATGAAAGCTATTTTAATATTTTTAAATGAAAAATAAAAACCCTTCTAGTTTGAAATGCAAGACTCTCAGGGATTAAAGTACTAAGTTATATATTATATTCCAAATTACTTGTTAACCAATACTGATCACTTTACCTGTAATGATTTTAATGTTTCTTTCAATCCTTCTATTTCTTTTTCTTTTATTTCTGCAGCAAGTTGGTATTTTCCCTTTAAGTAAAAAACCTTATTTCAGTACTTTCCAAAATAAATGATATTATTAATAAAGAATTATAAGAGTTTAAGAACCAAAATCTCTATTTTAAACATAATACTTCATAGGCTTAACACTTATATTTGCACTACAACTCAAATTTTTAATTATTTCAAAATACTGTAAAATTTCAGTAAGTCCTTTTTAAGATTATAAATATCATGAAATGGAAAATCTTATGATAACAACAAATCATTTTAGCAGCAGAACATTCCTGAGAACTTATGGATACTGTATAATTAAGTATTTAATTCATATAACTAGAATAAATATGTCCTAATTAATAAGATATATGTACATTTGTTTTATACATTTAAGGATATGGGAGAACTTTTAAAAGAAGGCCTTTTACTAAAAATAAAATAATTATTATAAATGATATGTTTATTGATATACTCAAAACATGTATTCATCAGATAGCTAATGAAAATATTTGATGCCAGATGGATTTCTATAATTGTTTGAAGTTACCTCTTCTTTTCTAATTGGTAAGCACCCAGATGCCATTTATTTTAACGTTTTTTCTTTTCTTTTTTTTTTTTACAGGGACAGAGAGTCAGAGAGAGGGATAGATAGGGACAGACAGACAGGAACAGAGAGAGATGAGAAGCATCAATCATCAGTATTTCCCTGCAACACCTTAGTTGTTCATTGATTACTTTCTCATGTGTGCCTTGACCGCGGGCCTTCAGCAGACCGAGTAACCCCTTGCTCGAGCCAGCGACCTTGAGTCCAAGCTGGTGAGCTTTTTACTCAAGCCATATGAGCCCGCGCTCAAGCTGGCGATCTCGGGGTCTCGAACCTGGGTCCTCCGCATCCCAGTCCGACGCTCTATCCACTACACCACTGTCTGGTCAGGCTATTTTAACGTTTTTTAAAGAATGTAATTACAAGCCCTGGCGAGTGCCGCAGCAGATAAAACATTGGCTTGGTGTACCTATGTCCCAGTTCGAGTCCTGTTCAGGGCACAGAGGAGAAGCGACCATCTGCTTCTCTCCCACTCTCTCTCCCTCTTTCCCTCCTGCAGCCAGTGGCTCAATTGGTTTGAGTGTGGGCCCAGCGACTGAGGATAGCTCTGCCAGAGCATTACAGCCTCGGGTGCTAAAAATAGCTCAGTACTTGAGCATTGGTCCCTGATGGGGTTGCCAGGTGCATCCCGATCAGGACACATGCAGGAGTCTGACTCAATATCTCCCCTCCTCTCAACTAAAAATAAAAAGGTAATTACATTGAAAAAGCACTAAAAATATTATACTTAACAGAAACATTGCAGTAGAGTAGAAAGAGCATTAATTTGGGAGCCATACAGATCAGGGTTCTAGTCCCAACTCTGCTACTTCAAAATGCAAGCTTCAAGTTCAGCAAGTCATTTAAACTTGCTATGTCTCAGTATTCTCAATTGTAAAATAACAGTGGTCAAGTAACTTGATTCCTTGGGTCCTTTCTGTTTCTAAGATTTTAAGCAATTAACACTCTCCATTAGTTTATTACTAATGCTTCCTTCCATTATGGGGGACAATTAATACTTAAATTATTTATGCTTTAAATTATTAGAGGATTCATTAATACCTTTTCTTCTTCCAAGGCACACATCTTCATCTGCAACTATAAACAATTTGAAAAATTAAAATACAGGTAAGTAAATTATTAACAGTGATTTACAATGGTCAGTGAGACTACAGATATATTTTACATGTATGCTCTATGGGCTTAATATAATGTAAATATGCTACTATTACATTGAGAAAATAAAAGATACGAGAGGGAGGAAAAGCCAATCACCAAAGTAAATTAACAATTTAATCAAACTGCTTAGAGACAATAATCATTCTTATAAGTTTAGTGTTGCCTTCCAGAAGTTTTTTTTCTTTTTGTGTGTGTGTGTGTGTGTGTGACAGAGACAGAGAGAGAGAACCAGAGAGAGGGAAAAATAGGGACAGGCAGACAGGAAGGGAGAGAGATGAGAAGCATCAATTCTTCATTGCAATTCCTTAGTTGTTCATTGACTGCTTTCTCATGTGTGTCTTGACCTAAAGGCTACAGCAGAATGAGTGACCCCTTGCTTAAGACAGAGCCCTTGAGCTCAAGTCAGTGACCTTTGGGCTCAACATAGTGATCATGAGGTCATGTCTATGATCCCACGCTCAAGCCAGCGACCCATGCTCAAGCTGGTGAGCCCACACTCAAGCCGGATGAGCCCATGCTCAAGATGGGGACTTCAGGATTTCAAACATGAGTCCTGTCCTCTGCATCCCAGTCCGACTCTATCCACTGTGACACTGCCAGGTCAGGCCAGAAGTTTTTTCTTAAATATTTAGTAATTAGCCATTTTCTCAAATAATAACATAACACATTTATGAAATCAATACCAACTGTATTTACATTGACAATATTTTCTGAAAAATTTTAAAATGCAATTGGCAGTCTAATAAATAATGACATTTTAATTTTCCCATTGATTTAAGAGAGAAAGAAAGAAAGGGAGAAAGGAAGAGAAGAAGGGAGAGGGAGGGAGAGGAACGGAGGAGGAGAGTGGAAAAAAGGGAGAAAGAAAGAGCATCAACTCATTGTTCCATTTAGTTGTGCACTGAGTTGGTTGCTTCTCATCTGTGCCAACTGGGGATAGAACCCGCGACCTCGGTGCACCAGGATGAGACTATCAAGCCACCAAGCCAGGGCCTATATAATGATATTTTAAAACAAGAAAACTAAAGTGAACGTGCCACAACTATGGTGTCGCAATGGCAACAAAAAACTAATGATTGATGCTTCTCACCTCTCTCCGTTCCTGTCTGTCTGTCCCTATCTATCCCTCTCACTGACTCTCTCTCTGTCTCTGTAAAAAAATTAAAAATAAAAAAAAAATAATAAAGTGAACGTGCCAAAGAAAACTAAATATTTCAAGTACTACAAGGATACCAGGCAAAGTTATCAATAAATAAAATTTGTTCTTAGAATTTCTCCATCTAATTTTCCATATTTCTCAAAAAAATAAAAAATAAAGAACCCAAGAGCATGACCACGTGGTAGCACAGTGGATACAGCGTTGGCCTGGGATGCTAATGACCCAGATTCAAAACACTGAGGTTGCCAGCTTGAGTGCAGGCTCATCAGCTTAAGCACAGGGTTGCTGGCTTGAGCGTGGGATCATAGACATGGCCCCATGCTCACTGGGTTGAGCCCAAAGGTCGCTGGCTTGAAGTCCAAGGTTACCAGCTTGCGCCCAAGGTCTCTGGCTTGATTGAGCAAGGGGTCACTGGCTCTGCTGTAGTCCCCTGGTCAGGGCACATATGAGAAAGCAATCAATAAAAAAATAAAGTGCCACAACTATGCATTGATTCTTCTCATCTCACTCCCTTCCTGTCTGTCTGTCCGTCTGTCCCTCTCTCTCTCTCAAAAATAAAATAAAGTGGTGTTGAAAAGGCTATAAGAAAAAACACTTCTAGATGATGTTTTCCATGAACACATTTCTTAACACTTAAATTTTCTAACTAGAAACTGAACAGAAATTTGAGGTTGTACAGAGAAGCTACAGAATTCAAAATAACAAAGAAGCTGCTATTCAACTCTTTAAATCTTTTTCTTTTCCTCTTTTTCTATTTTTCTACTAGTCTTTCTTAGTTGCTGATGGTTAATATTTATTGAAGCTTCAATGCATGATAATTACATCCGCTCTCCTCGTACATCTCCCTACTTGCATCTCTGCTTTCCATCAGTGTTATAATTCTGGCTCAGGTAAAGGAGTAATGAGGAAATGGTAAGATGCTAGGCTACGCTATTAAACAGAAAAAGGGGAAACAAAAGAAAGAATAAGAACACATACATCACTAAATTTCTTTAGGACAGATGAAAATACATCTCCAAGAAAACAGCTTTCGCAATTTCTCTCCATAACTAACTTATTCTACCACATTATACTCTTTGTCAGTTATGATTCAAAGTAACTTTATTCATTTCCTGCTTGTGATCATTTCTTTTCTCTTCAGGAAGTTTGGAGAACAACTTACAATGTTCATGGTGGGGGGATACAATATTTAAAATCATTAGCTCTAGCCAGTTGGCCCAGTGGATGGAGCGTCGGCCAGGTATGCAGATGTCCCGGGTTCAATCCCCAGTCAGCACACACATGAGAAGTGACCATATGCTTCTCTACTCCTCCCTCTCCTCCTTCCCTCCCTCTTCCCCTCTTGCAGCCAGTGGCTCAATTAGTTCCAGCATTGCCCTGGCCACTGAGTATAGCTTGGCTGTTCCAAGCGTTCGTGTCAGGCGCTAAAGATAGTTCAGTTGATTCTAGCATCAGCCCCAGACAGGGACTGTCAGGTGGATCCTGTTCAGAGCACATGTGGGAGTCTATTTCTCCTACTCTCACTTAAAATATGTAAGTAAATAAATAAATAAATTATAGTGTTTGTCTATCCTTCTGAAATTACCTGCTTTTTATAAACTGCCATTGCTTCATGGTGTTGCTTTGCTAATGTCTCCTTTTGATTCTGAAGAGTTTCCTATTTTAAAAAATTATGAAAAGTTAAAACAAAAATTCTAGCAATACTTTCAGTTTAAACTGTAATTGGGTTCACTACTTAAATAAAAGTCAAACGTTCATGACATAATTTCATGTTCTCGAAATGCAACTTTAAACTGATTCTATGATTTAACTGGCATGGAATCAACATACAACAATTTTGCTTCCAATGACTTCTTTATGATTAAATGTATTGCTTCAAAATTTTTAAACTCTAAACATGGCTTGCTCCAAAGCTTTCTTCAAAAAAATGTCTTTCATCAAAAGTTATTAAAATTAACATTCCTTGTATATAAGCAGACTATAGTTTTTTTTGTTTTCTTTTTACAGGGACAGAGAGAGAGTCAGAGAGAGGGACAGATAGGGACAGACAGACAAGAACGAAGAGAGATGAGAAGCATCAGTCATTAGTTTTTTGTTGCCGTTGTAACACCATAGTTGTTCATTTGATTGCTTTCTCACACGTGCCTTGACGTGGGCCTTCAGCAGACCGAGCAACCCCCTGCTGGAGCCAGCGGCCTTGGGTTCAAGCTAGTGAGCTTTTGCTCAAGCCAGATGGGCCCATGTTCAAGCTGGCGACCTCAGGGTCTCGAACCTGGGTCTTCTGCATCCCAGTTTGACACTCTATCCACTGCGCCACCGCCTGGTCAGGCAGCAGACTATAGTCTCATGAGTTTCCAAAACTCCAATTTTACTATCTGACCACAAATGTTCACATAGCAACATGTGACTCCTTAAATTAGCTAAGTTTTTACAAAACCAAAACTACCAAAGGGCATTAAAATTTTTTTTTTCAATTACAGGTTACATTCAATATTATTTTGTATTAGTTTCAGTTGTGTTAGACAGTCATGTTTTACAAAGTGTTCCCCGATATTTTTTTAAAGATTTTATTTATTGAGTTTAGAGGGAAGACTGAGAGAGAAAGACAAAGGGGGAAGGGAAGAGTCGGAACTCGTAGTAGTTGCTTCTTATATATGCCTTGACCAGGCAAGCCCAGGGTTTTAAACTGGCGAACTCAGCATTCCAGGTCAGCGCTCTGTTCACTACGATACCACAGGTCAGGCCCCCTGATATTTCAAGTACACACCTGGCCCTGAACATAGTTATTACAATATTATTGGCTATATTCCCTATGCTGTACTTTACATTTTTAATCCAATTGCTTCCTCCACATACACCCCAACAACCCTGTGGCTACCACTAGTCTCCTCTCTGAGTGTTTCAATTTTGTTTGTTTATCCTGTTCTTTAGATTCCACATATAACATATAAGTGAAATCATATGGTATTTGTCTTTCTCTAGATCCATCTATGATGTCACAAATGTTAAGATTTCACTCTTTTTATGGCTGAGTAATATTCCATTATATATATGTATCACTACATTTTTATCTACTCATCTATTGATGGGCACTTGGGTTGCTTCCATAGCCTGGCTATTGCAAATAATACTTCAATGAACATAAGGATGCACATATTCTTTCTCTTTTTTTTTTTTGTAGTTGCTTTTTATATGTGCCTTGAGCAGGCAAGGCTGGGGTTTGAACTGGCAATGTCAGTGTGCCAGGTCGGTACTGCGTCCACTGTGCCACCACAGGTCAGGCACACATATTCTTTCAAATTAGTGTTTGAGTTTCTTTGGATACATACTCAGAAGTGGAATCACTGGCCCATAAGACAATTTCATTTTTTAATTTTTGAGGATCCTCCATACTATTTTCCATAGTGGTTGTACCAATTTGTATTCCCACCAACAGTATGTGAGAGATCCCTTTTCTCCACATCCTCACCAACACTTGGTTGTTGATTTATTGATGATAGCCCTTCTGACAGGTGTGAGGCAGTATCTCATTATGGTTTTAGTTTGCATTCCTCAGATAATTAGAGATGTTGAGCATCTTTTCACATGTTTCTTAGCCATCTGTATGTTCTCTTTGGAGAAGTGTCTGTTCAGGTCTTTTACCCATTTTTTAATGGAATTGTTTGTTTCTATGGTGTTAAGTTGTGCAAGTTCTTTATAAACTTTGGATGTTAACTCCTTATCTAATGTACCACTGACAAATATCTTCTTCAATTCAGTAGGTTGTCTTTTGTTAACAGTTTCCTTTGCTGCACAAAAAATTGTTAGTTTGATGCAGTCCCATTTGTGTACTTTTCTCATTTCCCTTACCCAAGGAGATATATCAGAAAAAATATTGCTAAGAAAAATGTCAGAGATTTTACTCTACCATGAGCATTTTTGAAAAATATTCACATATTATGATTCCATTCCCCCCCTTTCCTTTTTGGTAGAAGTTGTGTGTTTTGTCCTTCAGATTCAAGATGGCTTTAAACTTCCTATGTTTTTATAAAATAATTCTTGTTATTGAAAAAATTAGGCATAAAGGTAGCAATCCCTTTCAAATATTTCTGTTATTTGACTCCATGTTTCTCAATATACATTGATTTGACAATTTTTTAAATTTATCTACTGCTCTCCTATTATAATAGTGGGGAGTTTAGCTTACTTGTACCACCATTACCCTGCATCACCTTCCTCTATTCTTCCGATAGAGTTATATAAAAATTGAGGCTTAAATCAATAGTCAGCATTTATACTACAGTATGTCTGTAAAGTCATGGTGCACTTTGGACCAGACACAAAAAAGCAACAAAAGACGATAGAAATGTGAAATCTGCACCAAACTCTCCCAGTTTCATACCTATTCAGGGCAGTTTGATGTGGGTTCCATTTGTTGCCCTACACACATCCAAATGATAGTGAAGTTCTAGCCACACACGGGTAAGGATGTCTGGTGTAACAAAGTAAATAACGTCTGTGATTCTCTGTTTTAAGTGATTAATGTCGTTGATATGTTCAATGTACACATGTTGCTTCACATAACCCCAAAAGTAAAAGTCTAAGGACGTCAGATCCGGGGATCTTGGTGGCCATGGCTTGACAGAACCCCTGCCTATCCACCGCTGGGAGAATGTTCTATCCAGAAACTCATGAACAATGGTGGCGTAGTGTGGACGAGTGTCGTCCTGTTCAAAGATGACACCTTCTGGAAATTGTGGCACTGCATACAATTCCAACATGTCAAGATAGGTATTTGCCGTCACAGACTGCTCTGCGAAAAAAAAGTGGGCCTATCACCTTATCATGCATCAGGCCACACCACACGTTCACTTTAGGGGTGTTACGTTCGTACTCTACGTAGGCATGAGGATGTTCAGCAGCCCATATTCGGACGTTACGGCGATGAACATGTCCACAGATATGGAAGGTCGCCTCATCGCTAAACACAATCTCCTGCAAAAATCTTGCATCATTGTCTATCTCATGAAGCATATCTGTAGCAAACGCACATCGTGTGGGTCTATCCGCCGGTTTGATAGCGTGCAACAGCTGCAATTTGTACCCCGTAAAACAGAGATGTTTCTTTAACACCTTATAAACTGTAGTCTTGCTTAGGTGTAATTGTCGAGCACACGCATGCACAGATTTTTTAGGGCTCCTTAGGTAGCTATCCCGTATATCCTCTAAAGACTCGTCACTAACTGATGGCCTACGAGAACGAGGTTTCTCCACCAAACTGCCGGTTTCCTTCAACTGCTTATCCCACCGAGTAATGTTATTCCTATGTGGTGGCGCTTTGTTATAAACATGCCGCTATTCACGTTGCACTTTGGTCAAGGATTTGAATTTAGTGAGCCACAGAACACATTGAACTTTCCTCTGTACCATCCACATCTTGACTGGCATGGCCGTGGGCTGCTCCGCTGTATACACGGTATTACCTCATCATCTGTGCATGCGCACATGCTGCCACATCATCCTACAGAAACTGGGAGGGTTTTCCTTTTATTTGGTGCACATTTCACATTTCTATCGTCTTTTGTTGCTTTCCTGTGACTGGTCAAAAGTGCACCATGACTTTACGGACACACTCTATTATAACTATGCAATTTTTATTCAATGCAGAGGTACAATTACATTTCTATTCTCACACTTTTTATTTTTCAAGAAGTTAACAATTACTTTAAAATACTTTAATTCTCATAGCTAATTTTTAATAATGATCCTCTGTCACTTGAGTTCTGATTTTTATACATATGTTACCTCCTGTTCTTGTTTCAAATAGTGAGAACAGTCATCAAAATTAATCTTTCCAATCTTAGCTATTAAGATTACTTTGGCCTGGCCAGGTGGTGGCGCAGTGGATAGAGCGTCGGACTGGGATGCGGAATGCGGAAGACCCAGATTCGAGACCCCGAGGTCGCCAGCTTGAGTGCGGGCCCATCTGGCTTGAGCAAAAGCTCGCCAGCTTGGACCCAAGGTCACTGGCTCCAGCAAGGGGTTACTCAGTCTGCTGAGGGCCCACGGTCAAGGCACATGTGAGAAAGCAATCAATGAGCAACTAAGGTGTCATAACGACAACAAAAAACTAATTATTGATGCTTCTCACCTCTCTCCATTCCTGTCTGTCTGTCCCTATCTATACCTCTGACTCTCTCTCTGTCACTGTAAAAAAAAAAAAAAAGGATTACTTTGGTGGAAAGGCATGAGAAGAACTATAAAAATCCTTTTCTATAGTTAAAGCAATAAAATCAGATCTGACACCCTTTTTGTTGTTGTTGTTACAGCATGCAACAACCTAGGAAAACATGGTACGGTTCTGAGGTTTCACTTCTTAAAGAATATTTGACTCCTCTCCTCTATAACATACAATATGTTTCTCATATATGAAACAGTTCACAGTTTTCAGCATTACACTCAGTGCTATTCTTAGCTATTTTCTCATCAGTAAGCCTGAATAAAACTTATTCTCAATTTTCTGTAAGCCCAAATTTAAACAGTTTTAGTTGAAATTTCCTTAAGACTTTGTTTAAAATGATGCAGAATAGCATAAATATGTTTAGGACATTAAAAAATTAGCTTTGCAATTAAAATACATTTTAAAATAGATGTTAAAACTGCTAATCTAAGACAGAATACTCACATTTTGCCATTTAAGATCTTGTGTCTCCATAATAATTTTACCAATCTGTTCTTCATATTGAATTTCTGCTTCCTAAGTCAAAAATAAGAAAGTGCTAAGAAAATTAGGACTCTAAATCTTCCATTTTTATCTCTTTCTATAGTGATAAAAATAGCATCTTCCCACCCTTACAACAAGAAAAGAGCTGGACAGACTGCAAATTAAATAGACAAATCCATCAGAGAAAAGAAGTCTCAGGTCAACCAAGTCATCCAGAATTAGGACAGATGCACGTGCCTGCTGGGAGAACAGAACCACTGCATTTGCTTGCCTGGGACATAGCCACTGAGTACTAATAAGAAAGCTCAGGAAAAGAACATAATGTGGCTAAAGGCAGAACCTTACACTAAGGGCTAAGAACGTGAATCCCCTGGGGGCCCCAGAAATAAATTTATACCTTCTACCACGCTTTTTCCTTAGGGAAATCCAGCAGACACTTAACAGGAAAAGATAGAAAAAATCCTGAGAAAGCTTTCTCTGATGGTCTTGGCTGGGGAAAAGAAGAGCAATTATGAGCCGTCTTTCCTGTTTCCCCTCCAGACCAAAAGCCTTAATCTGCACGGGAAAGGACAACAAAAATCTATAGCTAAGGACACTAGTCGAAACCTCTGACACAGAAAAGGAAACCAACAGCCACCACTGAAAACTCTACCTAGCAAGACCTGTCTTTCTTACTTTCCCTAAAGAACATAAGGCTACTCTAATCCACAAGGAGAAGGGCAATGAAAACTACAGCAGGAGAGCACGTGTGGAAACCCACTGCAGCTAGGAAAATGTAACAGGTCTAGGAGGGGCAAAAACACATGCTAGGTCAAGCATCACATATGAAAGAGGGATCAAAACACTTGTGAATACCCCACCCTGAAGCTCAGGCTTCATAACAACATCACAGAATACTCTTGTTCTCCCACCTGCTGCAGCCACCCCACTAACAACGAGAGAGAGAGAGAGCTGGAAGAGCTGCAAAAACAGTCTCTCTTTCTCTCTCTCTTCCCCCACCCTCTCCCTCTCTCTTGGAAGCAGCAAAAAAAAAAAAAGAACCAAAGTCAAGAGGAAAGGCCCAAAGCCAGGCAGAAAGCAGTTATGTAGAAAGAAAAAAAAAGAAAACTAAGGCCAATACCTATCTTTGACAAGTTTAACCAAAATAAAAAATTATAATAATCCTTGATACCACATTAACAAATGGAATACAACAATGTTTAAAATATTATACACCATGACCAAGTAGAATTTATTCCAGGTATGCAAGGCTAGCTAGTTCAACAGCTGATCAAATACACCATATCAATATGCTAAAGAAGAAAAATCCTATGATCATATCAATTTACACAGAAAAGGCATTTGACAAAACTCCAAGACTCATTCACGATAAAAACTCTCAGCCAATTATGAATAAAGAAAATTATCTCAATTTGATAGCATTTATAAAAACACTGCATTTGACATATTTAATGATGAAAGACTAAATGCTTTCCCTTTAAGATCAAGGCTGGGCCTGACTGGTGGTGGTGCAGTAGATAAAATGTTAACCTAGAACGCTGAGATCATTGGTTCAAAGCCCCAAGGTTGCTGGCTCTGAGCACAGGCTCATCAGCATGGGGTTGCTGGCTTGAGCCCAAAGGTCACTGTCATGAAAAGCCCAAGGCTTGAGGAGAGGGACCCTGACTCAGCCCGTCAAGGCACATACTAGAAGCAATCTGTGCACAACTAAAGTGAAAGCAACTACAAGTTGATTCTTCTCACCCTCTTTCTCTCTCTGGAAAAAAAAAAGGACCAAGAGCAGGATATCGGGATATCTATCCTCATTATCTTTATTCAACATACTACAGGAAGTTCTAGCTAAGAATAGACAGATAAACAGGAAATGGGAGAGCAGGAGAGCAAGAGAGCAGGTGGGGAGGGAATGGGAGAGAGAGAGAAAGAGAACAACAGATCAGACTTAAGAAGTAAACTGTCTCTATTTGTAGATGACAGGATTGTATAATAGAAAATCCCCAGAAATCTATTAAAAAATCTCCCATAACTAACATAAGAGTGCAACAAGGTCAAGGGACACAAGATGAACATCCAAAAAACCAATCACATTTCTATATGCTAACAATAAAAACGCAGTAACTGAAATTAAAAACAACAAATTTATAATCACTCCAGAGAAAAATGAAATAAGTAGGTATTCACTTAAACATGTATAGGATCTGCATGCTGATATGTACAACATGGATGAATTAAAGCATGCTAAGTGAAAGAAGCCTTGCCTAAAAGAGTACATACTGTATAAAATGTTAGAAAAAAACAAAACTAATTGAGTATGGAAAAAAAAATCAAGAGTGGTTAACTCCAAGGAGACTTTCTGGGTTGATGGAAATATTTTATATCTTGGTAAGAGCTTACATTATACAAGTGTACGTATCTATCAAAACTCATTGAATGTACAGTTAAGATTTATGCCCTTCATTGTATGTAAAATTTACTGTAAAGGAAAAAAAGGTGTAAACAAATTCTGAACTCAGCTTATGACAAGCATTCTGAAGTATTTAGGAGCTAGTGCACGGATGCGTGTAGTGTACTCTGAAATCATCAAAAAAGAAGTGATTTTTCCTCAGGTTTTCACCCCTCAGCTACCTTTACTTGCAGGCATTAAGGACAGAAAGGACATTATCTCATTGGCCTTAACATGCCCACTCCTAAACCAGTTACTGACAAGGCGAGTGCACCGGACCCTCTTGAGTGGGTAACACCAGTCAGAATTTCACCTGATTCACATTGGTGAGAGGTCAACCCTAAGACACAGAGGGACTCTTCCAACCCAGAATAAGGAAGAGAATGTATCACAACAGTAATAAATATCTATTGTCAAAATATATTGAAAAAGGAAATAAGTACATACACATTTGAGAGGAGGTACATATTATTACATGCATATCTTCCCAAAGCAGTAAAATTTTAAATGTGCAAGATACTGCTTTCTGCCCTGGCTGGTTAGCTCAGTCAGAACATCATCTAGAAATAACAAGGTTGCCGGTTCGGACCCCGGTCAGGGCACACATGGGAAGTAACCAATGAATGCACAACTAAGTGGAACAACAAATGAATGCTTCTCTTCCCTCTCCCCTCTCTCTCCCTTCTCTCTCTCTAATAACACTGGGGAACAAAATTTTTGTTGCATCCACAAAAACACTTGTTCTTACCTAATTCAAGTGTGCTGATCTCAAATCTGGCATTAGTTTTTCTCTGTAAGCTACAGTTATTTTGCAATTCAAGATTTTAGGTTTTCATCTTATTGTAAAATTTTCAACATTTAGTTTAACATAATGAAGTAGAATGTCTTCTTGGGCATCATCTTTGTGAAAATATAATAATTTATATAATGCAGTAAATACACTAATACACTAAAAGATATGATTGCATCAGAATTTGTCTACAATTTCAAAATAGAATATATTAAAACACTTATTTTAATGATAAAATTTGTGCAAAACTTATTTAAATTCTATTCAGGCAAAAATTTGTGTTTGTAGCTCTTGAGTTTGTGTACTTGTTGAGGACAATCTCGTTTGATGCTCCAGCAGTAGTCTGCCATCACTAACAGCTCCAAGATTTTCAGGAAACTTATCAAGGTGACTGTTCAGGAATTGAATTTTAATGCTCATGTTATATCCAATGTCACAGAAAGCCAACAGCATCCTTTTAATCAGAAGTTCATAGTTTTCTGCTTTTTTGTTGCCAAGGACGTTCTTTATAACTGCCACAAAAGACTGCCATGCTGCTTTCTCCTCCTTATTCATCTTCCTGGCAAATTTTTCATCATGTATGAGGATTCGAATTTGAGGTCCATCGAATACACCTGCTTTTATCTTCTCGAAAGACAAGGCAGGAAAACCAGAAATAATATGTTGAAAGCATTCACTTTCTCTATTCAAAGACTGAACAAACTGCTTCATTAAGCCAAGTTTGATGTGAAGTGAGGGAAAATTATCCTGTCTCTATTAACTACAGGTTCATTTACAATATTTTGCATCTGTACTTCCAGAGCTTCACATTTCAGCCACTCCTTCTGAGTCCAGTGTTTTTCCCGACCTCGGCTGTCCCACAAACACAAAAGCAAGGATACTTCGTGAAACCTTTCTGTTGTCCTAGCAGGAAATTGACCATTTTAAGATCCACACAAATGATCCAGTTATGCTCCTCATACTTCAGAAAGTCGAGGACAATTTTTATGTTATTATAATCTTCTCGCAGATGAGTTGAATACCTGATTGGAACCACTGCATAAACATTACCGTTGTGTAGGAGAACACATTTCAGACTCTGTTTAGAGCTGTCAAGAAATAGCCGCCATTCTGTTGGACTGTAAATGGTAACACTTAGCTTGCTGAGAAGATTACTGATATAATGACAGTAAACAAAGTGTTTGTCTTCGAAAAAAAAGTCCACAAAAATTTGTTCACGGTTCCTGAAATGGGATACTTTAGCTGACCAGTGAAGTACATTCTTTTCTTGAAGCCTGGAGGATAATAACTCATCTGCTTTCTTTGATAAGCCCAAATCTCTTACTAAGTCATTCAATTCGGGTTGGCTAAACTGCTGAGGGGTTAATGACTGCTTGGCATCAGAAGAAGACCCTTCAGATTCTACAACCATTTCCTCATGCATCTTATCAAAATACACTTGATCACCATGTTCACTTTCTTCGTCCTTAGAAGAAATAAAACAATTGAAAACTGGAACTGGGAGTGTCTCAGAGTGTGGGATAGGTCGCATTGCTGAAGGAATATTAGGATATGCGATCATATGCCGTTTTTTCTTGCCGATGCCCTTTGTATGGATCAGACAGAAATCTCAGTCACGGCTGTGGTCCTTAGGTTCACGCCAAACCATGGGAATACCAAAAGGCATTCCTTTGCATTTTTCTTTTGTTCAGTCATGAAGCATTTCCTCACAATCATGACACACAATATGAGGAGCCCAATTCTTCTTTTGATCGCCAAGGGGAACTTGAAAATAGGCAATATATGCACGTGTCACAAATGATGAAATATTGTGCCTGTGACATTGAACTGTGTAACAGCCACATATATAACAGAAGGTGTCAGGACTATTCTTACATTTACGCCTACTCAAAGAAGCCATGATTCAATCTTAAAACAAAGTAAGAGGGTGTTTTTATCAGATAATACTTTTTTACATTTAAAAACAACTACAATTATGTAAAAATGATGTTTGCAAAACATTAATTGCCTTGTGGTTATGTTCAATCCAAGAGTCGTTGCCTAAACTCCAATTTAAAAACCAATACATGCCATTAACTGTAACAAAAAAAATTAAAATTGCATAAAACCTAGAGCGTGCACCAAAAAACGGATTTCTGATTTGAAATCAGTGATGCAGAAATATATATAAAACATTCTAAAACCTGAGGCAACAGAAAATTAAAAAATAAAACTGTTCCCCAGTGATAATAAATCAAATTTTCAAAAATAACAAAAAGTAAGCCCTGGCTGGATAGCTCTGTTGGTTGGAATGTTGTCCTAAAGCACAGAGGTTGCTGGTTTGATCCCCAGTCAGGGCACATACTGAAACAGTTCAATGCTTTTCTCTCTCTGCCTCTCTTCCTGTCTCTTATTAAAAAATAAAAAAAAGATACTAATTCTTCATGTGGGCTTAATCATATACTCTCTTTTAACCACTTAGGTGGGTTGTGCAATCTTACTATGAGTTAATTATTGTTCTAAGTATTTTTTATGCACTGACTAACTTAATCATAGGTATAATTTTATGTGGTAAGTACTATTACCATTGCGATTCTATAGGTGAAGAAACAGTTAGCAAGAAGATAAGTTACTTGCCTGAAGTCACACAGCAGGTAAACAGCAGAGGCAGTATTTAAACCTAGATGATCTGTCTCCACAGTCTGTTTAACACACATTATATTACCTTTCAAAAATTGTGCATTCTGTAGGACAGTATGGATTGTTATGATATACTCCTTTCCTTCAAAAACTTTAGAATTTAATCTTCATATCCCACAAAAGTTAGAAAACCACCCAAAATCATGTTACGTATTTTAAACATACAACTATATTCTGATTATTTGGTAGGACATTTCAAAGAAAACTAGAAATATTTGTTGAATGGAAAAAATAGAATTTTTAAATTTGCTATCAGTGTTCTAATATTACTATTATTCTATTTCAGAAATCACTGTAATAGATTAAGTTGACTAATATGAAAACAATAGTTTAAATACTAATTAGGAAAGAGATTTTTTTAAATATAAACTTTTTAGGCTATCTCATGCATATTTAAAGATATTTATCTAGAATACATTGTGTCCTGGCCGGGATGCTCAGTGGATAGAGCATTGTCCTCACACGTTCCAAGGTCAGAAGTTTGATCCCCAGTTGGGTATGCAGGAGAAGCAATCAATGAGTCCACAACTAAGATTAAAAATTATTGATGCTTCCCGCTGTCTCTATCTCTCCTTTCTCTCCTCCTTCCCTTTCTCTCCCCCCTTCTTCTCTTTCTCTCTCTCTCAAAGCAATGGAAAAACTAAATAAAATAATAAAATAGAATACTTTGTAGCTAATCAAACGAAGAAACTACCTGAAGGAGTGATTAATATTTTGTTAGAGAATATGAGAAACTGAATTGGGCAATTTCGTAGGAGGTGGATTATGAGTTTGAAAAAGAGAATACAAGTACCCAGTTACCGTTTTGGCTGCTTGGACATGTGCCTGCTGTATGTACTACGTCCCTAAATCTGTTCAGGGTCAAGAATTGAAGAGGCCTGACCAATCCACAGCCCATCTTGTAAAACTACAGCCTGAAGCAAGCACTTTTTAAAAAGCATGACACTTTCTAAAGGTTATAAAGAGTAAATAAACCATCAAATTACTCTTCTTTTATTGTTTTTGTAAAACACTTAAATCCTTGTAGTCCTAAGGCAGCTAATAAAAAATAAACACTTTTAAGGTTTCATATTCTTGGATACTTTATTGAAGTTACAGATGGAATTTTCTTACCAAATTTAATATACTTTTCCACACTGACAATTTAATAAAAATTTTTACTAATAACTATTAAATGCTACTTGAAGAATGCATGGAAGATAAAAATGAAAAGTTCCCCAAAATGAAAGTAATTTTTAATAGAAAGCATAAAGTTAAAACTCTAATATAGTAGAAGCATATTATAATGTTACCTTTCAACAATGTGGACAACACCTATTTTATAAGCTCTCCATGTAGAATACATATATTCTAAAATCATAATAATTATAATAATTACATAGAGTATGATTCCACTCATAGCATAACTACCTTTATGGGCACTAAAATGCTGCTTCTCCATATATTATACCATCAATTACCCAGTCTTCTTTCTCAATTCCTTAGCAAATTATTGCTATTATAGAATACCCAAATTTACAATGGCTTTTATTTGTTGCGAATTTAAAATCTAAATTTTACTTCTGTTTTGATATTTAATAAATTTAAAGTGTTTTCTCTGAATTCCCATAATAATTTCTTCATAATACATAATATGTACTTTGTGAGAGAATAGTAATTAATTTGAATAGTATGTTGTGATTATTAAAATTTAAACTTTCTTAGTGTAACACTGAGTAGTTTTTCAAATATTGTCAAAAAATACATATTTTAAAGTTTGAAAGTTCCATGGTAGAAGCCATTCATTCCCATTGCATAGATGATCTGGCTTAGAAATACATTTTGTTTAAAAAGTTTCAACCCACTTCCAATATTTAGAATCTAACAGATTTTACACTAAAGTCTTGATTTCTAGTTTCTCTTCAATAATTGAAAGAGTTGATAGTACAAAGTCTATTTTTCTATATGGCAACAATTTTCTAACGCTGAATGAGATAGGTTAAACTGAAGACATAGCCTCTCCAGTTCAACACAATTCCTACCTATTCACATAACATGCTATCACCTGAATCCTAAAGGAAGTTGTATTTTTGACCCTTCTGCTACTGTTCAGCCCTACTCATCAGTTATTCTGTATATCTATCTGATAAGGAAATTTATCAGAAATGGTGTATAACTTCTAAAAGCATACATTATGAATTCAATATAAACTTTTTGATTCAGATAGTTTACCTATACATCATTATTAATTTAAAGCATTCTTTGGCCCTGGCCAGTTGGCTCAGTGGTAGCATCGGCCCAGCATGTGGATATCCCGACTTCAATTCCCAGTCAGGGCACACAGGAGAAGCAACCATCTGCTTCTCCACCCCTCCGCCTCTCCTTTCTCTCTCTCTCTTCCCCTCCCACAGAAATGGCTTGATTGGTTCAAGTGAATTGCCCTGGATGCTGAGGATGCTCAGAGAAGCCACCACCTCAGGCACTAAAGATAGCTCAGTTGTGAGCATGCCCCCAAATGGGCAGAGCATCGGTCCCAGATTGGGGTTGCAGGCACATGCAGGAGTCTATCTCCCCTTCTCTCACTTGGAAAAAAGAAAATAAAACTCATTCTTTTTTTTTTTCCACTACTATAATTACCAATTTAGGTCCATTAGGGAAAAAGAATTATGTCCCCTCTCTTTTTTAATTCCAGCATAGTTAAGTACTGAAATATAGCTTAGTTGGGTAATAAAGTCTCTTTATTTAAAATTTATTTTATTGCCTATTGTGTTTACTTCTTTGAAGAAATTTTACCATTTAACCCTTTATAATATGGCTTTAGGTTTACTGTATAATTCATTCCAGTTAATTTATTAAACATATTAATTACTTAGCTGTGTCCTAAATGCCTGCACAAAGTTTTATACAAAAATTTGTTCTTTTTCATGTTTATCCAGATACCCTTTTTAGCAGGGTTTCTTCTTTGTTAAACACACTCTTGTTATTTTGATAGTAAGTAGCTTTAGATAGGATAAATATTGTGGTAATTAAGTTTTCTTTTTTTTTTTCTTTAAGTGAGAGAAGAGGTGATAGAGAGACAGACTCCCACATGTGCCCTGACCAGGATCCACTCAGCAACCCTCATCTGGAACCAATGCTCAAATCAACTGAGCTATCATCAGCACCCAAGGCCAACACTCGAACGAACCAATCAAGCCACTGGCTGTGAGAGGAGAAGAGAGAGAGAAGGGGGAGAGGGAAGCAGATGGTTGCTTTTCATGAGTGCCTGACCAGGAATGAAACCCAGGACATCTGCGTACCAGGTCAACCGGCCACTGAGCCAACTGGCCAAGGCCAAGTAAGTTTTCTTATGATAACAAATTTCAATATTTTTAAATCCCAGAACAAGGTTGATATAATGAAATGTTGTATCAACCTCTTTATTTGCTCATTTATACTTCATTTTCAGGCACCAAATTCTATTAATTCTTCTTTCTGTCTCTTCTGTTCTGTCCTCACAATTATATAGAAGTCCTAAAGACTTCATCTGTAGATTTTAATGGTTTTATAGTTATTTTCTTTTTTTAGGTGAGAGGAGGGGAGACAGTAATTCAAACTCCCATATGTATCCTACCCAAGCCCAAGATCCACCTGGCAATTCCTGTCTGGGACCAATGCTCAAATCAATCGAGTTATTTTTAGTGCCTGAGGCTGATGTACTCCAACAGAGCTATCCTCAGCACCTGGGGCCACGGGGCCACAGTCGAACCAATTGATCCATTGGCTGAAGGAGGGGAAGAGAGAGAGGAAAAGGAAAGGGTGGGGGAAGAAGCAGATGGTTACTTCTCCTGTGTACCCTGACCAGGAATCAGGCCTGGAACATCCATACACCAAGCTGACACACTATCCATTGAGCCACAGGTCAAGGCCAAGTTATATTCTTCTCTTTAAAATCTTACCAACTTTAAACTGTCTTAAAGAGTTGGCAACATACTCTTTAAATTTATACCTACAGAGTCTCAGAAATAAAATGCTTTTTATTTTATTTTTATTTTATTCATTTTAGAGAGAAGACACAGAGTGAGAGAGAGAGAGAGAGAGAGAGAGAGAGAGAGAGAGAGAGGAGGAGCTGGAAGCATCAACTCCCATATGTGCCTTGACCAAACCAGTGCAGGGTTTTGAACTGGCGACCTCAGTGTTCCCAGGCCGACGCTTTATCCACTGCACCACCACCGGTCAGGCGAAATAAAATGCTTTTAAGGAGTTTTGAACAATATAGGTCTCCTGCTGAAGCAAAACATCTTCTACAATTTTATACTAGCTACCTCCTTTCTAAAAACCTCAGGGTGCCCTGGCCGGTTGACTCAGCAGGAGAGTATCGACCAGGCGTGTGGAAGTCCTAGGTTTGATTCCTGGTCAGGGGATACAGGAGAAGTAAGTGCCCATCTGCTTCTCCACCCTTCCCCCTTTCCTTTCTCTATGTTTCTCTCTTCCTCTCCTGTAGCCAAGGCTCCATTAGAGCAAAGTTGGCCCGGGCGCTGAGGATGGCTCCATGGCCTCTGCCTCAGGCTCTAGAATGGCTCCAGTTGCAGTGGAGCAATGCCTCAGATGGGCCAAGTGTCGCCCCTGGTGGGCAGGCCGGGTGGATCCCAGTTGGACACATGAGGGAGTCCGTCTGCCTCCCCCCACTTCTCACTTCAGAAAAAATAAATAAATAAAAACCTCAGGGTTATCACCTTAAAACTAAGAATATTTTATTCTTTGAACTCAGAATACTTGCTACATACACTTATTTTGTCACTTAGTCATTTATTGCCTCGTTTCATTAATCATTTCATAGGTACCCAACTCATAACCTAACAGAAATGTAATCCCTGAGAATAGTTTTTTTTAATCAGCCATAGTATCTACCTATAGTGCTACCTATGGATTCCAAGGCACTCAATAAATATTAGCTGACTTATCAAGTATTTAACCATCTGAAAATGTTATATTTTTGCTTTAGTTTATAAATTCTTCTTTCCCATTCCATAATGTCAACTAAATCTATTCTCTTTTACTTCATTATTTGGACAGTATCTCTTTTTTGTAAATAAGCAGTCATTCTGTTAGGTCTTTTTTTCTCTTCAAACAAACAAACAAAAAAAAACTCTAGACATATCAAGTTCTCTGATTAAAAAAGTATTTTAAAAGATACTTACCCTTCTCATACGTAATTCTTCTAATGCTTCCAGTAAACCTGTTTTGAAATCTAATAGCTGGATAGAAAACAATGTCTCTGCAGAACTTTGACGGGCAAAAGGAGACGATGACTCTGCCTTAAAATCACTCTCCATGTTAACATTTACTTCCTGTAACGTAAAAAGGTTTTTAACTGTTAAAAAAACAAAAAGCATTTATCTAGGTTTTTCAAGTAAAAGCACAGTTACCATAAAAATATAAAAACCTGTATATCCCATAATCCTCCAAGTTTAACAATGAATGAATTGTGTCATTACTCCTGATCTTGAGATACACTTAGCAAAAAAGATAATCGAATTTCATTTCTCTATGGCTGAGGCTCTTTCTGTTATCCTACTACCCTCGAGGATTAATCTTTCTGCCTCTACCACCTGTCTCCTTAAAGGCAGCGTTCCTAATGTTGCAAGCAAGGATTGGCCCTTCATTAATAGTTTTACACCAAGGCCAAGATAAATATCGTGCTTCCTAAACTCTGCCTTGATATAAAGTACTTTTTAAGGATAGTGCTAATACTAATTAATAATAATGTAATCTTTAAACCTAACAAAGTTGGAGGAGGACTGTGATAACTACCTTTTATTAAAATCCAAGACACTTAAATATCTTTCTCAACCCCAAAATTGCATGAGTTAGGCTGCAAAAGAACTTTTCAACTTGTTTTAATAATTATCAATTCACAGATATTTGTAAAGAAATGTTCAGGGAGTCCTACACACCATTCACTTAGCCTCTCCCAATCTCAGTATCTTATATAAAAATAGTACAATATAAAAATTGTGTATCTGACATTTGTACAATCCACAGAGCTTATACAATTAAAACTGAGAAAATTTTAAAATACTTAATTCATATAAAAAGAAGTCCATAAAATCCTAACATTAAATAACTTTTTACATTAAAAACTAACATTTTCCTAAACAAAAAAGTTAGCAATAAAAGTGGGATTGTTCTATTTGCAAAGCTCCTTCATATCTGGCTTAGAAAGAGACAACTAGATTCAGTATGGTGCAATATCATATCATTCAGATGATGGAAAACTCTACTGTTCTCTACTGAGAAAATGAAGAATGAAAAAAAAAGAAAGAAAAATAAAAACCTGACCAGTGGTGGTGCAGTGGACAGAATGTCAACCCGAGCACTGAGGTCGCTGGTTAGAAACCCCAAGGTCACAGGCTTGTCAATAGACTCATCAGCTTGAGTGCAGGATCATCAAAATAATTCCAAGGTCACTGGTTTGAGCAAGGAGTTACTGGCGTGGCTTGAGTCCCTCGGTCAAGGTACATATAAGAAGCAATCAACGAACTAAAGCAAAGAAACTACAAGTTGATGCTTCTCATCTCTCTCCACCTTCTCTCTCTCCATTCCTGTCTTTCTCTCTCTCAAATCAATAATTTAAAAAATGTCGCCATACTGGTTAAATTTTTTCTGCTGTCCACTGTGCACCTGATATAGCCATATAGATTGGCAATTGGTAGCCCCACACCCATGGTAGCCTCTGCCAACCACTGCACTGTGAAGAAAAGAGCACTGAAGGCTAATATCACCCAAAGCACTGGACGAGTAAGTCCTAATCAAAAGATTCTTGTTTCAACCTCTGAAACAGTTTTATTCTCTTGAGGGAATGCCTTCCTAGACACAAGCACCCAATGACTTATTCCATCTTCATCAATATGATTCCACCAATGCAGGCCAACCATTAGTCTACCTACATTCTTTTCTTTTCCCCCTAAGTTAGAAGTGGGGAGGGGCAGTCAGACAGACTCCTCCATGTGTCCGACAGAGATCCACCTGGCATGCCCACCACAGGGTGATGCTCTGCCCATCTGAGGCATTGCTCCATTGCAGCTGGAGCCACTCTAGCGCCTAAGGCGGAGACCATGGAGCCATCCTCAGCACCCAGGCCAACTCTGTCTCAGTGGAGCTTTGGCTGCAGGAGGGGAAGAGAGAGATAAAAAGGAAGGAGTGGGAGGAGGGTGGAGAAGCAGATGGGTACTTCTCCTGTGTGCCTTGACCAGGAATCGAACCCAGGACTTCCACACACCAGGCCGATGCTCTACCGCTGAGCCAACCAGCCAGGGCCTACATGTGACATTCTTGACTGCCCAAAAGTCACATGACAACAAAAAGATGACTGTCACCATACAGGCAATAAAACTGCTGCTTAAAAATTCTCAGAGAAGCGTGACCAGGCGGTAACGCAGTGGATAAAGCATCGGACTGGGATGCAGAAGACCCAGGTTCGAGACCCCAAGGTCACCAGCTTGAGCGTGGGCTCATCTGGCTTTAGCAAAAGCTCGCCAGCTTGGACCCAAGGTCGCTGGCTGCAGCAAGGGGTAGCTCAGTCTGCTGAAGGCCCGCGGTCAAGACACATGTGAGAAAGCAATCAATGAACAACTAAGGTGTTGCAATAAAAAACTAATGATTGCTGCTTCTCACCTCTCTCCATTCCTGTCTGTCTGTCCCTATCTATCCCTCTCTCTGACTCTCTCTGTCCCTGTAAAATGTGTGTGTATATATATATATATATATATATATATATATATATATATATATATATATATATATATATTCTCAGAGAAGATAGATTACAATTGCACTGTCTCAAACAAAAGAATGGGGATATAATGCCATTGGATGTCTGATTTTGGCTTTTTTAGTTCTGTTAGCTGTTTCCTCTACTGCAGCAAACAGTACAACATCTTCAGCTTAAACATTACTGTCCTGATGCAACATTGTGGCCTTATGCCAGCTCCACTTCCAGCAGCCACTGTGGCAGGAACCCTTTTTTTCTATTTAGTTTTCATACATTTCATGGTTTTCTCAAATATCTGCTGATTCCTGTCTGCTCATATTTCAAAGTCATGCATTAAAGGACAACAAAGAGATACAACTACCAAATGCAAGATGTGAATTTTGACTGGATCCTAGATGGAAAAACAGGATAGCTATTAAGAACAGTTGAGGAACAATTTGGAAAATATGAATGTTGAGTATAGTAGCTGACATCCCTACATCAATATTAGAATTTTATAAAGCTATGAGGGAAAATGTCCTTGTCCTTGTTTTTAAGGAGACACATGCCAAGTATTTCAAAATAAGGTATCATGATGCTTAAAAATTACTTTCAACAGGTTCAGAAAAGAGAAGTAAATACATATAAAGATAGAAGCAAATGTAGCAAATTTTCGATAACTTGAATATAAAGAGCACAAAGGGGTTAGTTGTTCTATTGTTTAAACTCTTCTAAGGTTTGAAATTTTTCAAGATAAAATATTAGGGAAAATAGAATGACACACCATAATCAAAACAACAGATAATAACAAGTGTTGGTAAAGATGTGAGAAATTAGTATCCTCATAAATTACTGAGGGGAATATATAATGATACAACCACTTTGGAAAACAGTCAAGCAGTTCCCTGAAAGGTTAAACTAAGAGTTACCCTAAAAGACAGCAATTCCACTACCAGGTGCTCAAAAGAACATTGCACATGAATGTTCATAGAAACATTATTCATAATTACCAAAAAGTGAAAACAATGCAAATGTCTCTCAACTAATGCACAGAAGAGCTCTGCTGTGCACAGAACCACACTTTAAACAATGTTAGTCCTCAAAAAACTTCATGATGAGTTGCAGAGTAGTCAATCAATGAAACTTTAATTAGGTTCTTAGCATATGCAAAATACTATGCAAATTCTACAAGATATGAGCTCACAACCTGTTGGAGAGACAGGTACAGAAACCAGCAATGTGATGAGCACTAAAGGAGAAGCATATACAAAGTACCTATAGAAAATACAAATAAGAAAGAAATTCTATCTACAGGACTTTAAGAGTATTATAGAAAAGTTAATATTGGTACTAGGCCTTAAGTATTGTCTGGCAAAGATTATGGGGAAAAATAAAATAAGCAAAATGATAAATATGTATTTACACTGTTTAGCATTTCTATAAAACACATCCATTTACCAGTAGAAATGTCTACAAATAGTGCAAATCTAGATGATTTGCTACTCAGCTCTGAGAGCCAGTGCTGCAGTTTTATTTACTTTTGTATTCCACACACACCCCCAGAGCCTAGCACATAATAGGCACTGAATAAATCTTCTTTAGGTTCAAAAACATACCAAATTTATCCGACGTACTTGCTGTTCCCTCCATCTGGAATGCTCTACCTCACACTTACACAGCGCTTCCATCATGTTTTTCAGGTCTCACTCAGATGAAATGTTAACTCTTCAGTATGTACCATCCTTCATCACCCTTCAGCACATCATCCTGCTTTATTTTCTTCACCATTACCAAAGATACCTGTTAATTATCTATTAACTTTATTATTTCTCCTTTAAAATGTAAGCTTTATCAGAGCACAATCTCAACTGTCCTGGCCATGCTGTGTCTTCAGCACCTAGGACAGGGCCTGATATACTATGGGAATATCAACGATTAAATAAATATCTGTTGAATACTGCATTAATTTACCTCTAGTCCTTTACAGGCACATGAATAATCATACAAAGAGCAACAGATTGGGGGCCTAGGCCAGATAACTTGGTTGGTTGGAACATCGTCCCAAAGTGCAGACAGAGGGTGCTGGTTCAATCCCCGGTCAAAGCACATAAAAGAACAGATTATATTCCTGTCTCTCTTTCTCTTCCTTTCTCTAAAAGGAAAAGTACCTAACATTTTTTTTAATCAACATATTGAGAATTATTTGATATTAACATATCTGTTAATAGGTAGTCACGATTGCAGACAAACTGCTTGATATTTCTGGATCTACTTTCTTACCTTATCTTTTTTTTTTTTTTTAAAACAAATTTTTTTTTGAACGTGTTTATTATTTCTTTTTATTTATTTATTTTAGAGAGGAGACACATAGAGAGAGAGAGAGAGAGAGAGAGAGAGAGAGAGAGAGAGAGAAAGGGGGGAGGAGCTAGAAGCATTAACTCCCATATGTGCCTTGACCAGACCAGTGCAGGGTTTTGAACTGGTGACCTCAGTGTTCCCAGGTCGACGCTTTATCCACTGCGCCACCACAGGTCAGGCTCTTACCTTATCTTTAATTTACTCCCAGATCCAAAGTTCTATCTAGTGCCTATCATGTGAATGACTTCAGTACACCTTTAGTTGTCTCAAAGGTACTCACTTGCATTTTTTCACTCATATTCAACTAATCAAATTTTGCATTTTCTTTTCCTCAATCTTTTAAACTTTATTTCTATCAGTAGTTTGACATATTTGGTTTAAATCTCCAATAAAGTCACAAAACTTTGATCTCCACCTTTCTTTCTTTCTTTCTTTCTTTCTTTTTTTTAAAGGGACAGTGAGAGAGTCAGAGAGTGGGAAGATAGGGACAGACAGGAACAGAGAGAGATGAGAAGCATCAATCATTAGTTTTTCTTTGCGACATTTTAGTTGTTCATTGATTGCTTTCTCATGTGTGCCTTGACCGAGGGCCTTCAGCAGACTGAGCGACCCCTTGCTTGAGCCAGCGACCTTGGGTCCAAGCTGGTGAGCTTTTTGCTCGAACCAGATGAGCCCGCACTCAAGCTGGCGACCTCGGGGTCTCGAACCTGGGTCTTCCGCATCCCAGTCTGATGCTCTATCCACTGCGCCACCGCCTAGTCAGGCTCCACCTTTCTTTCTTTCTTTCTCTTTCTTACCCCCTCTCTGTCCCATCTCTCTCTCCTTCTCTCTCTCTCACTTCCTTTCACTCTCCATCATCCCCTAACTATAATCTTTAAGTGAACGTGTTTGTTCTTCCCTCTAATTGGCCATTAAATTCACTCTACATCACTATTCCTACTGCTATCAATCTAGTCAGACCCTCACTGCCTCAGAGATGAATTATAATCACCCTTTCCTGTTATCCCTTTATTCAATCTTCTCTCCCACTTTAATCTATCCTGCATATTTTCTCCAGCATTTTTTCAAACCAGCACTTAAAGCTCAGCAATCTCTAAATTCAAAAGGGCTACTCTTTTTACAAATCAAGTCCAAATGCATCTCCCTGATTTTTAAGGGTTCCCCACTTTATAGGTTCATCCTCCTCCTCAATTTTATTCTTCTGTATCCAACAGAAGTTCCAATAAAAGACCAAGATGCCCTCTATTATAGTTTCCTTACTGTCTCTACCTAATCTATGCTCATACTCACCTCTGCACCTAGAATAATTTTTCAGCTTTCCCCCTTACCTAAATACTACCCATCCTTTATGCCCAATTCAAGACCCCTTTCCTCCAGGAGTCCTCACTGACCCCTCCATTCTCCAAATATTTATTGCATGCTTAAGCTCAACACTACAGAGTTAACAATAATTTACCAGTTGTCCTATGTGTGTTCAATCTGCCTCTCCAAATGGATGTTTCTTAAAGGCAAGAACTGTTCTACATTTGTTTCATTTACTCTCCCATATCATTTCATACAGTTCTAGGCACAAATAAAGTACTCAATGAATTAACTAGCAATCAGAAAAGCTTATTTGTAAAAACTTCTTACATACTACAAGGTAATTTCACCTTTATTTTTCCTTTGATCTTTAAATTGCTTCACTGAGGTTTCTAACATATTACTTCCTATATGGTATGGTAAAAATGACAGTTGAACTTAAAATCAGAGGCCTAGACTTGGGCACAAACTTGACTGCTTTGTCAACTGTGCAACCTTGGGGGAAAAGACTAATTTTTCTGAGACTTGGTTTCCTAATTTGACAATAAATTCCAAGTTTAAACCAAAAAGTAAAGCTCATATTTTAAATAGTAGCACTGTTAAAGGCTTGAAACATTTTTAAGTGTATTAACAACCCCAATCAGTTAAATTATTAAATAATTGTGAATATAGAAAAAATCTACAACTATGTTGGATTTGGATTTTATTTTCTATACTATTGAGACTTTTTTTAATACTATGCATAATAATGGTAATGCTTTAAGTATTAATATTTTATCTGAAAGCATAAAACGATAATACTTTAAGTATTAATATTTTAAATGAGAGCTGTATTTCTTTCCCCATTTGGTACACTTTTAAATTTCATGAACAGAGTTAGAAGTGTTATAGAAAGAGCAAAATAGGCAACGTATATGGGAATTGGTCCCATGGTCTTAAGTTACTAAGCATTTTGTTCTAGTCCAGAGATTTGCAACTAGTGTGCTAGGACAGAGTACTGTGCGTATGTCACAGGTTAGAGAGTCATTATTCCTTTCAGTCGTGTAAAAAGCCAGGCACAACCTGCAAAAACACCCAGGGCGGGGTAAACTGATCAGAAGTAACTGTCCACAAGCCGCTATGCACCATACAAATACTATGTTTTAATCTCCCAAATGTGCCATGATGCGAGGTGAAAAATGTAAGAAGTACTCTTCCAACTATTTCTGCTAACTCAGTGAGTAGGATACTTTCAGTTGCCATACAGAAAACACAATTCAAACTGGCTTTAATAAGAAAGAAAATTTAGCCTGACCAGGCGGTGGCGCAGCCGATAGAGTGTCGGACTGGGATGCGGAAGACCCAGGTTCGAGGCCCTGAGGTCACCACCTTGAGCGCGGGCCCATCTAGCTTGAGCAAAAGCTCACCAGCTTAGACCCAAGGTCGCTGGCTCCAGCAAGGGGTTGCTCGGTCTGCTGAAGGCCCACGGTCAAGGCACATGTGAGAAGGCAATCAATGAACAACTATGCTGTCGCAACGGCAACAAAAAACTGATAATTGATGCTTCTCACCTCTCTCCATTCCTGTCTGTCCCTATCTATCCCTCTTTCTGACTCTCTCTCTCTCTCTGTCCCTATAAAAAAAAAAAAAGAAAGAAAATTTAAGGCCTTGGCCAGGTAGCTAGTTGGTAGAGTGTCCCAATATGCCAAGATTGTAGGTTCAATCCCCAGTCAGGGCATATACAAAACCAACCAACAGATGCATAAATAAGTAGAATAACAAATCAATGTTCTTCTCTCTCTTACTCTCTCTAAAATCAATCAAAAAATAAAAATCAAAAGAAAAAAATTTATTGGTATTTCTGATTTAAAAATCTAGAATTTATTTGACTTCAGACAAGAAATATGACCAGCACCTGAATTATTCTTCTCTTAATTGTTGTCTATGTTCCCTTGTGTTGGGCAAATAAAATATATCATGCTCACTTTGTTAAAGATGGCGCTGCACAAGTGGAAGCCCGTCGCACAGATGATATTAGTTGCCCTTCTAGCTCGGGATGGGCATGATTATATTAATGTGTGTTGGGGTACAGGCTGTAAGCAGGCAGGATCCTTATGGCCTAAGGATCCTTTTTCATCCTTTTTGATGTAGGGTGGTGCACTCTCATGAGGAATCCCATTATGCCTCAGATAAGTGACTTTGTATCAGAGACTTCCTTGGTTGTATATTGGATTAAAGGTTTTGATTTCTATACTATAAAGTGGGGCAGACCTGGAGCTTGCTCTCTCTCAGTTCCTGAGGTTAGCATTAGAGAGGAGAGCAGAGAAAGGCCACATGGAGGAGAGGAGAAGCAGCCAAGATGGTGGAGTGCTGAGGGAGAAGCCAGTTTGTGCAGAAGGAGATGGGGAACAGAGGTGATTAAGTCTGGTGAGGTACAAACCTTTGATTCTAGGAAACTCAGATAAGTCAGTGGCTTTGGTAGCCGTGAATGGAAAGGGAAGTGTTTTCCCATTGTGTGTATTTCTTGCCCACCAGGTGCAAGCTAGGATTAAAGCTGATGGCTCACCAGCTCTTGGCTCCATTGTTTCATTACTGTCTGTCCGAATCCAATGCGAACCTGCATGGGCCAGGCGGCTGTGATGGTGGCCGTGGCTACTGGCTTTACACCTTGATATTGGTTACTGTCTTAGCAGATTATCTTTTCATAATGCCAAAATGGCCTTCCTCTAGCAAGAAAAAGAGATTCCGTGTTGCAATAAAAGTTCTAAGGTTCCCTATTTGCAGCTGCTTGGGTTACCTTTCCATCCCTGAACCAAGCACTGAGCTCAGGATTGATGGGAGCACAGTTCAACAAACTCAACCTTTGGAACTGGAGATGATGTCAATTCAGGTTAATCTTACAATTATCACATACCTGAGAAAGTGAGGAGGACTATTTAGGGAAATGTCAGATACTGTTATGAGTAAAGAGGAAGAATGTATTCTGGTCAGTAAAAACAGATTTCCATAATAGCTTATCACACATCTGTAAATAAGCTAAAATACAAGATAAAACTGACTGCTTTCTACCTTTAAATTAAAAGTGAGTGCCACACTAGTAACATTTTTAAAATGTATATTAAAAGGTCATATTTTTGCAAGTGTTTTTAAAAAGATAATATTTAGATAAAAGGAATGATGAAACAGTTCTAGCATTTAAACAATTGAAGTAGAAATGTAAGTGAAACAATCCTTCTGAAAAACAACTTAGCATGCTCCAAGAGCCTACGTATACAGATGCACATTTAAACCACATCTAAGAATCTACTATATTCAAAAAAAAAGCCTTAAATGCAGAAAGTTTTTCAAGTTAACAGACTGTAAAGCCAGTGGCCAAGGCCACAGCCTATCCCCCAACAAACGTTAATATCAACGGACTTGCACGTGGGCAGTGCCACCTTTAACAAAGTGAGCATAATATATTTTATCTGCCCAACACAGATGTTTACTACTAAATATTTATTAGCAAAACAAGAAAAAGAATTGGAAACAATCTAAATGTTCAGTAATGAGAAAACAGTCATCACTAGCTGATGAAATATATGCAGCCATTTAAGTGAAAATAATAGCTAATATTTGTTGAGCATTTGCTATAAGCAAGAAACTCAGCACTATATTTAGTTCTCCAAACTTAGTATTTACTGTTAATGTTTTCATTTCAGAAATCAAAAAGTTGAGGCATAAAGGGATTAACTAATTTACCCAAGGTTACCTAGGTAAGGGACAAAACCAGGTAAGAACCAAGTAATCTGGCTCCAGGTTTGTACTCTTAACTTGCACTCTCTTTTTGTAACAGAAAATATTTATTGTAAAGCCAGTAGCCACGCCACCATCACAGCTGCCTAGTCCAGGAAGGTTCGCACTGGATTTGGACAAACAGTAATGAAACAACGAAGCCAAGAACTGGTGAACCATTAGCTTTAATTCTAGCTTGCACCAGGTGGGCAAGAAATACACACAGTGGGAAAACACTTCCCTTTCCATTCAGGGTTCCCAAAGCCACTAACTTATCCAAGTTTTCCTACGATCAAAGATTTGTACCTCACCAGCTTTGTTCACCTCTGTTTCCCATCTCTTTCTTTCTGCACAAACTGGCTTCTCCTTCAGCACTCTGCCATCTTGGCTGCTTCTCCTCTCCTCCACGTGGCCTTTCTCTGCTCTCCTTTCTAATGCAAATCTCAGGAGCTGAGAGAGAGCAAGCTCCAGGTCTGCCATCAAAACCTTTAATCCGCCTGACCAGGCAGTGGCGCAGTGAATAGAGCATCAGACTGGGATGCGGAAAACCCAGGTTCAAGACCCCAAGCTCGCCAGCTTGAGTACGGGCCCATCTGGCATGAGGAAAAAAGCTCATCAGCTTGGACCCAAGGTCACTGGCTCCAGCAAGGGGTTGCTCGGCCCGCGGTCAAGGCACATGTGAGAAAGCAATCAATGAACAACTAAGGTGTTGCGATGGCAACAAAAAACTAATGATTGATGCTTCTCACTTCTCTCCACTCCTGTCTGTCCGTCCCTACCTATCCCTCTCTCTGACTCTCTCTCTGTCCCTGTAAAAAAAAAAAAAACAAAAGAAAAACCTTTAACCCAATATACAAACAAGGAAGTCTCTGATATAAAGATATAGTCACACCTGACCTGTGGTGGCACAGTGGATAAAGAGTCGACCTGGGAACACTGAGGTTGCCAGTTCAAATCCCTGCACTGGTCTGGTCAAGGCACATATGGGAGTTGATGCTTCCAGCTCCTCCCCCCTTTCTCTCTTTCTCTCTCTCTCTCACTCTGTGTCTCCACTCTAAAATGAATAAAATTAAAAAAAAAAAAAGATATAGTCACTTAGGGTGGGAAAGGCTTAGTCTTAAAACTAAGCCTTAGGCTATAAGGACCCTGCCTGCTTACAGCCTGTCCCCTACACCCAATGCAAACTATAAGCGAGCAAACATATATATCATATTTACAAACTTATTTGACCAACATTCCACCCCTTTTGCTCGATTCACAATCTAAGACATAGGTATTCCTGCACAAGGAAATTAGGCACATTACACAAATTACAACAACATGACAAATCATACAATTTCAACAATTTACAAAGGTACATTTCACCAGTCTCTAAGCACTTTGCCAAAAGTGCAAAATGTCCTCAGACTCCTTTCTAGCCATGGGAAAAGCACCCCGGGGCAGGGAGAGGACCTCTAGCAAAGCCACCCCTCACCCCTATCAGGGTATTCCACATTGTCCAAAATCCGTAAGTCCATCCAACAAAGGAGCCAGTGCCCACTCCAGTCATAGTCCAGGAATCAGTGCAAGCACGCAGGGCTTTAGCCACCCTCCTCATCCCTGCCATCCTGGCAGTTCTTACACTGTCCCAAAGAGGAGCAGATGGCAATGACAGTCAGCATTTCCATCTCTGCTCCGGAGAGCATGATGGCATCCACCCCTATGTCCCAAAATCGCAGACCTACCAGGGGCGTAGTAGCTACTCCTTGCTGCTGGGCTCTCACCTTCTGGAGACTGTGGATTGCAACTCCAGCCCAATTCTCCTCATCCTCCAAAGAGGAACTGGAAACATCAACTCCTGCCGCTGGGCTCGAGCCCCAGGCTGCTGCCACCTTCTGCTCTGTGGGCCTTGCAGCCCAAGCTCCAGTCTCAGCCCCGGCTTCCCACTGCTTCTGGCTCTCCACAACATCCAGGGCAATCTGCAACTCATGACCTATGATTCCTTCTCCAGTGGCTGCTCCATTTCCAAGCGAATCTCATGAACCTGGTCGGCCTCCTTCTCTGGTGCTTGCTCCATCTCCAGGGTCAGCATCTCTTTCTCCCACATTTGCTCCAGCTCCTTCCACTGCTCAATTTTCAGGTCCCAGACAGCCTCTTCCATAGAGCTCTTGGTTTCCTCATGCATGACTATAAAATTCAGCCAGCCTATGGCCCCCAAAAGGACAGCCATGGGGAACCAGGACAGCAGCCAGTCCTCTACTCCACCGCTCAAAGATGGTGGTGGCTCCATACCGACCTGTATCAAATCCTGCCACAGACTACACCAAATGTAAAGCCAGTAGCCATGGCCACCATCACAGCCTCCTGGCCCATGCAAGCTTGCATTTGATTCGGACAGAAGGTAATAAAACAACAAAGCCAAGAACTGGTGGGTCATTAGCTTTAATCCTAGCTTGTACCTGGTGAGCAAGAAATACACACAGTGGGAAAACACTTCCCTTTCCATTCAGGGCTCCCAAAACCACTTACGTATCCGAGTTTTCCTGCGATCAAAGGTTTGTACCTCACCAGCCTTGTTCACCTCTGTTTCCTACCTCCTCTCTGCACAAATTCTGCACAAACTGGCTTCTCCTTCAGCACTCTGACATCTTGGCTGCTCCTCCTCTCCTCCACGTGGCCTTTCTCTGCTCTCCTCTCTAATGCAAATCTCAGGAACTGAGAGAGAGCAAACTCCAGGTCTGCCATCAAAACCTTTAATCCAATATACAAACAAGGAAGTCTATGATACAAAGTCACTTAGAGTGGGAAAGGCTTAGTCTTAAAACTAAGCCTTAGGCTATAACAACCCTGCCTGCTTATAGTCCGTCCCCAACACCCAATGCAAACTATAAGCAAGCAAATATATATATACACATAATATTTACAAACTTATTGGACCAACATTTATGTTACAATGTTTTGTTAAACACAAACAGACCACAGCCCAACTGGTAGTGGAGCAACAGATAGAGCATCAACCTGGGACACTGAGGTCCCGGGCTCAAAACCCCGAGGCCACCAGCTTAGTGCAGGCTCATCCAGCTTGAGCACAAGATCACCAGCTACAGCGCAGGATTGCTGGCTTAAAGCCCAAGGTTTCTGGCTTGAAGCCCAAGGTTTCTGGCTTGAAGCCCAAGGCCGCTGGATTGAGCCCAATGTTGCTGGCTTGAGCAAGGGTCACTGGCTCAGCTGGAGCCCTCCAGTCAAGGCACATATGAGAAAGCCATCAACTAAAGTACCGCAACTATGAATTGATGCTTATCTCTCTCCCTTCCTGTCTGTTTCTATCTGTCCCTCCCTCCCTCTCTCTCTCTCACTCAAAAAATATATTTTTTAAATTGCTTTTTCATTATAATATACCAAAGGCAAAATTATTTTATTGGAAAATTAATTTGCTATCAAAAAAAATAAGAGTTCAAAAGGTCTAAACTATTCAAATGACAGAAATTTAGCTCACAAATTACACCAAATGTTGTGTTATAATGCTTTTGGAAACTTCCCATATTCATTGTCCTCAGAAATTACCTTTGGGGTCCTGGCCATTTAGCTCAGTAGATAAAGCATCAGCCCAGCGTGCAGATGTCCCAGGTTCAGTCCCCAGTCAGAGCACAAATGAGAAGGGACCACCTACTTCTCTTCCCCACCCTCTCCCCCTTCCCTCCCTCTTCCCCACCTGCAGCCAGTGGCTTGATTAACTCCAGAGTCAGCCCCAGGCACTGAGGATGGCTCATTTGGTCTGAGCTATGAACTCAGGCAAATAGTTTGGGAATAGTTTGGTTGATTCCAGCATTGGCCTCAGTCAGGGGTTGCCAGGAGGGCATTGATCAGGGTGCATGTGGGAATCTATTTCCCTTCCTCTAAAAAAAAATGACTTTTTTTTAGCAATGGGGGTAATGTTAGGCTGCCATTTTTATAGACAGTAAGTGCCTAACATACACAAATTACATAAATTGTTATGACGATCAAATCCAATTGCCAAATTTTACAAAATACTTCCACCTCTTATAAATGGCTTAATTTTCCCTTATATCTTTGAGTCCTTTATCTTTTCCAATGTCCTACCCTGCAATATGTGTAAAATTTATCAAAGGCTCTCTGATATTACCATAGATTACTGTGTAAGAGAAGCAATTTTATTTATATCCCTTGCCACCCCAACCCAAACCACTTCCCTGGTCCTTCCTCCCAGCCCTGCAAACAAAGAACCTGGTGATACCAGGGACCTCTAAAGGTGAAAGTAATGGTGAGGCCAAAAACAAGACGACTACATGAAAGTCTATTTAAGAAGAGGTTAGACACACAGACTCCTGCTCTCTGCTTAGCCAGATGACTACTATTTCCTTACCTGGACAGAAGAGAAGTTATTCTGAAGATAATAAAAGAGTCTCTAGAATAGAGATTAACAGAAGACCTGAGAAGAGGGGGGATGACTACTACATTGAAAAGCTTACATACCAAATGTTGAGACACCCTGTCCCACCAGCTTTCTGCCTCTTCAGGGCTTCCACAGCTACTGACAGCCAGCCATCCAATACTCAAATCAGGAAACTAGAAGTATGTTCTCAAGAGAATTTGGGCCAAAGAGAAGACACAAGTAATGTGAAACCAGGAGTTCTGTCACAAAATGTCCTAATCAGATTACCCTAACATGAAGAGTCAATACGCCTGACCTATACAGCTAGTGCTTCCAATACACATTTTTGGTGGCCCATTCTTTTTTCCTTTTTTTAGGTAAGAGAAGGAGAGATGGTGAGGCAGACTCCCACATGCATCCGACGAGGATCCATCTGGCAACCCCATCTGGAGCTGATGCTGGAGTAGTGAGCTATTTTTAGCACCTGAGGCTGTTGTACTCCAACAGAACTATCCTCAGTGCCCAGGGCCATGCTCGAACCAATAGTCACTGGCTGCAGCAGGGAAAGAGAAAGAGAAAAGGGGGGAATACAAGCGGGGGAGGGAAAAGCAGATGGTCATTTTTTCTGTGTGCCCTGACCAGAAATCAAGCCTGACACTCTATCCCCTGAGCCACCAGCCAGGGCCCCCATTCTTAAATATACAGCAGAGTGATGCCGATCAATATATATTTTTAGAGAAAGTATCTAATTACAAAGCAGAGACCAAAACAAATGAAAAAAATTTTTTACAAAGCAGTTTAAAGGAAGCAAAGATTAAGAAGAAAACACTTTCAAAAGAAACATCAATATTTCTATTCTAAGAATATATACGCCTGTCCTGCGGTGGCACAGTGGATAGAGATTTGATCTGGAATGCTGAGTTTGCTGGTTTGAAATCCTGGACATGCATGATCCAAGGCACTGACAATAAGCAAGCAATCAACAACTAAAGTGAAGCAACTATGAGTTGTTACTTCTTGCTCCCCCCTCCTCTCTCTGTAAAATCAATTAATAAAATCTTAGAAAAAAAAGAGTATATATTATTGCTTTTATGAAAAAAGATGTTATAAAATGAAGATTCACAGAAAGTTTTGTTTTTAATTAATATAGTAAAAATAAAAAGTTCAATGGAAGAGCTGGAAGACAAAATTGAGGAAATCTTACAAAAAGAAATAGAAGAAAAGGGTTAGATGACTAGAAAATTAATTCAGGAGATACAATAACTACATCCTGCCTGGCCAGGTGGTAGCGCAGTGGATAGAGCATAGACAGAGATGCAGAGGGCCTAGGTTCTAAACCCCGAATTCGCCAGCTTGAGCACGGGCTCGTCTGGCTTGAGCGCAGGGTCACCAGCTTGAGTGTGGGATCATAGACATTACCCCTGGTCGCAGGCTTGAGCCCAAAGGTCACTGGATTGAAGCCCTAGGTCTCTGGATGAAGCCCAAGGTCACTGGCTTGAGCAAGGGGTCACTCGCTCTGCTGTAGCCCCGGGGTCAAGGCACATATGAAAAAGCAATCATTGAACAACTAAGGTGCCGCAACAAAGAACTGATGCTTCTCATCTCTCTCCCTTCCTATCTGTCTGTCCCTGGCTGTTCCTCTCTCTGACTCTGTCTCTGTCAAAATAAAAATAATAATACCAACTACATCCTAGAAATCCAAAAAGAAACCAAACCAAAGAAAGAAATAGAAGAATAAATAATGAAAAAAATTTTAAACCAATTTCCCAGAACTACAAAAATACGAGTTTGCAAAAAAAAGCTCATTAACAAGACACATCATGGTAAAAATGGGAAGGATTCTATAAACTTCAAGAAAGAAAAAAAGATATTTTTTCCATACAAAAGACTAACAATTACATTAGTTTTCCAGTACTGTATCTACAATGAAAGCTGGTGCTCACTTCAGCAGCACATATGTAATGAAAATTAGAATAAAGACGCTCAGCCTTCAAAATAAGGAAAAATATTACCAAATTGGAATTTTACCAGCCATGCCAAGTGTTATGGTAAAAAACATGCAATGTCCAAATAAATTTACCTTCCATCGGTCCTTTCCCAGGAAGCTATACTGAAAGATTTCTCCAAGAAAGTGGAAGGTATGGGACACGGGTGACCCTGCACAAGAGAGAAATAGGACTCCTGGAACTGTGAAGGGAGACACCAAATGACACTTGTACAGCAAATCTAGAGAGCAACCAGTCCAAATGGAAGTGGTTTAGTAAACTCTGGCAAAAAGTTCCTCAAGAGGATGAGATTAACAGGTTATCAACTGTTAAATCAGTAGTAAGAGTTCCATATAGCTCAGAAAAATCTGGGATTGAGTTAGCAATGACTACACTAAAAAGTCATCGATAGAAAAAAAAAAAGTCATCGATAGAGAAAGACAAGACAAATGGGAGGGGCTACTATAGGTAAGGAAAAATAATAACAGCATACTCCAATGGTTCAGCTGTGAATAGCATTTATGCAGTCATAATATAACTCTACTTACAGAATCAACATTATGATAGCTATTCATTGAGAATGGAACATATGTGAAGGGGGACAAGTTAGGGCAAAAGATGAAAGAAAAACTAAATCCTCCTTTGCAATTATGGAAAGTCAATAGATAATGCCTAAAACTGGAAAATCAAAATGTAGCAATGATAAGCAAAGCATATTATTTAGAGATATGGAAGTAAATGTCTAAAGAACCAGCTAAGTATGCCTGACCAGGCAGTGGCACAGTGGCTAGCATATCGGCTTTAGACACTGAGGACCCAGGTTGGAAACCCCAAGGTTGCCAGCTTGAGCAGGGGCTCATCAGCTTGAGCGTGAGGTCGCTGGTTTGAGCATGGGATCATAGACATGACTCCATGGTCACTGGCTTGAGCCCAAAGGTCACTAGCTTGAAGCCCAAGGTTGCTGGCTTGAGCAAGGAGTCAGACACTCTGCTGTAGCATCCTGGTCAAGGCAGATATAAGAAAGCAATCAATGAACAACTGAGGTGCTGCAACAAAGAACTGATGCTTCTCATCCCTCCCTTCCTGTCTCTGTCTCTATCTGTCCCTTTCTCTGTCTCTATCACACACACACAAAAAAAGTTTTTAAAATGTATTTATAAGACAGCTTGACAAAGTGAGAAATGCACCAGTTTTGCAGTTTTGTCATACATACAAATTTTTACTATGTGCTTCTGCAAAAGACAAATGCATGTTTGTAGATTCCTATAACAGAATCCAAAACAGATGTGGATTCAAATTCTGACTCCTCTTACTAGCTATGTGACTTCTCTGAGTTTCAGTTTCCTCATCTGTATAACAGGGACAATGACAATTATTTCACAGGGTGTAAGGATTACATGAGGTAATGTTTTAAAAGTCCTGGCTTATCATAGGGGTTCAATAGCCAATGAACAAGAAATGAAGATAGTTATATGCACAAAATGTATCTTTTTGGTAATTTAAAGAGACATAGTATTTAATTTGAGTCTTCATACTTATTTTACTTATTTTACTCTTATATCAAAATAGTCTCACATTTCAATGCTACTTTTATTATGGGAATCTCCAAAAATGCATATGCCTTCCCATATTTTGAATGACAACTTTAATAGTTAAACTCGGTAAGTGATTCAATATAGGAAAATAGGCATTAAAAAATACTGACTATATCTTTATTTTTAACATTTGGCTTCAGAGTGTTACTTAAAAAAACCTCTTGTAAATTATTCATTTATTTATAGTTGTTTATCATAATGAATTTGTTCGTAATACAAATATAATAGTATGGTTACAATTGTTATAATTACTTATATTGTTTGTAATATATTTCATAAAATATATAGTTTAAAAATACTATAAAAATGCTTAAAGCATTACCTCAGCATTCAGCATATTACTGATTCTATATTTTACAGTATTGCTATTTCTCTTTTAAAGCTTTTTTTTTAAGTAATAAAAGAATCTGTATTTTACCACAATTAAAAGCTATAAAGGCTTTTAAATCTTTGAAAGCATTTATTAAAAATTACATCTTAAATACTCTACAGTGGAAAGTAAGTTGTCTATAATCCTGATAGGGGTCAGAGTAATAACACAAAATGGACAAATTACACTGTCATTCTACTTAAATTATTTAAGTTATTTAATTTGACCTGTAGATAGTCTCTTGTCTTCTCATCATGCCTGACTATTAAGTGGGAGGTCTTCATTCATGATGATCCTTTAATAGAAGCAAAGCTTTCTCCATTTAACCCATGCTGTTATCAATCATGTACAGGGATAAATGAGCCTGTAAGATTTTGCCAGTATCACAAATGACACTGTGACCTGAGGCCAACATCTTTATTTGCTTCTCCAGTGATTCACTTCAGCAGATATTAACCAATTTTATAATCCATGAAAGGCAAAATTAAAGGACACCATCCATAAAACAGAATAATTCCTATCAGCAACAAAGTGATGTGTGTATTATCTTATAAATTATATGGCCATATAGTGTAGTAATGTAATGAAGTAAAGATTGTAATAATCAAATGCCTAGGGCAAACGCTAATATGCATTTAATCACACAGCATGAAGCCATTTGTCACTACAGTTGAATGCATGTGTACATAAAATACATGAGTCACATCCTTATTGTTATACTATAACAGCATCAATTTCACACTATCATTTCACAGAACAACAATTGGTAGGATTTGACATTAGCTAAAACATTCAAAGAGTATAAACAAAATCATCCACAATACCTTTACACAGAAAAACTTTTATTTTTTAGTAACTAAAATATTTTTCCCAAAAAATTCTTTGTTGCCTGACCTGCGGTGGTGCAGTAGATAAAGCGTCGACCTGGGAACACTGAGGTCGCCAGTTCAAAACCCTGCACTGGTCTGGTCAAGGCACATATGGGAGTTGATGCTTCTAGCTCCTCCCCCCTTTTTCTCTTTCTCTCTCTCTCTCTCTCTCTCTGTGTCTCCTCTCTAAAATGAATAAATAAAAAGAAAAAATTAAAAAAAATTCTTTGTTAAAGAGCTATAACTTCCAAGTTTCCTTTTTATCCCTTAAATAACCTATAAGTTGATATCATCATATTGCTTTTATTTTTAGGAATATTCTTACAGCTTAAACTAAATGCTAAATCAGTTTTATAAGCATATCTCTTTCATAAGTAATTATAAATATAACATTCAGGTGTAAAAGATGGATGACATTTGTCACAAAAAGTGAATCTTTATGTGAAAACTGTATTAATTATATACAAGCTAGTGTATATACATTGAAAAAGACTGAGAAAAAAATTACCAAAACATGACTCACAGTCTCTCCTTTATTAGCAATGGATGTGTTCCTCATTCTATTGTAAGTTCCTTGACTACTGGTCAAATATCACTCACTTTTTTTTTTTTTTTTTTAAATATATATATATTTTATTATTATTAATTCTAATGGGGTGACATCAATAAATCAGGGTACATATGTACAATGAAAACATCTCCAGGTTATCCTATCATTCAATTGTGTTGCATACCCATCACCAAAAGTCAAATTGTCCTCTGTCACCTTCAATCTGGTTTTCCCTGCGTCCCTCCCCTCCTCCCTATCCCACCCTCCCCTCCCTCCTCCCACCCCGTAACCACCACTCTCTTGTCCATGTCTCATAGTCTCACTTTCATGTCCCACCTATGTATGAAATCATGCTGTTCTCAGTTTTTCTTTTTTTCTGATTTACTTATTTCACTCCGTATAATGTTATCAAGGTACATCCATTTTGTTATAAATGATCCGATGTCATCGTTTCTTATGGCTGAGTAGTATTCCATAGTATATATGTACCATAGCTTTTTAATCCACTCGTCTTCTGACGGACACTTGGGCTGTTTCCAGATCTTCGCTATTGTGAACAATGCTGCCACGAACATGGGGGCGCATTTCTTCTTTTCGAACAGTGCTATGGTGTTCTTAGGGTATATTCCTAAAAGTGGGATAGCTGGGTCAAAAGGCAGTTCGATTTTTAATTTTCTGAGGAATCTCCAAACTGTTTTCCACAGTGGCTGCACCAGTCTGCATTCCCACCAGCAGTGCAGAAGGGTTCCCTTTTCTCCACATCCTCGCCAGCACTTATTCTGTGTTGTTTTGCTGATAAGTGCCATTCTGACTGGTGTAAGGTGATATCTCATTATGGTTTTAATTTGCATTTCTCTAATGATTAGTGATGTTGAGCATTTTTTCATATGCCTATTGGCCATCTGTATGTCCTCTTTGGAGAAATTTCTATTCATTTCTTTTGCCCATTTTTTGATTGGATTGTTTGTCTTCCTGGTGTTGCGTTTTATAAGTTCTTTATAAATTTTAGTTATTAACCCCTTATCAGATGTGCTGTCGAATATGTTCTCCCATTGTGTGGTTTGTCTTTTTATTCTGTTCCTATTGTCTTTAGCTGAAATATCACTCACTTTTTATCTTCACACTGCCCAATACAATATCAGGCACCCACCAGGGCCAGTTAGCTCAGTCAGTTAAGAGTGTCATCTCTAAATGACAAGGTTGCAGATTCGATCCCCGGTCAGGGCACACATGGGAAGCAACCAATGAATGCTTCCCTTCTCCCTCGCCTCTCTCTCCTTTCCTTACTCTCTTCAATAAAAAAAAGAAAAAGAAAAATTAAAAAAGGATTAAGCCCTGACAGGGTAACTCAGTTGGTTGAAGCATCATCCCAAGCATGGAGGTTGCTGGTTCAATTCCCCAGTCAGGGCAAATTCAAAAATCGACCAAAAAATGCATAATTAAGTGGAACAACAAATCGATGTTTCTCTCCCTTATTTTCTCTCTAAAAATTTCAATTAAAAAAATAACCAGTATGTGCCTGACCTGTGGTAGCGCAGTGGATAAAGCGTCGACCTGGGAACACTGAGGTCGCCAGTTCAAAACCCTGCACTGGTCCGGTCAAGGCACATATGGGAGTTGATGCTTTCAGCTCCTTCCCCCTTTCTCTTTTTCTCTCTTTCTCTCTCTCTCTCTCTCTCTCTGTGTGTGTGTGTCTCCTCTCTAAAATGAATAAAATAAAATAAAATAAAATAACCAGTATGTAATGAAAAAAAATGGAAAGCATCCACATATGAATTTTTAAAAATTAGATTTCTTATATAAAGACAAAGAGTAGCCTGACCAGGCGGTGGCACAGTGGATAGGGAGTCAGATTGGGATGCAGAGGACCCAGGTTCAAAACCCCGAGGTTGCTGGCTTGAGCGCAGGTTTACCAGGCTTGAGCATAGGCTCACCATGACCTACCCCATGGTCGCTGGCTTGAGCAAGGGGTCAGTTGCTCTGCTATAGCCCCCTGGTCAAGGCACAAGTGAGAAAGCAATCAATGAACAACTAAGAGGTTGTAACGAAGAATTAATGCTTCTCATCTCTTTCCCTTCCTGTCTGTCCTTATGTCTGACTCTCTCTGTCTCTGTCACAAAAAAAAAAAAAAGACAAAGAGTGATGTAATTCAATAAATCTCTCTGTTCGAGAAACTGCAGCTGAGGCCCTGGCCAGTTGCTCAGTTGGTTAGAGCGTTGTCCTAAAATGCCAAGATTGTCGGTTCAATCCCCACTCAGGGCACAAACAGGAAGCAATCAAAGAATGCACAGCAGAACAACAAATGAATGCTTCTCTTTCTCTCTCTCTCTAAAACCAATCAATTGATACAAATTTAAGTTAATGGTCTTTACCTTCAAGGTGTGGAAAAGTAAAATAAGCATTTATTCAAGTAAGTGTGACCCCAGACATGATAACACTAAGCATGACAAAAGAAAACACCACAGATAAGGGAAAACGGGTGCTCCAAGTATTCAGAGTTCAAAGTACACAGTGCTGGAGCCTCATTTACATCACCTATAAATAAGAATGCTATACTAAGTTTAAATTCTTATTTGTTAATTTTTAAATAACCTCATTAACCAAAATAGTTATTAAGTGCAATAGTAAATTGGAGTAAATGCTATCAGTGCTACTTATAGCAGTATAATTCTGATTTAATTAAACTAGGGAGAAAAGCCTGACCTGTGGTGATGCAGTGGATAAAGCGTCGACCTGGGAACACTGAGGTCGCCAGTTCAAAACCCTGCACTGGCCTGGTCAAGGCACATATGGGAGTTGATGCTTCCAGCTCCTCACCCCTCTCTCTCTCTCTCTCTCTCTCTCTCTCTCACTCTGTGTCTCCTCTCTAAAATAAATAAATAAATAAATAAAAGAAATTAAACTAGGGAGAAGAAATCTTATGCTATTGAGGGATTCAAGAAATAGCTCAAGGGGAAATCAAATTTGGCAGAAGGATAACATGGTAGTTCTTACTGACACAAATTTATTTGAAAAGTAGGTGGTCATTGATGAGCAGTTTTCACAAAATGAGATATGAAATGATACAGGTTATTTAAGGTTATAAACCAGTGGTTCTTAACCTGGGTTCTATCCAACCCCAGGGGTTCGATGAGTCGGTCTCAGGGGTTCGGAGAAGTCTCTGCCACGGAGGCCAGAATAAAGTAATACCGTAATTTGTTGTGAGTTCATGCACTTTGTTGGTTTTGTGCTTTGAGCAAGGTGATGTTCATGCACGGCTCATTTTGTGCACCAGTAAAAAAACATATACCTATGTCTTGAATTTGGAAAAAATAATCCTATTTATCACTAAAGAAGGGTTCGGTGAATGCGCATATGAAACTGGTGGGTTCGGTACCTCAAAAAAGGTTAAGAACCACTGTTATAAACAATCAAAGAAAGGTAGGGGATAGAAGAGAAACTGAAACACTTTACATATTACAGAAAGAGGCCAGTAAAGACTGAGTGGTTAAATATGAAAAGAGGGGATAACTGAAGAAGTGAGGTCTGGCAGTTGGATAAAGGGGAAGTACACTGCTCACAAAAATTAGGGGATCAGGAGCGTGCAGATACTCCAGTACAGTACTTGAAGCCTTTTTTAAAGTGCATTTTCACCAACGAAATAAAAGTTGGTGTTGCATCTCATTTGCATAATCAAACAACTTTCTTTGACTTGTGGTTTGCTTTTCTGATGTTCTTGTTTAATAAAAAAAAAAAATCAAATGTTCCTTTTTTTATCGTTTTATATTCATTTTGAAATATCCCCTAAATTTTGTGAGCAGTATACATTGATGAATGATTAACCTTAGGGGAAAAAGAGGAAAACACTCTTTTCTTTCTTAGAAAGTAAAGAATAAGGTGAAAAGCCAAAATACAAAGATTGCTGAGGTTCCAGAAAGAAACAGATTATTATAAAATCAAGTGTAAACCTGATCTTGTTAAATTAATTCCAAAATACCAAAACTAAAGGGAATCTTAGTCTGAAAATATTAATGTAAATCAAGGAAGCAAAACATATTTAATTCATTCAACAAATATTTGTTGAGCTCTTCTATATCTAAAATGTAATGACTTAAAAAACACAGACACCTTGTCCTCAAGAAACTCCGGGAGAGAGAGATACAGATATATAAAGACCATTATAACACGACTGCGGTGGTAGAGAAGCCCTGGAGAGTATTAGGATAGGAGAGAAAGGCAGCTTCTAATCTAGCAGGGGAAAATCCTCGACAGCGGGGAAGGTCAGCTACCACCTGGAGAGAGTGACTTCCGGGCTAAAAATCTTAAAAGTTAAGAAGTTAGGGAACCACGTTAACAAATATTTAGTTATACTAGAAGGCCATAGTAAGCAAAACAGCATGGTACTGGCATAAAAACATACATATAGATTAATGGAACAGAACAGAAAGTCAGGAACTATAACCTATGCCATTACGGTCAGTAAAAAAAAAAAAAAAAAAGGTTAAGAAGTAAGCAAACTGACAAACTAGGTAAGGATATTTAGAGAAAAGAAACAGCATAAGCAAAGGCACAGATAGAAGAAACATCATTTTAAACAAGGAACTCAAAAGTTTCAGATTCAAGCCTAGCAGGCAGGTCCTGGGGTCTTGCTTGCCACAGTAAGAGCACTGCTGCCTACGCATTCCACTCTCATCTAGAATACCTCCCTCTATATTCTGTTTGAACATATTTAAATGTCAGATAAAATTCCATTTCTTCCATGAAGTTTTTCTTATGAACCCAGCTCACACCAATTTCTCCTTTTCTGGACTGCACTTATTGCCTGTATTGTATGATTAGCACTTGATTACATACACTGCCCATTCTCTTACTATTATACATGATTTTGCACTTTTTACATCAATTTACAATACTGCCATAAACAGTGTATTTTTCCATTAAATGTTTCATGTTTGTAGGTTTATTAAGCTGGAGTGAAAAATGTGCTTTGGGAACAGATGATAAATATTTTATTAAATTACTATAAATTATGTAAAATTATTAAAACAGAGATTCTTGAAAGAAAATATTTTAAACCATTGTGAGTAAAATACACTCTATTTACAACAAAATCTTTGCCAATTCTCTTCTTATTTTAAGAAAAGTAGTAGGGATTTCATTTACAAATCGTTTTGTTGTTTTTTGGGGGGGACAGTGACAGAAAGACAGGAAATGAGAGAGATAAGAAGCATCAACAACTCATAGTTGCACCACCTTAATTTTTCACTGATTGCTTTCTCATATGTGCCTTTACTGGGAGGTCCCAGCTAAGCTAGTGACCCCTTGTTCAAGCCAGCACCAATGGGGTCATGTCTGTGATCACATGCTCAAGTTGGTGACCGTGCACTCAAGCTGGTGAACCCACGCTAAAGCCAGTTGAGCCCGTCCGTGCTCAAGCCTGTGACCTCAGGGTTTCAAACCTGGGTCCTCAGCATCCCAGGCCAACAGTCTATCCACTATGCCACCACCTGGTCAGGCTAAAAATTTTTTAATTCAGAATATTTAATTCTAAAAATGAATAGTTTGCCTGCCCTGTGTGGGCACAGTGGATAAAGCATCAGCCTGGAAGACTGAGGTCACTGGTTCGAAACTCTGGGCTTGCCCAGTCAAGGCATATCCGAGAAACAACTAAACAAGTTGATGCTTCCTGCTCCCCCTGCCTTTCTTTCTCTCTCCTATTCTAAAATCAATAAATAAAATCTTTAAAAAAATAAAAAATAAAAATGAATGGTCTGGCCTGACTGGGCAGTGGTGCAGTGGATAGAGCGTCAGACTGGTTCGAAACCCCAAGGTTGCCAGCTTGAGTGTAGGCTCACGAGCTTGAGTGAGGGGTCGCTGGCTTGAGCGTAGGATCATAGGCATGACCCCATGGTTGCTGGCTTGAGCCCAAAGGTTGCTGGCCTGAAGCCCAAGGTCACTGGCCTGAGCCCAAGGTCTCTGGCTTGAGCAAAGGGTTACTTGCTCTGCTAGAGCCCCAGGTCAAGGCACATATGAGAAAGCAATCACTGAACAACTAAAGTGCTGCAAGGAAGAACTGATGCTTCTCTTCTCTCTTCCTTCCTACCTGTCTGTTCCTCTCTGTCCCTCTCTGTGCCTGTCTCTCTCACTAAAAAAAAAAAAAAGAGTGGTCTGAGTTATGTGAAAGAAATGAGAGAATTAGAAATTCTCCTCATAAGGATCATTATGGAATATGAAATGAACTATTAAAGGTATTATAAATTTAACTAATCTAAAGAGATCTTTGAATCAAGTACATAAACACTAATTTTGGCCACCTTAAAAATAAAAATGTAGGAAAATCCTTAAACATTTATAACACTATTAACTATTAACTAAACTCCAAACTTTTCCAAATATGAAACAAGAATAAATTCCCAAATGTCTTAATGCCTAATTCTACAGCTGGAAACATATTACTCATTGAACTTAAAATTAAACTAAAAGTTTTAATTTGATATGAAATTAATCAATGCCAAAGAATTTCATGAAGGCTTTTTTTTATTAACAGAAAGTTTCCATGGGTCATAAGAAAACAAAGAATGCTAAATGACTATCTATCATATCAATATTAGCAAATAGAATAAATGAATTATTAAAATTACATGAAGAAGCCTGGCAGGTTTGCTCAGTGGTAGAGCACCAGCCCAGTGTGTGGAAGTTCCAGGCTCGATTCCCAGTCAGGGCACACAGGAGAAGCAACCATCTGCTTCTCCTCCCCTCCCCCTCTGCCTTCTCTCTTTCTTTCTTTCTCTTTCTCCCCCCACCCCGCTACAGCCATGGCTACAGTGCATCAACCGGGGGCTAGTCTCCACCTCAGCTGTTAAAAATATAACAGTTGCGCCTGACCTGTGGTGGCGCAGTGGATAAAGCGTCGACCTGGGAACACTGAGGTCACCAGTTCAAAACCCTGCACTGGTCTGGTCAAGGCACATATGGGAGTTGATGCTTCCAGCTCCTCCCCCCTTTCTCTCTCTCTCTCACTCTCACTCTCTGTGTCTCCTCTCTAAAATGAATAAAATGAAAACAAATTTAAAAAAATTAAATATATATATATATAACAGTTGCAAGCATGACCCCATATGGGCAGTGCATTGGCCCCAGACCAGGGTTACTGGGTGGATCTCAGTCAGGGTGAATGCCGGATTCTTTCTCCCCTTCTGTCACTTAAATTTAAAATAAAGAAGAAGAAAATTACATGGATAATTTACAATAAAAAATTTTCACCTAAAATATGCATATTACTATTTGGTCAACTTTACCATGGATTTAATTTGATTAACAGGAAGTAATAATCAGCTGTGTGTCAATTCTTTTGTGGTTCTATCATTTATTGGCTGTGTAGTTATCGGCCTTACTTTGTTATTCTCTTTCTCATAGCTCCCTCATATGATATAAAAAGAACATTAAGGGAATCTTTAAAAAGAAAAAAAGAAACTTGAAGCCTGGCCTGTGGTGGCAGAGTAGATCAAGCGTCAACCTGAAGCTCTGAGGTCGCCAATTAGATGCCCTGGGCTTGCCTGGTAAAGGCACATATAACAAGCAAGCAATGAACAATTAAAGTGGAGCAACTATGAGTTGATACTTCTCACTCTTCCCTTCCCTTCCCTGTAAAATCAATAAATAGAATCTTTAAAAATAATAACAATAATAATAGGAATACTTAAGTCACAGGTTTTAGGATTTGTTACTTAGGATTCAATGAGAAAATACACATAAAGGTGTTAGTCCAGCAACTGGCATGTAATAAGCATTCAACATATGATAGGTATCTATTACTATCATAATAACACATCAGCAGTTATATGAAATCCCGTCAAAGGCAAAGAAACTAAAAACACTATGCTGCCACCTAGTGGGCACTATGATATAAAAACTTAATAGGTTCCTTCCTGAAGCAGTATAAAAATTAAAATACTCTCTCGTTACATTTGCACAATTTATAAATCATCAATGTGGGGGATATAATGTTTAAAATTCAATAACTACTTTAGTCTAACTTTGAAACCAGGATGGGTTATCATAAACACTCAAATTGACTAAAGAAATGGCTAAAGAAAACCGTGAAAAACTGCAGAAAAAGTTCCACCCATATAGAATTGACTGATTTCCAGGTTGGGCTACTATTTCAGTACGGGTATTCCCTTCAAGGTACAAAACAAACACAGCCATAAGCATTTATTACAATTCAGACAAAATAGCAAATAATCAAAAGTTATAGGATTTCATTACTCTAAGTGGAAGATTCTTAGTGGAATCTTCATATTTTCTTTCTAAATGGAGCATACTTCGTTTTACTGACCTTTGCTTTACTGCATTCACAGATGTTGCGGTTTTAACAAACTGAAGCAAGAGCCTCCACCTGCAAAAAGATTACCACTCGCTTTACTGCGGTGATCTGGAACCAAACCCACAGTATCCCGATAAATGCCTGTATAAAGGTTCCCATAAATGCCTTGAGAGTTAATCTCTGATTGTTTCCAAAAGCTAAATGGAAAATTAAAACAATGACGAGAATAATTTGAACCCACAATTCAGCATTATCAGAATTAGCAGGAAATTCCATTGCAGTTAACCTGTGCAAGGCACGTCAGAATGAATAAAATTGCCATTACAAAGAAAATTGGAGACATTTTCCATGGGGATTTCCGCAACTGCTCATTGCTCTCTAGAAGAATGTCTGCGTTACACCTAAAACATTCTGCTAAGTAACATCCACCGAAGAGGGTCCAGATTCACCAGTCACAGTTCAAAATGTTGGCAAACTTGGAGCACCAGGTTTGTTTAAAATATTTTCACAAGAATGGTCGACATTACTGACTCAGATTCGTAACGCAAACGCAAACATGGAGTTCCAAGACAAAACCTTAAAAAAAACAAGTATAGACTGCATCTGCTCTTCTCTCTAATGTATAGACAAGATCCATCTCAACAACGTTTCAGGGAAAGTGAAGAGAAGACCAAGTAAAGAGAATTGAGGTGTGAAAGTGATGGCTTCTCTCTTCACAGGTGGGCGGAAGATTCTAGACATCAACTACGCAACAGTCAGAGATTCCTGGGCAAGTAAATATCTTTCCGCAGCCAGAGCGAGGAAGGGAAGAACAGGCAACCACACATGCAGGTTATACCTTTAAATGAACCCTTGACAAAAAGATTAGGTTTGCTTCTAACAGCCCATTCTCGAGCTAGTGACAATTTACCTCAGTCGAGCGAGCTCCTTCCGCTCTACCCAGAGGGACTTCCGGTTCACCTTGACCCACTCTAGAGCGTTTCCGGTTTCCTGGCCTTAAGATCCGCGGCTCAGCGTGGATGGGGCATCTTGGGAAGCTGTGGCAACATGTAATAGACTTTTTTAAAGATACAGGCTCCTGAAAATCCTCTGGATGTTTAATGATTTTCTTTGTTAAGTAAAACCTTTACATTACATAGCCATGTTTTTTAAATGTATATATATTTGGAAGGATAAAAAAAATCTAATGTGTTACCTGTTTGTTGAGAGTAATGCAAACGGTATGGCTGAGGACAAGACAGAGAGACTTGTCTGCCTATTTATACTTTTATATGTTTCAATTGAGTGTGTTATCTATGCAAAAAATTAAATGTTTAAGTGAAATAATTTTTTAAAAGCTGTAGTTATAATTATACAGATGGTCACACCCATTCCAACACCTAATGTAGAGTCCAGTGTATTTCAGGTCTCCTACATAGGTTTGTCTGTGCTACCAAAATCTGAAAAAATTGGTCGCTGGACTCTAAAGTTTAACCATATTTTCCATGTACAAATCTGTCCAGAGCTCTGATTTAACTCCCTGTCTTCTTTCAAGTTGTTGCCCAAATGCCATAAAATTAGGGAGACTTTCCCTGACTACCATATATACAATAGTAACACCCACATACACTTTCTACATTCAGATTTCACTTTATGCCCCATAACACAATCACCATCTGTTGGGCAGATAAAATATATTATGCTCACTTTGTTAAAGATGGCACTGCCCACGTGCAAGTTTTAAGAGTAAGCTTTTCCCCACACCCTTGACTGATTGGATAATGTGTGGTGGTGCATTCTCATGAGGAATCCTCCCATTATGCCTCAGATAAGTGGCTTTGTATCAGAAACTTCCTTGTTTGTAGATTGGATTAAGGGTTTGAAATCTACACTATAAAGTGGGGCAGCCCGGGAGCTTGTGCTCTCTCGGTTCCTGAGGTTAGTATTAGAAAAGAGAGCAGATTAAGGCCACGTGGAAGAGAGGGTGCAGCCAAGATGGCGGAATGCTGAAGAAGAAGCCAGTTTGTGCAGTTTGTGTAGAGAGAAGGAGATGAGAAACAGAGGTGAATAAGTCGTGAGCTAGAAACCTTTGATTCTAGGGAACTTGGATAAATCAGTAGCTTTGTGAGCACTGAATGAGTGGGTTTTGGAGCCCAGTGTGTGTTTTTGCTTGCCCGCCAGGTGCAAGCTAGAATTAAAGCTGATGGCTCACCAGTTCTTGGCTCTGTTGTTTCATTACCATCTGTTCGAATCTAATGCGAGCCTGCACTGGCCAGGCGGCAGTGATGGTGACTGCGGATACTGGCTTTACACCATCAAATATGATAGATTTGTTTATTGTCTATAACCTAGAACATAAGCAGAGACAACTTTTATTCACTTTTACATACCAAATACTAGCACAATGATTGACATTTAAATGCCAAATGAATGGATAGAATATGACCTTTCAATTTGGTATATGCAAACTTTAACAGCTATACTGTAATTAATGGCTAATGTTTACTGATAATTTGTCAGACAGTAAGCTAAGTGTTTTACACATATTTTCTTGTTTTACTCTCACAACAACCCTATTATTATATACTTTTTTGCACACTAGGAAACTAAGGTGTAGAGAGGTTAAGAAGTTGAACTTAATTACCTCTGATCCCCTTCTAATTCTATGCAAATTTCCCAATGATTAGTAAATATAAAATATAACATATTCCTACAAGGATCAAAGGAAACTTTATCATGCTGTAACTTCATTTAAATTCATGGAATTCTTGCATGACCTGTGGTGGCGCAGTGGATAAAGCGTCGACCTGGGAACACTGAGGTCGCCAGTTCAAAACCCTGCACTGGTCTGGTCAAGGCACATATGGGAGTTAGTGCTTCCAGCTCCTCCCCCCTTTCTCTCTTTCTTTCTCTCTCACTCTGTGTCTCCTCTCTAAAATGAATAAATTCATGGAATTCTTTTTTGATTGTGAAAAGACTTAATAAAATGTGATACATTCTAAGGGCTTTTTGGGGGTTTTTTTGGTCAGCTCTTTTTTTTTTATTTTTTGACAGAGACAGAGAGAGTGTCAGAGAGAGGGATAGATAGGGACAGACAGACAGGAACAGAGAGAGATGAGAAAATTATCAGTTTTTTGTTGCGACACCTTAGTTGTTCATTGATTGCTTTCTCATATGTGCCTTGACTGTAGGCCTTCAGCTGACCGAGTAACCCCTTGCTGGAGCCAGCGACTTTGGGTCCAAGCTGGTGAGCTTTGCTCAAACCAGGTGAGCCTGCACTCAAGCTGGCGACCTCAGGATCTCGAACCTGGGTCTTCCGCATCCCAGTCCAACTCTCTATCCACTGCGCCACCACCTGGTCAGGTGCTTTTTGTTTTTTTTAAGTGAGAGAGCGACAGAGAGGGAAGGAGGAATAGACAGATAGGAAGGAAAATTGATGAGAAACATCAACTCATTGTTGCAGCACTTTAGTTGTTCATTAATTTCTTTCCCTCGACTGGGGGGCTCTAGGTAAGCCAGTGACCCCTTGCTCAAGTCAGCAACCTTGGGCCTCAAGCCAGTGACCTCTGAGCTCAAGCTAGCAACCATTGGGTCATGTCTATGATCCCATGCTCAAGCAGGTGACCCGGGCTGTAGCTGGTGAGCCCACACTCAAGTCAGCCATCTCAGAGTTTTGAACCTCGGTCCTCAGCATCCCAGGCCGATGCTCTATCCACTGTGCCATCACCTAGTCAGGCTATGGCCTTATTCTTTTAAGTTATATCTATGTATATTTGCCATAAGCCATAGTTGAAATGTTCTTTTACATGCAATGAGAGAACCCATAAAATGGCCATCCTTGTAGTACCTCAAAGATTGGGGAATCAAAATAAATCTGAAGTACTATTCTACTCCAATTACATAAACACATTTTTTGTTGTTGTTAAGTTGGTAATACTCAATGCCAATGTGGTATGTGATTAAATTGCTCACTCATACTCTGGTGACTTTATAACTGATACGACCTTTTTGGAAAGCAATATGGTAACACACAAGAAAAACTATGAGCCTGACCTGTGGTGGCGCAGTGGATAAAGCGTCGACCTGGGAACACTGAGGTCGCCAGTTCAAAACCCTGCACTGGTCTGGTCAAGGCACATATGGGAGTTGATACTTCCAGCTCCTCCCCCCTTTCTCTCTCTATCTCTCTCTCTCACTCTGTGTCTCCTCTCTAAAATGAATAAATAAATAAATTTTTAAAAAAAAGAAAAAGAAAAACTATGAAAATGTAATTTTTTTCTCTCACTCCAGGAAAGTGAGAGAAGGAAATAACGTGAGGAAAAAATGATGTGTGCTAACATATTTATCACGGCACTATCTATACTATCCATAATAGAATGATAGTGGAAATAACATAAATATCAAAATAAAAGCATGATTGAGTAAATTACAGTGTGCTAAAATGGCACTTTGAAGATTACACAAAAAATAAAAGAAAAATTACTGTGAGGAAACAAACCTCTTTTTATCATAGTCATAACATTGTTATATATAATTTGTATTCATCAGATTATTGCCATAATTACTTAATTACCTAATTATCATATGATTACTAAATAGATTCATACTAGAAACAATGATACCTACTTCTGTATTTGTCAGTGATCTAATTCATGGTATTAGTCAATTGTGTGGAAGGAGGTGAAAGAAAAACTAAAGACTACAGGGGAAACTTCTAAAGGAGGGCTTTATTCTACCCATTTGTCTCCAGCCCAGGATTCTTTATGGAAGCACCTGCAAAACTCTGAAGACATAAGTGAAAATTCGTTTTTAGCACCATCTCCTTTAATTCCAGCTCATATGTATCCTCTTTAAAAGTTCTTCTACCCTCCACTCCCCTCTAAGCAGAATTAATCATTCCTCCTTGGCACAATCACTGTATTCTACAAATATTTAACTTCCTTTCTCCTAACAAATTATGAACTTCAGGACAAGGACTCTGGTCATATTTACTTTAAATCCCCATAGGGAAGTACAGTGGATGGCACAAACATTATGGTTAAGAGCAAATGGCGTGATACAAATCCTGCCTCTGCCATTCACTGGCTGACGATCTGGGGCAAGGCATTTAATTTCTCTGTTCCTCAAAATCCACATTAGAAAAATAGGGATAATGATGGCACCTACTTCCTAATATAAATATGATAGATATGGTGCATGAAGTGCATAGTACTGTGCCTAACAGGTAGTAAGCATTCAATGTATGATGACTGTTATTATTAATTGTTGTTACTATTGTTGTGACTATTATTTATAAGAACTCAATTAATTTGAATTAATTAAATGAATTGATAAATGAGTGAGCTATATGTTAGGTGGCTATCAGACATCTGAGTCCAAACCCAGTTGATGGGAAGTTCTTCCTCTTTCTCCACACTCTCTCCTCTTCCTGTTAGCTCTGTCCTCATTGCCGCCCTCTCAGTTAATCTGATTTAACTTTGCAAAGTAAAAGCTTTCCTCACTACAAAGTATGAGTTCTTTTTTTTTTATTTTTCTTTTATTTATTCATTTTAGAGAGGAGAGAGAGTAGAGAGTATGAGAGAGAGAGAAAGAAGGGAGAAGCAGGAAGCATCAACTCCCGTATGTGCCTTAACCAGACATGTGCAGGGTTTTGAACCAGCGACCTCAGTGTTCCAGGTTGATGCTTTATTCACTGTACCACCACAGGTCAGGCTGAGTTCTTTTTTATGAATAGATTGTAAATCTCTATTATAATGTGGATTCATTTTTACATTTGACATAGATTAAATCCTCAGAATGTCTTAATCCAACTCTACCCATAATTGTCAGAGTGAAAGTATGTCATTTTTACTTGATGTAGTTAAGGGAGTGAGCATATTTACATGGCTCCCAAACTAGGTTCTTTGTAATCACAGTTTCACATCCTATATTAATAGGCCTGCAGCTACTTAGAATTTGTCATGAATAAGCGCAATGACTCCCTAGGAAAATAACAGGAGATACTATCTACATTGAAAAATAATGTTATATGCAAAAAGTAAATGGACAGGTTTCCACAGCCTACATAAATGCTATAGTGAAAACAAGTGCTTATAACTTGTTATAGTCACAGCACTTATTGCATTTCATTACAGTTCTTTGTTTCCATGCTTGTGAGAAGAAACTGTATCTCATTCATCTTTGTATCTGTGACCTCACACAGTGCTTGGCACATGATATACATTTACTAAATATTTACTGATACATAATTATATTTAATTTATTTATTTTTCTTTTTGATTTGAGAGAGAGAGGGAGAGGAAGAGAGAAAATCAATTTGTTGTTTCACTCATTTACGCATTCACTGGTTGATTCGCCCACGTGCCCTGACTGGGGATCAAACCTGCAACCCTGGCGTATGGGGAAGATGCTCTAACCAACTGAACTACCTGGCCAGGGCCATGATACAGAATTAAATTTAAAGTTAAAGTTGCATATAACACAGTTTCATGTAATAGTTTATAGTGCCACAAACTATGGTAGAAATCTCTCTAAAAGTTGCCAGATATGTTGGCATTTTCACCACGGCTTTTCAGTTTGACATATATAAGAATGTAACATGTCAATTAGCTATGAGTTTTAGGTGTCAATATTGGGATGATGGGTTAATTAACTGCAAAACATTATCTGGAATATGTACTATATTTATTACATATACTATAGGAGAGATTTTATTGTAGGCTTATGATTTGTTGATTCTATTTAACCTTATGTTATATGTATAACACATAGGAGAAAAAAATTTTAATTACTCATATTAGAAGATTTGCTGTAAACATGCTCTAAGACTTCTATTTTTTCCTAACATACTGAATTTTCCCTTTAACTTTCAATTCAAATCTTAATGAAAAGTGAGAGGACCAACTTAGCAAGTTTATGAAATTTATATTCTTTGCCTCCTCAGCCAGATCCTCTTCCTGACCCCTTTACTTATGTTATGCTATTATTATTTTTTTTTTAATTTTTTATTATTTATTTATTTATTTATTCATTTTAGAGAGGAGACACAGAGTGAGAGAGAGAGATAGAGAAAGAGAGAAAGGGGGGAGGAGCTGGAAGCATCAACTCCCATATGTGCCTTGACCAGACCAGTGCAGGGTTTTGAACTGGCGACCTCAGTGTTCCCAGGTCGACGCTTTATCCACTGCGCCACCACAGGTCAGGCATGCTATTATTATTAATGTGACCAATCAATCATCCTCCTTTAGGGAGGGCAGTCCTTCTTTTATAAGTTCCATCCTCCCTCAAAAAGTGTCCTCCTACATGTCTTCCTTTTTGATAATGGAAGACTAATCTATAAATGTCCGTATTCGATTGATGCAGAGTCAATCCATTGCGTGTGATGTGATATATTTGTATTTGACATGACGATTCGTCAAGGATCAGTACAGCGTGGTGAGAAGTGATTATGAGATGCATGCATTCTGCATGGGAGACCGAGAGAGCGCATGACATACCAAGCGCAAATGGCTTTGTGTACTTCTTACTGAAATATGACATGACACATCCGACATTGTAGACCAGGGGTGCCCACACTTTTTCAGCTTGCGAGCTACTTATAAGATGACCAAGTCAAAATGATCTACCTACAATAAAAATGCAAAAAAGAAATTTATTTATTCTATATTATCATTATTTAAGTTACTATTATTACTATTAAATATTGTGTATTCTTCTTTCACCTTTCTCCTTCTCAGCTCTCTTTGCGGAGGAAAGTCAATGTCATAGTTTTTATGAACAGTCCGAAAAAGCCGCTCCACATTTCCCTTCTTTGGAATAGCAATGGCACACAGACAGATGAGGCAAATGCACTTAGAATATGACAAAGTGAAAAAAATCCCCTCCCATTCTGTATGAAAGTGGTAGGTTTTAGACTTCTTACTCGAACCAGCTATGGCACTCATTTTTATACCCTTTGTTGTATTTAGTTTAAATAAATTGAAGGCTAACTACGCAGCAATGTAACTGAACAAGTTAGCGCGGTTTAACGTGCATGCGTAGGGTGTCAAAAGTTCAGACGTCAGATTGGCTAACCTGTATGCCAATCAAAAGACAAATGTCTTTTTAATGTCATGCGATCTACCCACACTTCCTTTGCGATCGACCAGTAGATCGCGATGGAGGTATTGAGCACCGCTGTTGTAGACTCACTATTATTTCTTTCTCAGTGAATATTCAATCATAGACAGGTAAGCACAATTCACGTTTTATTAATTCATTAGTTATTTAATAATTTCCAAATATGTGTAATTTTATTTACAAGTATTTTCCCGAAATTTGAGTTTTAAAGTAGAAATCTAACCTCAAACCATATCTATTAATAATGCATTTTGATTAAATAGTTGCATAAAACAGACGTTTTTTAATTAGAAAATGATAAATACACCCGAATATCACTCCAAATTAGTGGTTTTGTTCGATATTTAGTCTTACTAAATGAGTACTTTTTTCTTACAATTATTATTAAAAATTAATAGGCATGTAAGCATAATTACAATATAAAATATTACAAATGTTTTTATTATGCATTTATCATATTATAGTGTATTATTGTTGCAATGAATAAAATGTTTTTTTATTTACAATATTGTTTTCTTCTATTTATTTTTGTCCTCCTTTTCATTGTAAAAAAGTTGATCACCTTATTATTATAGATAGCATCATTCTCTGTTTCCAAACAAACTTCAAAGTAATAGTATTCTTCTCTTTCCCTCTCTGTAACTCCTTTCCTCCAAGTTAGAGGACTTACTGATAAATTTCACATGACGTAGGCGAAGGAAAGTGAAAATAATAAATCCTAGGGCTCCCACTTGAGGAACTGGCTAGATGGTAAGCCATTTAGTGAAATGGAGAAGGAAGGAGGGCCAATACTTTAGGAGTGAAAGTAGTTACCAGGATCAATTTGGCTGCAAAGAACGCAAAACCGTAACTCGAATTAATAAGGAAATACATTATCTCAGACAACAAGAAGTCAAGAGATGGAGGATTCGAGATGTGGTTTATTGAGTCTTCTGCTCTACTTTTCAGTGATCTCTTTGTTTTGGCCTCCTATGGTATTGGCTCCATTCTCACATGGATAGCAAGATAACTTTCAGTTCTGGGCATCATATTCAGGTACAACAACATAAAGAGAAAGAAATAGACCATATTGTCCAGCAACTACTTAGAAGGGAGAATAACCTTTTCCAGAAGCCTCCCAGCAGACTGCTCTCATTGGCTCAAACTCACTCACATGCTTATCTTAAACCAATCACTGATGAGAGGAATGAGATGAGACCTCTTACTATTAATGAGTCACTTATTGATTGAGTTCATATGATTCAATTCTTTAGTCAAATTAATTTCACAGGGGAACAGATAAAATTGGATGTTACACCTTTAACTTAAGAACTAGACATTAAACTTTATATATTGCCATCAAATTGCATATACCATGTTATCATGCAAGAAATACTGTCCATTAATAAATTACCTTGGATATTACATTGTGACATAATGCTATAGATTTTGTGTGTGTGACAGAGAGAGGGGGGGGGGCAGATAGGGACAGACAGACAGGAAGGGAGAGAGATGAGAATCATCAATTCTTCATTGCGGCACCTTAGCTGTTCATTGATTGCTTTCTCGTATGTGCCTTGACCAGGGAGCTACAGCAGATCAAGTGACCCCTTGCTTAGAGCCAGCGACCTTAGGTTCAAGCTAGGGAGCTGTGCTCAAACCAGATGAGCCTGCACTCAAGCCAGCAACCTCAGGGTTTCGAACCTGGGTCGGACGCTCTATCCACTGCACCACTGCCTAGTCAGGCGCTATAGATTTTTTCATATTTGAAGATTAGATTTCTAGTTATGACTGAATCTCTTTAATTAAAGTATGACTTTAAAGTCCTTTATTAGGCTGCTTTGCAGGTAATTCATTATCTTATCAAATTGATGATAATGTTTCTAGTACAGTATCTCTTCTCTTCACAGTCATGAATTTTCTTTAATAACTAGAAGTGCTTAAAACACAATAAAGGATTAGGGGATTAAAAGTAACTCTATTTTTTCACTAATAGCCAACTGTCCCATATTGGAATTACCTTTCATTTTCAGATACAGAACTATTTCTCTGTTCAAATGGCCAAGTATTTTCCCAGATACTTGGATGGGTATCTGTGATGGGTTGCCCTGAGCCTTGCACACTCTCTTCCCTCTTTTTTCTTTCATGCTACGGTTAAAGACTTAACCTGTCACCTCAAAACAAAAGTTTACTTATCTTTATTGGATACTCTTGAGAATGAAGACAGGCTATTCCTCACTGAGTATTTACATTGAGATGAAAAGAGCCCCCACTTATGCTCAGGTATGGAATGGAATGTTCATCTCCGCCCTTTGCATCTTTCTTCCTCCAAGATTAGTTGCAGAGGGTGGGGGGGGGGGGTGAAAAGGTGAAGGGGCATAAAAGGTACAAAATTCTAGTTTTAAATAAAGTAAGCCCCCGAGGATGCAATGTACGATACAAGGAATATAGTCGATCATATTGTGATAACTTTGCACGGTGATAGACAGTTAATACACTTGTTGTGGTGATCACATTCTAAAGTAAATAAGTATTGAATCACTGTTGTACACCTGAAATCAATACGATATTGTATGCAAACTACACATTAGTTGAAAAATATATTTTTTTAATTAGTTGTAGAATATAGATAAAACACTTGCCCATTTTTCTCTGACTCACACTAAAGGATAAAGGAGTGGATGTAGAGACAAATTACCTTGAGAGAACAGAAAAATAGTTTATCAAGAAGAAAATAGTCTATCCTCACAATCCTTGGCATACTAACTCAAATGTACAGAACTTTATATCTTCTCTGGTACTTCACCAGAGTAGAGTTTCTCCTAATATTCTGTCCTAACTTCAAAGTTAGAAAATGAGACAGTTACTCAGGAAATTGATTCAATTTCCCCTCTGATGCTCCTCAATTGCTAACATAGACTTATCTTCAACATCTTATTTTATTCTGTTCATGTGAATGCTATTTAAACTTTTATATCATGTTCATAAATTTGTTAATACCATTTATATAACTAAAGCCAGCTTACAAACTTTTCAAAGACTCAGACTCCCTTCATTTCAATCACAGTAAATCCCTCTGACATTAATAGGAATTCCACATAAGTAGAAAAAGGATGAAAGGGCTCTTAAAACTTATACTGCTATAAAATATACTCAAATGCTTGTTGGGCACCTCTATTCACCAAGTTCAGTAAGTCAAATCAAGTGTAAAAAACTGTATCCAAAATGTGGATCTAAGTTAAATAAAAATATAGAACACAAAGCCAACTCAAGGCAATTTTCTGAAGAAAATTCTTCAGATCAGATTAATCTAACAAATTCATATTCTGACCAAATGTGGTTTAAAACCTCTTTATTAAGTCAGTTAAAACAAGTTTCTAACTGACTAGTGGTGGCGCAGTGGATATAGCATTGACCTGGAACACTGAGGCCCCCTGTTCGAAACCCAAGGTCACCTGCTTGAGTGAGGGCTCATTGGTTTTAGCGTGGGGTCGCTGGCTTGAGCCCAGAGGTCACTGGCTTGAGCAAGGAGTCACTGCCTCTGCTTGAGCCCCCTGGTCAAGGCACATACAAAAAGCAACCAATGGACAACTAAAGCAAAGCAATTGTGAGTTGATGCTTCTCACTCTCTCTCTCCCTTCCTCTCTGTCTCTGTCTCTCTCTCTCTCTCTCTCAAAAAAAAAAACTTTCACAATGGAATGGGGGTGGGCCTCAGGGTAGAGTGGGGGGAAGTGGTGGCCTCCTAACCCCAAGGCTCAATGCTGGCTCCAAAGCTGGTGGGCTCCATGGGTCCAGGCCGACATCAATGCCCAGATGACCTCCAGGATGACCCTGCTGACCCCACTGACGCTGCTGCTGCTGCTGCTGACTGGGGATGGAGCTTCCTCAAATCTGAAAGGCACCAACAACAGCCCCACAGATCCAGAGAACCTGCCAGGGAAAAGCAAATAAAACATCTCAGAGAAAGAATTCACCAAGAGCCTAACCAGGAGGTGGCGCAGTGGATAGAGCATCGGACTGGGATGCGGAAGACCCAGGTTCGAGACCCCGAGGTTGCCAGCTTGAGTGCCGGCCCATCTGGCTTGAGCAAAAGCTCGCCAACTTGGACCCAAGGTCGCTGGCTCCAGCAAGGGGTTACTTGGTCTGCTGAAGGCCCGCGGTCAAGGCACATGTGAGAAAGCAATCAATGAACAACTAAGGTGTTGCAACGGCAATGAAAAACTAATGATTGATGCTTCTCACCTCTCTCCGTTCCTGTCTGTCTGCCCTATCTCTCTCTCTCTCTCTGACTCTCTCTCTGTCCCTGAAAAAAAAAAAAAAAAAAAAGAATTCCTCAAGAATCAATCCATTCAGCACTGTATGGGCTCATCCACTGACAACCAACTCAACCATGCTAAGAGCCAATACCCTTATTCAACTCACCTCCCAGCCCTGCATCCAGTCAACTACTCACCCATCCAACCAACTACCTAGCCCAGTACTAGTTCCCTCTGCCCTGCTCAGGGCCTGTGAGTTACCGCCCTGACTTTGAGAGTCCTTCAGCAAAGCCCATGTTGAAGAAAGCTTTGATGGATGTCTCTGTGAAGCTGTACCATGTCTTAGAAGGCCAAGACCAACACAGTTTTCTCTCCTTTCAGCATCACAAGACTGTTCACTCAGGTCCTGCTTGGGGCTATGAACAGCACCAAGAAAAACCCAGAGACTATTCTCTCCAACCCCGAAAACTCAGCCCACATCCACCAGGCTCTGAAGGCCTCTATCCAAAAGCTTCACCTCAGCCTCTCAGATCTTCCACACCTCAGACCTGGTCTCAAAACCTTCATGGCAGCCCCAGAGCCCTGCAATGACAGTAATGTCAACCTGGAGCTCATAAACACCTGGGGAGCAGAAAAGAGCAACCATAAGCTCAGCCAACTGGCCTGCCCTCTGACACCCACCTGTGCTCCTCAATGCAATCTACCTAAGTGCCAAGTGGAAGACAACATTTGATCTCACAGAAACTAAGAGGGAGTCCTTTCACTTCAGCTCCTCTGTGATAGAAGTGTCCATGATGGCCAGCAACAAGTACCTGATGGCTCCAATTTACTGACCCAACATTGAAGGCCAATGTGAGGCAGCGTCAACTCTCCCACAACCTGAATATGATGACCCTGGTACCCTCAAACACAAAAGACATGGAAACAGGCTTTCAGCCCCTCTATCTTCATGGCCATCATGAGGAAGCCGGAGATGGGCAAGTTCCAGCCCACTCTCCTGATGATGTCCTGCATCAAAGTCAAGAGCAAACAGGGTATGCTGGCAGTCATGGAGAAATTGGAATTTTTTTTTCACTTTTCTTACAACCTCAACTTGTGCAAGCTGACAGAGGACCCAGATCTTCAGGTTTTCACGATGCAGCACAAGACGAGATCCCAGTAGGGTTGACTGTGACTTTGTCTGTCTGTGGCCCACGCTTTGCTGCACTTGGAAGTACAACAGCCACTCCTCTTCCTGCTCTAGGACCAGCAGTACAGGTTCCCTGTCTTCATGGGGTGGCTGTATGACCCCAGGGCCTGAGAGCTGCAGGGGCCAGCTAGGGCAAGCCCTACCCTTCCAGCCTCAGCTTGCCCTGTTGCAGCCCTGTTGCTGCCTGCCTGGACTTGCTGCCAGCTACCTCCTGTCTCTGGTGCCCTCAGTCCTCCACCTGAAGCATCCTTCAGCATCTGGTGAAAGGACCTTCTTTTAGCATACCTTCCCTGTGACTCTCCAAACCAATTTTTGCAGGTTTTTCTGATTCAAGTTCACTAGACTTTACAAATAAAACTTGGTAGACAATAAAAAAATCAAACAAACTTATTTTACAAGACCTAGGAAGACCTCGACAGTCTTCAGAAAAACTATGACTTTATTTTTCACTTAATTTCTACATCTTTATGCCTTAACTCTGCTCCCAACCAGCCCTCTGAGTCATCAAGGGCTATTCTCTGTATATTCTGTGGAGCTGACCACAATTACAGGCTCTGGGACTGTACTCAGGTACAACATTAAAGGATTTTAGAGCTGGAAGTAAATAAAATTCCCAACTACAGTTCTGAAGATTGAAGAATCAGGAGTCCATGAAATTCAAACACTTTTCCCAAAGTCAAATAAGCTAATACTAATTCCAAATTTGTGGTCAATATTGTGGCCTACTCAGTGTCTAGGACTCATTTTTTAAAAGTATCCTTTTTTTGTTATGAAGTAGAAAACTAATTGGACCCAAGATAATAGTGGTGTTTCACTCATATTGCCCAATGTGAACTTCCTAGTATGTGTGTAATCTATGCTAGCAGCAAGAAACCAGTTAAGGGAGGTTAAAAATGCAAGTTTATTTCAGTTGCTGGTTGCAGCTATTCATGTCAAGCCAAAGCAGCTTAAAATAACACTTTGATTCTGATCAGTTTCTGTTGACATAGAGGAGAAAAAGGGGGAAAAATGTGGAAAAAAGAAAAAAAAATTCATACTACAAAGAAAAGTATAGGCCAATATCCCTGATGAACGTACACGAAAATCACCAACAAAATATTGGCAAACCAAATTTGAAAATACATTAAAAAGGTCATACACCTCCTGACCAGGCAGTGGTACAGTGGATAGAGCATTGACATGGGATGCTGAGGACCCAGGTTTGCAACCCCAAGGTCACTATCTTGAGCCAGGGCTCATCTGGCTTGATCATGGGCTTAGCAGCTTGAATGCAGGGTCGTGGACTTGAACTTGGGATCACAGACATGACCCCATGGTTGGTGGCTTGATTCCAAAGGTCACTGACTTGAAGCCCGAGTTTGCTGCCTTAAACCCAAGGTCTCTGGCTTGAGCAAGGGGTCACTGGCTAGGCTGGAGTACCCTGGTTAAGACCCATATGAGAAAGCAATCAAAGAACAACTAAAGTGATAGAAGTATAAGTTGATGCTTCTCTTTTCTCTCCCTTCCTGTCTGTTTCTGTCTGTCTGTCTGTCTCTCTCTCTTACACAAGCATTCTAAGAAAAAAGATTTGTAAAAAGGTCATAAATGGTAATCAAATAGCATTTATTCCTGGGATGTAAGATTGATATAATATCTTCAAATTAATGTGATGCACCACAAAAACAAAATGAAGGATAAAAATCATATCATATTGATAGATGCAGAAGAAGTATTTGACAAAATCCAGCACTGATTTATGATACAAACTCTCAACAAAGTGGGAATAGAGGACACATACTTCAACATAATAAAGGTGGTATATGACTGTTGGTCAAATAAGTTTCTAATATGATATGTATGTTTGCTCACTTATAGTTTGCACTGGGTGTGGGAGACAGGCTGTAAGCAGGCAGAGTCGTTATAGCCTAAGGCTTAGTTTTAATACTAAGCCTTTCCCACCCTTTTAATACTAAGATCTTTTCAAAACTAAGCTTTTCCCCACACCCTTGACTGTTGCATGATGTGGGGTGGTACATTCTTATGAGGAATTCCATTTATGCTTCAGATAAGTGACTTTGTATCAAAGACTTCCTTATTTGTATATTGGATTAAAGGTTTTGATTTCTACACTATAAAATGGGGCATAGGAGCCCATGCTGGAGGAGAGCAGAGAATGGCCACGTGGAGGAGAGGAGAAGCAGCCAAGATGGCAGAGTGCTGAAGGAGAGGCCAGTTTGTGCAGAGAGAAGGAGATGGGGAATGGAGGTGAATAAGGCTGGTGAGGTAGAAACCTTTGATTCTAGGAAACTCAGATAACTCAGTGGTTTTGGGAGCCCTGAATGGAAAGGGAAGTGTTTTCCCACTGTGTGTATTTCTTGCCCGCTGGGTGCAAGCTAGAATTAAAGCTAATTGCCCACCAGTTCTTGGCTCCATTGTTTCATTACCGCCTGTCCAAATCAAATGTGAACCTGCATGGGCCAGTTGGCTGTGATGGTGGCCATGGCTACTGGCTTTACAATGACAAACTCACAGCTAGCATCATATACTCAATGGGAAAAAAATAAAAGTGTTTCCCTTAAGATTAGGAACAAGACAAGAATGTCACTTTCACCACTCTTAACGTAGTACTGGAAGTCTCAGGCATAGCAATAAGAAGAAGAAATAAAAGGCACCAAAATTGGAAAGAAAAAAGTAAAACTATCATTATTTGTGGACATAGAGAACAGACTGGTGGTTGCCAGAGGGGAGAGATATGGGGGACTGGCTGAATAAGGTGAAGGAATTAAGAAGTACAAATTGGTAGTTGCAAAACAGTCATGGGGGTATAAAGTACAGCATAGGGAATATAGTCAATAATATTATAATAACTATGTGTGGTGCCAAGTAGATACTGTAACTATCAGGAGAAAGTCTATGATCGTCTAACCACAAGGGTGTACACCTGAAACTAATACAAAATACTATTCAATGTAAACTGTAATTGAAAAATAAAACAAAAAACTAGTCTTGCAAGTAAACTTTTTCCAGGCAATTACCTTCCCCAGGTGCAAACCACAGAGTTAGCCATAGAGGCAGAATGCTCAGGGCATCATTTGGACAGTATGAATAGTGGAGCCAGGGTAGTATGAGGAAGGTTGGCACAAGAAAGAATTCTGATTTGGTAGGTCTAATGTGGGACCCCAGGCAGGTAAATTTGAAAAGGCTCCATTTGATTCTGACACTAAACCCCTTATTCATAACCCTTGTTGGCATGCAAATAAAGAGAAATCTCAGGAACCGCAAAAACATTCTGAAATTCAAAAGAGAAATCCCAGGACCTACAAAAACATTCTGAAATTCAAAAGTAAAGGGGCAGCTGGCAAATACCTTGGGTTTTGCAGGCTATTCAGTTCTTGGCAACTAGACAGAGTTGCAGGAAAACAGCAATTGTAGTCTTTATAGTGCAAAAGCAGCCCTCAACACTATGCAAATGAAGGGGCGTGGTTGTATTACAATACAACTTTATTTACAAAAACAGCCAGCTGAGAGCTGCAGTTGCCTACCCCTGACCTGGAATAGTCAGAGGAATCGCTCTCTCTAAAATAAATTCACTACAAACACAGAAGTTTAGAAAATTTTCTGATTCTTAGTCACTATAAGATCCAAGAATAAAGCATTTATGAGAACAAAGTAAGTATTCATAAGATCAAACAATTTGAGAATATGAAAGATTAGATTTATAATATGATTACCAAATTTAAAATTGCACTGAAGGCAGTGCACAGCCAAGTTGGAAACACAGTTGGTGTGGCAGAAAGCAAACTTAGAATTTAACCGAAATAAATAGATAAAGGACACAGTGGGGAGGAGAATATGAGAATAAGGAATAGATGCATAGAAGAAAGAGATGTTAGTAAGAACTCTTAAAAGGAAAAGTAACTTATGGAAAATAAAAAATACTCAATTAAATGAAAAAAAATCTTTCTGAACTTATAATTTAGCATGAGTGGAGAGTAGGGCATATATCAGGTGAAATAAGATAGGCTGTGTGTTGGTAATTGTTGAAGTTGAGAAATGGCCACTATTCTTTCTACATTTGTATGAGAACTATTTTTTCAATTTTTGTAAATTTCCATAAGAAACAGAATTTTAAGTTATTATGGGTTTTTCATAATTATGCTATAATACAGATTATTCTTTTTAATTATCACAATAAAGCACAATGCTCACATAGACTAAAATTGGAATGATACAGAGAAGATCAGTATGGGCCTTGCACAAGGATGACACACAAATTTGTGGAGCGTTTAATATTTTTAAAAAATAATAGCAAAAAATATATATAATAATGGCAAAAAAAAATAATTTAATAAAGCACTAAGAAGTGTGGACAAAACAGGGGCCACATGCTCCTTAAAAGTCCTGTAGCCTTACAGACTCAGGGACCTTAAGTAACCACCTTAGACTGTCTAAAGTTAAAACTTCATAACTGAAAGCAAGTCATGTCCTAGGCCCATATCTTTCTTGACAAATGTCAGTCTTTACCAGTGATGGGAGTCAAATAATTTAACCAGTTCTCTGCCCCAAAGATCGTTTTAAGTCAGTGGTTCTTAACCTGGGTTCTATCGAACCCCAGGGTTTCGATGAGTCCGTCTCAGGGGTTTGGAGAAGCCTCTCCCGCGGAGGCCAGAATAAAGTAATACCATAATTTGTTGTGAGTTCATGCACTTTGTTGGTTTTGTTCTTTGAGCAAGGTGATGTTCATGCACGGCTCATTTTATGCACCAGTAAAAAAACATATACCTATATCTTGAATTTGGAAAAAAAATCCTATTTTATTTATCACTAAAGAAGGGTTCGGTGAATGCGCATATGAAACTGGTGGGTTCGGTACCTCAAAAAAGGTTAAGAACCACTGTTTTAAGTATAAAAAAAGATATACTAAAAAGTAGTTTATTATTTCATGCATTTAATACTTAAATAAGAATAAAAGAGGTACACAAAACTAGATTATAGGAGTTTTAAAATATTAATGAAAAAATACTAAGTAATACCTGACAAAAAACAATAAAACTGTTTTTAAAGATATTTCCATATGGCTTCTTCTTTTTTTTTTTTTGACAGAGACAGACAGAGAGAGAGATAGGAACAGACAGATGGGAACGGAGAGAGATGAGAAGCATCAATCATTAGTTTTTTCGTTGCGACACCATAGTTGTTCATTGATTGCTTTCTCACATGTGCCTTGACGCGGGCCTTCCGCAGACCGAGCCACCCCTTGCTGGGGCCAGAGACCTTGGGTCCAAGCTGGTGAGCTTTTGCTCAAGCCAGATGGGCCCACGCTCAAGCTGGCAACCTTGGGGTCTCGAACCCGGGTCTTCCACATCCAGTCCGACGCTCTAACCACTGCACCACCGCCCAGTCAGGCTCCATATGACTTCTTTTTTTCTTTTTTAATATCACAAATAGGACTTTTTATTTGTCACCATTAAATGTCTAAATTTTAAACAGATTCTTGGACTGGGGGTTCATATCCATCAGCTCATACAACTTTAGCACCTGTCTCATCTCCAGTAGCTTTTCCAGAACTGCTACTTTCAACGTGAAGTTCCATGAGTTTTCTCAATTCAAACTTGGGTTTCTTCAGCATTTTGACTTTCCTAACAAAGATATCATGGAGTGGATAAATCGATTGGCAAGCCTTTTCTATGTCTTTTCCAATGCTATCTGGAATCAATTTATTGACCACTTCTTTCAAGTCATTTGTCTGCACTTCTCGGGTCATTATTTCCATCATCTTCTTCCGGATTTGGTGGACCTGTTGATGCTGAGCGTAAGAAGTCTTCCGAATCTGATTGCTGCATTTTTTAGTAAAACCAACACAAAATAGTCGAAGCAAATAACCATCAGTAGTCTTCATATCAACATGAGCTTCAATCATGGTCTGCCACTTTTTGACCATGGAGCACATTTTGTCACGGGTAAGATCCATGCCATGAAAATTAGTCACGCAGTTTTTGCCTTGAACATCCTCAGTAATTAGCTTGAATTTTCTAAATGCAACTTCATCATTCTGCAGATCAGCCAGGCTCACTTTGAAAACACGGCCCTTGAGACCATCAGATGCAATTTTGGTTCCTTGAGTTTTTGTGACCAGTGTTTTCCCAATATTTCTTATATTGAACATAGCTGGTGCTTTCACATCATACCAATCTTTCTTAGAAAATGGATCAACCACTTTCTTCTTGGTTCCCTTTTTGCCATCTTTCCTAAGGCGCTTGTTCTTGCCCACCACCGTGGTGCTGCTCGGAGAGCCAAAAGGTCCATATGACTTCTTGATTGGCATCCTCATTTGCAATTTTTTTCACCCATGGATGGAATGAACATTACTATGGGTGCTTAGAATACACTGTTGTGCAGATGAACATTAAAAAAGAGTAAGGAGGCACTGGCTGGTTGGCTCAGCGGTACAGCATTGGCCCAGCGTGTGGAAGTCCCAGGTTTGATTCCCAGCCAGGGCACACAGGAGAAGTGCCCATCTGCTTCTCCACCCTTCCCCTCTCATTCCTCTCTGTCTCTCTCTTCCCCTCCCGCAGCCAAGGCTCCACTGGAGCAAAAGTTGGCCTGGGCGCTGAGGATGGCTCTACGGCCTCCGCCTCAGGTGTTAGAATGGCTCCAGCTACAGCAAAGCAACGCCCCAAATGAGCAGAGCATCATCCCCTGGTGGGCATGCCGGGTGGATCCTGGTCAGGCACATGCTGGAGTCTTGTCTGACTGCCTCCCCGCTTCTAACTTCGGAAAAATACAAATAATAATAATAATAATAATAAGGAATGTAAATTTGTGATTTCCACATTGGGTGGCTGCCCAGGCATCCACCTTAAAGAGCGCTCTGATTACAAGTGCCATTTTAACAACAGTTCACCAAACTCAACAAAAAATTAGGTATTGGTTCTGCTGAACTGGTGCAAACCAGCTGCATACCACCACTGGTCTTTACTTTAACTGAGCCTGTCTATTGTCTTTTTACATCTATGACCACATACCTTTGGAATGTCAGGGTAAGTCTCCTTCTTTCCAGATCCCTCAGAGCACAACCTCCCACCAGAACAGCAGACCACAGAATCTCCCACTGTTATCTTATTCCCCAAACACCATCTCTATATGCTACAAATGTGTATTGTTAACTATCCTGTAGTAACCAACATAAATGAAGCATTTGTTTCTTCATTTAAGTCTATCCAATCTCAGAGGTTTCTCCACTTTGCTTTCTTCCGCCTCCCTAAATTACCACCAATGAGTTCCATGTAACTCCCCCCCTTCCGTCTCCTCCTTTGGTCCTGATGTGTAAAATAGCTGCAAAATTACCATTCTCTAGAGGATTTTCTCAAACCATTGAGTTTTCCTTCCCAGCAATTGTCAGTTTGGCTAAAACAAACTCAAAAGAAGTCCCTACAGGTTTGGACATTTGTTAAATCGACAGAAGAAATAAAAAACCTAGAACCTCACAATCCAGATATTACCCCTGTCAATACTTTCATTATCTATTCTTCTCATACTTTTTCTCTAATCATATATGTTTTTATAAAATTGTGATCACAAATTTATTTTACACATACTGCTTTGTATCTTTGCTTTTCCTTGCCTGATATAACGGAAACATTTTTACTCTCTAATTCCATTTTAACTTGACTAAATCCAGTAAAATAAGATGTGTGTTGACATTATTCTAAAGGCCATACACACAGGCTTATTATGATTTTGCGGCTAGACTTGATTAATATAGTAGAGAAACATTTAAATGTAATGCAAAACTTAAACATTATAAGTACAAAAGGACAATTCAGTAATTAAAATATAGTACCTTGAACAGAAGTAAGATTAAGAAAATCTGTGTGCTCGTGTAAGCAATTGAAATCAAGCTTGGCTAACATAAGCAGAGAGGAATTTATTGGAAAGGTGTCGGGCAACTCACAAACTTGATGAGAAGCCTGGAGGAAGAGGTTCAGAAAACAGGCAAAAGCTGAGGACACCTAGTTGAAGGAGCCACAACCCAGAGAGTAGTAACAAAGGAACAGCCTGGTTAGAGCCCTGGGAGAGGTTACACAACAGGACAGGACTGCTATGAGAGACAACACCATTGCAGAGTCTTGCTACCTTTGCTATCACAAGTAACTAAAAACTGTTTCTGCATCTGTGTGTTAGTCCCTCAGGATTGAAGCCCTGAGCTGCAGGGTCCAAATCCTGGAGTCTAGATAAGGTGCCCTTACCTTGGTGGCCCCTAGGCTGGAAAAGGGAAATCACCCCTTTGGTTTCAGCAGTGAAAGGCTGGCTCCTGCATCCCACTAGGGTGCACACAATAGGGAATTACTCCTGAATAGAAAGTAGATGGGAGAGGAAGAACATATGTATTATGTATGTTTTACATGATACTATAGAGAGAGAGAGAGAAGGTAGATGGGGAGGAATACATATACATATATATTATATATGTATTAATATATGCATACATATATGTAAGCACAAAGATACACATATATACATATATATATAGAGAAATATAGTCTTAACATTAATGACAAAAATTACTATGTGATCTTGACCTAATCCTTGACTATTAATATTCTCCTCTAAATTATGAGAACAATATTTGCTCCTACTAGCTTAATTGATATGTTGTAAAGACAAATGATTTAATATCTGCTAATGACACTAAACACCTTAGGGGGGAAATGCATTATAGATACAAGTTATTTTAATCAAAGAAACTATAATTAGTAAAGATCATAATATCTGCTGTGCTTCAGACATAGGTAACAATAAATGTTACTAATTCAGAGACCCTGAAAACAATCTTCAGGTATTTTGCTTCAGCAACAGTACTCTATATAAAACTTAATTCTTAAAACTGTATTTATTTTGAGTTAACCATTTCAACTTTGTTCATAGGAAATACAGTCCCAGGGTTTGGGATTATAGAGGGCAAGAAAGACGCACAGGCTGTGCAGTTGGTTGGAGCTGTTACATTAATTTCACAATCTGTGAAGGAGTGAATTGCCCTCCTGAATGGTAATGGAAAATTAGTTTCTTTATTTCTTCATTAAGACTGTGGGAGGAAAATTAATACTCTCTTCAGCTTTTCCAAATTAATAGAATATGTCTTTATTAAAATGATGAATGCACATGCCTACTTTCTTTTTGGTTGAGAGACTCTCTAACTCATAGAAGAACTGAATTCATAGCTGAACCTTAGAATTCATCCTGTTAAGGAAACAGAGATTCAGGGAGACTATATTAGTTACCCGAGGTCACACAATTAAATAAAGACAGCAGCAAGACTAGAAAGAAACTTGGGTCTCTGACTCTTCATCCAGTGTTCCTTCAAATTCATCAGCCATTTAAAAGGAAAAGGAGGATTAATTTAGTATACTTTACATATTATTAGTGTGTCTAATGTTTTTGGTTCCTACGCCTTGAGGTGTAATAATCCCTTATGCAAAATAATAAAAGAAAATTTGTACCTTTTTCCAAATTTTTTTTTATGAGGTTTGGGTGGAAAGAAATAAACCCCTATCTTGGAAAAGGTCAACTTTGGGCAAAATGTGAAGTCAACTCTTTCTTCAACCATCTCCTTCCCCATTTATATTCCTATGTAAACCCAGGTTCCCAATTAACTCATTTCTCACCCTACAGCCTGTCTTCATGAAAACTCTAAGATTTTATTTTACTATTTCATGCATAAACAGTATGTGTCTCTCTCTCTCACACACACACACAAATTCCTGGGTGTTCCCACTACCCATTTTAGGAACCTTGAAAACATTATGCTAAGTGAAAGAAGCTAGTCCTAGAGGCTACATATTGTTTGTTTCATTTGTACAAAATGTCCAGAATAAGCAAATCCATAGAGACAGAAAGTCAATTAGTAATAACCAGGTATTGGAGAGAGGGAAAATGGGGAGTAACTGCTTGTTGGTATGGGGCTTATTTGGGGTGATAAAAATATTCTGGATCTTAAATAGTTGTGATAGTTTCACAACCTTGTGAATATAATAAAAACACTGAATTTCACATGTTACAATGGTGAATTTTATGCTGTATAAATTTTATCTTAATTTCAAAATTTTTAACATAAAGTAAGTATGTATTGAGCCTTCCTCCAAAGTTAAAATCTGCCAACATAAAGCTCACTCTGACTTTGAGATTAAATAAATTCAACCATAACTAAAAGTGAACATTTTTGTTTGTAGTACCCTCCTTTTCTAATAACTACTTTGAAGAGTAACACCTTTGATATTGTACATTTAGTAAGACCTATTCTTCTAGATAGAATGGAAGAAGTTTTGTAACCATAATTGTTTATTAAAAGACTGTCACTTATTTTGACTTACGTTGGTATGATTTTTTACTTTACTAATATTTCTAAAAAAAGAGATGGCCTGAGTGCTTCTTCCAGATTCCTACTTAGGCAGATTTTAATTTTGGAAAAGGCCCAATACATACTTACTTTATGTTAAAATTTTTGAAATTAAGATAAAATTCATACATTATAAAATTCACCCCCCTTTCTTTTGTTTATTTGTTTTTTTTGAGAGACAGAGAGAGACAGAGACAGGGATAGACAGACAGAAAGGGAGAGAGGAGAGGCATCAATTCTTCATTGCAGCTCCTTAGTTGTTCATTGATTGCTTTCTCATATGTGCCTTCACTGGGGGCTACAGCAGAGCGAGTGACCCCTTGCTCAAGCCAGCAACCTTTGGGCTCAAGCCAGCGACCATGAGGTCATGTCTATGATCCCATGCTCATGCCTGTGACCTCGGGGTTTCAAACCTGGGTTCTCAGTGTCCCAGTCCAATGCTCTATCTATTGTGCAACCGCCTGGTCAAAAGTCGCCCTTTTAACAAGTTCAATTCAATGTTTTTAGTATATTCACAAGTTTGTGAAACTATCACAACTATTTAATTCCAGAATACTTTTATCACCTCCTTGTCATAAATTTCTAGACTCTGGATTAAAAAGAATAAAACACTTTAAAAAGCTTTTCTACATATTGCCTTCCAGAAAAGTTGAACTAGCAGGGTATTAGAGTGTTAATTTCCTCACTCATACACTTTAATTTTTATCAAATTAATGGGGGGAAAAATGATAGCTCACTTTTAATGTGGCTTTATCACCACCCACTAAATTTTTTTGACATCACCATAAATGGTCTCCTGGTTTCTAATCTTTCTCCACATGAATTCATTCAATATGCCACTGCCAGATTAATTTTCTTGTCATAAAGTTCCTATGACACAATGAACCTGATTAAAATCTTCAATAACTCCCCACAATCTACTGAATTAAGTATAAACTCTTTAGTCTGTTATTTAAGACACCCCATAAAATGCCTCAACACATATTTCCAGTGTTATTTCAGCCTCCACTTCACTGCACCTACCCAGTCAAAAAGTACATAGTCATTATCTGGAATATGCCTCATTATTTCTTATCTCCACATTGTGATGATGGTCCTATGATGAAAATTCATATCACATGTGTGATATGAAATGTCCCCACCCCTGCCTGTCGCAGATACTGCTAATTAATTATAATACTCTTTCCCACTGAATTGGGATACAACATCTCAACACAGTGCTACAGACAGCCACCACCGAAGAATTGGAATTGGAACTTGAGAAGAAAGTAATTTTCCATCCCTAGAATAGTCCTCCCACCTAAAGGGCCATCACCCCAGCTCTTCTTCTTGAATTTTTTCCCGTACATTAACGTTCACTTCAAATGTTGCCTCTTTCACAAAGCCATTCCTGATTCCACTTGCCACCTCCAAATTCTCTAAGCCCATTCATTACATGACTCATACTTCTTACTTCATTTTGTCTTGTTGTGTTACTTGTATGCTGGAAACGGCAGTCCAGCATAAGGTCTTCTTTCCGTTCTGAACCATATGTCTTAAGGCAATGAGACTAGTAAAGAATTCAGCTTCTAGAGCCAGAAGGCCTTCATTCAAACCCTGGATCTGTCCCAACTAGCTGTGAGCACCTGAGCTCAATCTTTGAGCTGCAGTGCCCTCAGCTGTAATGGACACAATAATTGGACCCACCAGAGAATGATGTGAGGATGCAAAGAGAAAAATCTAAGTCAAGTGCTTAGCTAAGTGCCACACACTTATTAAGCCTTTAGAAATGTTATGTATTTCTCAAAAACTTAAAGAGAGAGTTACCATATGAATTGGCAATTTCACTCCTAAATGTAAACCCAAGAGAATTAGAAACACATGTCCACACAAAAACTTGTACGTGATTGTTCACAGAAATATTGTTCATGATAGTTAAAAATTGAAGGATCCCAAATGTCTATCGACTGATGAATAAATAAAATGGGATATATCCACACAGTGGAATATTATCCAGCCATAAAAAGGAATAAAATGCTGATACATGCTAGAACATGGATGAAACTTGCAAACATTATGCTAAGAGGAAGAAGTCAACCACAAAAGGCCATGTATAGTATAGTTCCATTTATAAAAAATGTCCAAAATAGGCAAAACCACAATGACAGAAAGAGATTAGTGGTTGCCAGGAGTAAGAAGCAGGGGGGATGAGGAGTGACTTTTTAAGAGGTAAAGAGCCTCTTTTTGGAATGATAACAGTGGCTAGATTTAGATAGTAGTGATGGTTGCACAATATTATAAATATACTAATTCTCACTTAATCCTACACTTAAAAATGGTTAAAATTATAAATTTATGTTATGTGAATTCTTTCTTAATTTTTAAAAAGTAATTTATATTACTATTTATCTTTGTATTCCCTAAAGGGCTTAATAACATATCATTAAGAGAGTAATTTAAATTTTTTTTAATGTATTGATTTTAGAGAAAGAGAAAGATCAATCCACTACTCCACTTATTTATACATTCATTGGTTGATTCTTTTTTTTTTTACAGGGACAGAGACAGAGTCAGAAAGAGGGATAGACAGGGACAGACAGACAGGAACGGAGAGAGATGAGAAGCATCAATCATCAGTTTTTCATTACCGTTGCGACACCTTAGTTGTTCATTGATTGCTTTCTCACATGTGCCTTGACCCCAGGCCTTCAGCAGACCAAGCCACCCCTTGCTGGAGCCAGCGACCTTGGGTCCAAGCTGACGAGCTTTTGCTCAAGCTAGATGGGCCCACGCTCCAGTTGGCAACCTCAGAGTCTCGAACCTGGGTCTTCCGCATCCCAGTCCGACACTCTATCCACTGCACCACCGCCTGGTCAAGCATTGGTTGATTCTTGCATGTGCCCTAACCCGGGATCAAACCGCAATTTTGGTACATTGGAACAACAGTTTAACCAATTGAGATACCCAGCCAGGGCAGAGAGTGATATTTTTTATAAGAAAGATATTTAATATGACCTTAAATACAAAAATAAAACGATGCAAATAACTTCTATAAATTATATTGATTACAATTTGCATGCAGAACAAACCATAGATACATAAATGGTAATTTATTGTTCTATAGATATTCCAAGAATAGACTAAGCCCAACCAAAACAAAACAGTTTCAACAATCTTGAGATTACACTTGGCTAAAATATACTCAAGAAAAAATATTAACAGAGAACTCAAAAAAGAAAAACTATAAATATCCACTTAGTGTGTAAAAAAGAAAGCTAATTAAAACAAGAAGGTATTTTTAAAGCATTTTAAATGTTAATATTCACAGTTGACAAGGAGAAATTATAGTCTTGATTGTCATTTCCCACTTTATATAGATGAACCTGTACATTTATAATCCTTTCTGGAGGTTAATTTGACAGCATGTATAATACATGGATATATTTATGCCTAGAAAGAAGCCTGGAATGATGTACTCCAACTGGTATACTTGGAAGTGGAATTAGACGTTTTTCCTCCTTGTCCTTATCCCCTAATAAACATGAGGGTTGGTTTTGTAATAGAAAATAATTAAAGTATTTCTTAACTTTTTGAAAAGTTCTGGGGGCAAGGGGAACCCATTCACGTTGTTGAAGTCAACTTGTTAATTTTTTTAAAAAAACCTTTATGAACTAAGTAGAACTTTATTGAGCTTCTTAGTGACATACCTAGAAAATGATAAATAGGTAAAATATAGAAATAACTGAGAAGACATTACACCTACAATTAGAGAATGACTCATGAGATCATGATCATGAGATTGACACAGGAGATACTATCTTTACAAATCAGCAGTGAAATAGGTAAATAAAAATAGATTAGGCAATAATCTCTTGTAATGTTTCTTTTTTAAAAAAAAAAAAGACAGAGCAAGAGCAAGAGTCAGAGAGAGGGATAGATAGGGACAGACAGGAACTGAGAGAGATGAGAAGCATCAATTATCAGTTTCTCATTGTGGCACCTTAGTTGTTCATTGATTGCTTCCTCATATGTGCCTTGACTGGAGGGCTACAGCAGACCGAGTAACCCCTTGCTCAAGCCAGCGACCTTGGGTCCAAGCTGGTGAGCTTTGCTCAAACCAGATGAGCCCGCGCTCAAGCTGGTGACCTCTGGGTCTCGAACCTGGGTCCTCCGCATCCCAGTCCGATGCTCTATCCACTGAGCCACCGCCTGGTCAGGCTCTTGTAATTTTTAAGAGCAGAATCTCCACACTTACTAAAGTGAATTGCTCAAATGCCTTTTAAAATGGTTAATTCTGGTACTGAACAGAGAGCGTGTGTGTGTGTGTGTGTGTGTGTGTGTGTGTGTGTGTGTGTGTGTGTGTCTTTCTGAAGTAAGAAGTGGGGAGACAGACTCCACCTGGCTGGCATGCCCACTAGTGGGCAATGCTCTGCCCTCTGGGGTATTGTTCTGTTGCAACCGGAGCCATTCTAGCACCTGAGGCGGAGACCATAGAGCCATCCTCAGCAGCTGGGCCAACTTTGCTCCAATGGAGCCTCGGCTGCAGTAAGGGAAGAGAGAGAGATAGAGAGAAGGGGGAAGGGGAAGGATGGAGAAGCCGATGGGCGTTTCTCCTGTGTGCCCTGGTCGGGAATGGAACCCAGGACTTCCACACGCCAGGTCGACACTCTACTACTGAGCCAACCGGCCAGGGCAAGAACGTCTTTTTTACCACTGCTTCTCAGTGCTACATGTATCTAGCGAAAAAAGAACCTCATTTCACTTTTCATCTCTTTATTAGTGAAACTGAACATGTTCTAAGGCAGGGGTGCTCAATACGTCGATCACAATCTACTGGTCGATTGCGAAGGAAGTGTGGGTAGATCGCAGGACATTCAAAAGACATTTGTCTTTTGATTGGCATACAGGTTAGCCAATCTGACGTCTGAACTTTTGACACACTACGCATGTGCTCTAAACCGTGCTAACTTGTTCAGTTACATTGCTGCGTAGTTAGCCTTCAATTTATTTAAACTAAATACAACAAAGCGTATAAAAATGAGTGCCGTAGCTGGTCCGAGTAAGAAGTCTAAAACCTACCACTTTCATACAGAATGGGAGGGGATTTTTTTCACTATGTCATATTCCAAGTGCGTTTGCCTCATCTGTCTGTGTGCCATTGCTATTCCAAAGAAGGGAAATGTGGAGCGGCTTTTTCGGACTGTTCATAAAAACTATGATATTGACTTTCCTCCGCAAAGAGAGCTGAGAAGGAGAAAGGTGAAAGAAGAATACACAATATTAAATAGTAACAATAGTAACTTAAATAATGATAATATAGAAGAAATAAATTTATGTTTTGCATTTTCATTGTAGGTAGATCATTTTGACTTGGTCATCTTATAAGTAGCTCGCAAGCTGAAAAAGTGTGGGCACCCCTGTTCTTAGGTTTATTTATTAGCTATTTTTATTTCCTCTTTTGTGAGTTGTCTATTCATGTGTTATATCTGTTTTTTAATGATTGTTTTATTTGTTACAGTATTTTTCAAATTTAAATTTTTAAAATATATATATATAAACTTTATTGATTTTAGAGAGAGAATGGAGGAAAAAGCAGAGGGGAGAAGAAGCAGGAAGTATAGTTGCTTTTCATATGTGGCTTGACAGGACAAGGCAGGAGTCTCGAACTGGCAATATCTCAGCACTCCAGGTTGATGCTTTATCCACTGCATTCTCACAGGTCAGGCTAAATTTCATTTTTCAATTACAGTTTACATCAACATTATTTTGTACTAGTTTCAGACATACAGCAGAATGGTTCGATAATCATGTACTTTACAAAGTGTTCTCCAATTATTTCCAGTACCTACCTGGCACCATGCATAGTTATTATAACATTATTTACCATATTTTCAAAACTACCAATTTAGCCTGACCTGTGGTGGCGCAGTGGATAAAGCGTCTGCCTGGGAACACTGAGGTCGCCAGTTCAAAACCCTGTACTAGTCTGGTCACGGCACATATGGGAATTGATGCTTCCAGCTCCTCCCCTCTTTCTCTCTCTCTCTCACACACACACACTCTGTGTCTCCTCTCTAAAATGAATAAAATAAAAAGAAATTTAAAAATTTGAAAAAAAAAAACTACCAATTTATACTTCTTAATCCCTTCACCATTCCCACCCAATCCCCCAAACCCCTTCCCATCTGGCAACCATCAGTCTGTTCTCTATATCTGTGAGTCTGTTTCTATTTTGTTACAATATTTTAAAGGGTATGAACATCTTAATTCCTTATCTGTCCTTTTTGTTTCAACTATTTCTTCAGTTTGTCATTTGCCTTTTAATTTTAATGGTGTCTTATAATTTTAAAAAATGTTTCATTTCTTAAAATTTTTATTTATTGATTTTAGGGCGGTGGTTCTTAACCTGGGTTCTATCGAACCCTAGGGGTTCGATGAGTCGGTCTCAGGGGTTTGGAGAAGCCTCTGCCGCGGAGGCCAGAATAAAGTAATACCGTAATTTGTTGTGAGTTCATGCACTTTGTTGGTTTTGTTCTCTGAGCAAGGTGATGTTCATGCATGGCTCATTTTGTGCACCAGTAAAAAAACATATACCTATGTCTTGAATTTGGAAAAAAAAATCATATTTTATTTATCACTAAAGAAGGGTTTGGTGAATGCGCATATGAAACTGGTGGGTTCGGTACCTCAAAAAAGGTTAAGAACCACTGTTTTAGGGAAAGGAGGAGAGAGAGAGAAGGGGAGACAGAAAAACATGGATTTGCCATTCCACTTATCCATGCATTTACTAGTCTACTCCCACATGTGCCCTGACTGGGGATCAAACCTTCAACCTTGGTGCATCCGGATGACACTCCAACCAACTGAGCTACCTGGCCAAAGTATGTTTTAATTTTATTAGATCAAATACCTCAATCATTTCCTTTATCATTTTTTCCTTAATTTTAATTTTATTATTAGAGGGCCCTTCCTCGTTCTAGGAGAAGATACTAGCCACCTGCACTTTCTTCTAATTTCTTTATGGGGTCATTTCTCATTTTATTCTTAAAGCTACCTGAAGTTTATTTTGGAGTAAGATATGAGAGAAAAATCTAACTCTTAAAAACACATTTTTAAAATACTACTGACCTGGCTGGGTAGTACAGTTGGTTAGAGCACTGTCCCGATAGGCCAAGGTTGAGGGTTAGATTCTCTGGTCAGGGCACATACAAGAATCAACCAATGAATGCATAAATAAGTGAATCAACAAACTGATGTTTCTCTCTCTCTTCCTCTCTCTAAAATCAATTTTAAAAAAATACATCACTCATTACAACATATTCTGTGCAAAGAAAATACTTGCAATGTTAAACGTGTCTAAGGAGTCATCATTTAAAACAACAAAATTTCCATGACATAAGCATTTAAGCAGTTGAGTTCAGTTTTAAAAAGGGTTGGGCTGTGTGAAAACTTATTTTAACAGCTTTATTTTGGAAAACGGTGTCTTTTTACTCATGTCTATGTTATTTGGATGTTTTACAAAGGATATGTATTGTTTTATTATTAAATAGTTATAAATTTCTTTAGAAAAAATGAAAAGAAAAGGTATGTCCCATTGTATGAGAGGTTGATGTCATATGAGAACCAGATCTTGAACTTCATATTTTCATGACTAAAAGAGAACAATAGAAACTCTTCATAATTCATAGGCTGTGAATCATAAGTGCAATCATTGAATGACTAAGTAGAAGTCTAATGCCAATGGAGTGAAGTGGAAATTCCACTGGGTAGAAACCAGAAGTCCTAGTTTTAATGTTGTCCCCCTCCCCCATGTCATTTATGAAATTTCCTCAGATAAATTTCTTAAAATTCTGCACCTATTTGTCGATGCATCAAACAAAGGTCTTAGTTGTTAGAAAAAAATAGGCTTATGAGATAACATATTGAAGCATTAGCCTGACCAGGCGGTGGAGCAGTGGATAGAGCGTAGGACTGGGATGTGGAGGACCTAGGTTCGAGACCCCGAGGTTGCCAGCTTGAGTGTGGGCTCATCTGGTTTGAGCAAGGCTCATCAGCTTGAGCCCAAGGTCACTGGCTCAAGCAAGGGGTCACTTGGTCTGCTGTAGCCCCCGGTCAAGCACATATGAGAAAGCAATCAGTAAACAACTAAGGAGCCACAACAAAGAATTGATGTTTCTCATCTCTCTCCCTTCCTGTCTGTCTGTTCCTATCTGTCCCTCTCTCTGACTCTTTCTGTCTCTGCCACACACACACACAAAAAATGAAGCATTAAAAGTATTTTGAACTAAAACTCTTTATGGGCAGTGTCAACAATTTCAGTTGCCAACAATTCAGGAAACCTAAAATGTTTCCACAATTATAAGTCTCCTCTTCAAGGCTCAGCTGGTATTCTCATGTGCATAAATTTTCAAAGGTCCACTCAAGGTAGAGGAGACTATTTTGAAGATAATAGATATTTCATATTAATACTAATGAGACTGAAATAATAGTGTGTTTTAAGAAACATAACTTCCCTTTCAATTTCTGTTATTCCCAAACAAACTATTTATCTTTTAGCCTATTTCAGCGTTTTGAGATGCTAACTGCATACATTTATATAAATGTTCTTAAACGGGTACTTTCTCCACAAATTTATGTTTACTAACATCCCTGCAAATATGTGTATAAAATAATATGGGTAGTCACATGCCTGTTCACAAGCCTGTGCTCAGGTTTTCCTTTAGCACATTGATGAAAAGGACTAATAGAACCAGGTAATGGGCAAACCTGGTAAGCTTACATAGGGTTAAAGACTTCCGAGTTCACAACTGAGAAAGAGCTATCTGCCTAATGTTATCTAGGTCTTCAGAGAAACCGATCAAAAGGAAGATTTATTTATTTATTCAACAAATATTAATTGAGCATCTGCCAGCTAAGCACTGAGGAAAATAATTAGGTTAAACTATATGAAATTGCTGATAGTTAAGTCTTTTTGATTTACAAAAAAGGCAATTTCATATAGTCCACCCTAAAGAAGTTACAGAAATTCCTTAGAGAGGGAAAGAAAAGAGTTGAGAATCATAAGTAAAACAAATATTTCCAAAATAATAACTTAGAAGAAAGAAGAAGGAATGAAAGGAAAAAGGAAAAGAGAGAACTAGAAAATGAGGAAAAAGAAATATATGAACAAAAACTGAATAATAAAAACATATGATCATAAAAACCAATAAATTATTAATAATTCATTGAATTTGCCAGACCAGGTGGTGCTGCAATGGATATAGCAGTAGACTGGGATGCTGAGAACCCAGATTCAAAACCCCAAGATCGCCAGCTTGAGTACAGGGTCTCTGGCTTGAGTGTGGGATCATAGACATGACCCCATGGTTGCTGGCTTGAGCCCAAAAGTCACTGGCTTGAGCAAGGGTTAACTCACTCTGCTGTAACCCCCCTGTCAAGGCACATATGAGAAAGCAGTTAATGAACAACTAAGGAGCTGCAACAAAAGAATGGTTACTTCTCATCTCTCTTTCTGTCTGTCTGTCCATCTGTCCCTCTCTCTGTCTCTCTGTCTGTCAAAAAAAAATTTTATTGAATTCATCCAGTATTCATTGAATGTCCAACATTACATACATAATTTTATGGTAGTGACAATTATGTGCCTCAAAAAAAAAAAAAAGAAACTTTATTCTCCTTAAAGATTAAAGACTGATCAACATGCCCTATAATTTTAAATTCTAAATTCTGACGATAAAAGAGAAAATTTAAAAAAATATTGAAGCAATGAGAGAGCTAAAACAGGGGAAATGGAAGCAGGAATATTATTGTATTTATACAAATCCAAGAAAATAGCAAAGTTGGAAAGAAGTAAAAAAAAGATTCTGCAGAAATGTCACTGAAACCAGAATGAAAAGTATACATCAAGTTATCAGAATAGAGAGGTCAATAAAGGTATATCTAAAACTAAAACTTTATTAATTTTCCATTTTGAATAATTGTGTGGGTGAACAAATTATAAAACACGTGATTTGTTTATACCAGGGGTCCCCAAACTTTTTACACAGGGGGCCAGTTCACTGTCCCTCAGACCATTGGAAGGCCAGACTATAAAAAATACTATAAACAAATCCCTATGCACACTGCACATATCTTATTTTAAAGTAAAAAAACAAAACGGGAACAAATACAATATTTAAAATAAAGAATAAGTAAATTTAAATTAACAAACTGACCAGTATTTCAATGGGAACTATGGGTGCAGATGCATCCTGTGCTCCTCTCACTGACCACCAATGAAAGAGGTGCCCCTTCTGGAAGTGCGGTGGGGCTGGATAAATGCCCTCAGGAGGCTGCATGCGGCCCGCGGTCGTAGTTTGGGGACCCCTGGTCTATACAGACAAATTCTAAAATTTATATTTTGGTGTAACTAATTTCCCTTTAAATAACAAATTATATAAAAGCAAGTGGTCCAAGCCTGACCCGTGGTGTTGCATTGGATAGAGTGTTGACCTACGATGCTGGAGACCCAGGTTTGAGACCCCGACGTCACCAGCTTGAGTGTGGACATATCCGGCTTCTGGCTTGAGTGCAGGCTCTCCATCTTGACTGTGGGGTTGCTGGCTTGAGCCCAAGGTCACTGGCTTGAGCAAGGGGTCACTGGTTCAGCTGGAGCCTGCCAGTCAAGGCACATATGAGAAACAATCAATAAACAATTAAAGTGCCACAACTATGAGTTGATGCTTCTCATCTTTCTCCCTTCCTACCTGCTTGCTTCACACACACACACACACACACACACACACACACACACACACACACACACAAAGGCAAGTGATCCCAGACTATCCAGACAGGGAAGAATAATTGGAAACATACGTAAAGAGTGCTACTATTAAAGATGGCCAAACTACCATAAAATTTTAGCATAAGAAGGAATCTTAGAGTTCATCCAGACCAATTCCTCAATGTCTCAGAAGACGCAGACAGAGTTAAGAGAAGTGATTTGTTCAAAGTCATCTAGCTAGAGAGAAGTGGACTCAGGACTAGAACGTATTCGTTCTTTCATTCACATAGTCCTCAGGAAACTTGTTGTGTGCCAGGTGAGATACAAAGACTGGAAAATTTTGTTCCCGGATCTCAGGAACTGTCAGGGTGCCAACGTTAAAGGTGGGTAAAGGAGAGCAATAAATTTCACTAAAGCCATTAGAGTACATCAGTAAGAGAAACAATGCTTACAATCCCTCATTTCATATTTCAAACTTAAATTTTGAGAACTCTTATATAAGAGCTTCAAGCCAGAGCGATACATAAAATATAACAAAGGAGAAGTCTCCCCCAAAGAAGGGTAAATGGGAGCCTGGTTTGTAGACTTCTTTTTTTTTTTTTTTTTGTTATAGGGACAGAGAGAGGGATAGACAGACAGGAATGGAGAGAGATGAGAAACATCAATCATCACTTTTTTGTTGTGACACCTTAGTTGTTCATTGATTGCTTTCTCATATGTTGTTCATTGATTGCTTTCTCATATGTGCCTTGACTGCGGGCCTTCAGCAGACCGAGTAACTCCTTGCTCAAGCCCCAACCTTGGATCCAAGCTGGCGAGATTTTGCTCAAGCCAGATGGGCCCGCACTCGAGCTGGCGACCTCGGGGTCTTGAACCTGGGTCCTCCGCATCCCAGTCCAATGCTCTATCCACTGTGCCACCGCCTGGTCAGGCTGGTTTGTAGACTTCTTAACAGTGCTTCCATGTAATGTGAGCCTTCAATCATATCAGTAATATCAACACTGCGTTTTTATCCTTCTTTCATGCAGAATTAAGTGCTTCTTAAACACTGTCAATTGAAGAGCTTGAAATGAATGATTTGTTTAAACTTCCCTTTCATATGCTGTGGATAGAAAGTATGGTTTTGCAATTGATGCCAGATAAACTTGTGTATGAAAAAATATCTGTATTTCCTTAGGACATTATGATTACCGGAACATGAGTTTCCAAAATAGAGGCAAAAAATATGTGGCAATCAGAGAGTAAGACTATAATGATAAAATGAGTCTGATGAGTAAAGACTTAATTGTAGTTGTAAAAATGCCAACACCTGATCAAAGAGTGAGAGTTCTGTGACCAATTGTGACACAAGTCCTTGTCACAGGCCCCTGCAGGCATCTCAGAACCAGTGAATCAAATTCTAACGTGCTCTGTAAGGACTTTAAGGATTCTTGTTTTTTTTTTTTAAAGCATGACATGTAGTCCTTACTACTGCCCATAGTGTGACATGAAACCAGATGACCTCGACCCTGGCTGGTTGGGTCCGTGGTAGAGCATCAGCCAGGTATATGGATATACCAGGTTCGATCCCTGGACAGGGCACACAGGAGAAGCACCCATCTGCTTCTCCACCCCTCCCCCTTTCACTTCTCTCTCTCTCTCTCTCTCTCTCTCTCTCTCTCTCTCTCTCTCCTTCTTCCTCTCCTGCAGCCATGGCTTGATTGGAGCGAGTTGGCCCTGGGCGCTGAGAATGGCTCCGTGTCCTTAGCTTCAGGCGCTAAAAACTTGGTCGCTGAGCAACAGAGCGACGCCCCAGATGGACTGAGCATCCCCCCTAGTGGCCTTACCGAATGGATCCTAGCTTGGGGGACATGCAGGAGTCTCTCTTTGCCTCTCCTCCTCTCACTGAATTAAAAAATAAAAAAGAAATCAGATGACCTCACACACTGTCCTTGATTTTATTTGCTTTGTTATTAACAATCATTGTTCTTAAATGAGAGAATTAAATATGGACTCTAGTCAAAAGTTCCTTTAGAGGGCTTTAACCAAAAGTATAAAATAAAATCTGGAACCCCTTTACCTACTTTTTGAATCTGAAAATACTGCATACGAACATATAATCACCCTTGAATGCTGTGAGTCTTTCATTTTCCACCTGCTGATTTTACCGGGATAAATTAAAATTGCAAACAATTCATGTTGAAATGTCAAGGCTAAAATGTCACAGAAATATCAACTTCAGTAAAGTCGCTTTTCTTTTTCCAAGTAGTTGAATGATACAGTCACCAGTGTGTCGTTAAGGATGTAAAAGTGATCTCATGCTGGAGAACCTCATGGCCGCCACCCTAACATTTCCTGTCACAGTCCTTGAGTCAATCTCACACCCGCACAGTAAAACTAGTTCCCATTTCATTCTTGAATTCACACAGGTACGTGGGTAGGTATGTGTTCAAATGCAAAGACGTATTATCACATTAATCCAAATATTGTTTTGATCTCATTGCTCTGATTTTTTAAAAATTTCTTTTAAAATTAAATAATTCTGTACCTATTACCCTCCATTGCTTGGTAATAACTAATAAACAACACTGGAAAGAGTCAAGAGCCAATGACCATTCAACACCTTTTACTTCATGCTTCAGTATCTCTCTTTGTAAAATGAGAATCATAATATCTGGCCCAACTCCACAGATGGTCACAATAAGAGCACTTAAAATGCTCAAAAGAGCCCTGGCCATATAGCTTGGTTGATTAGAGCATCATCCTGATATGTAAATTTGCAAGTTCGATTCCTGATCAGGGTACATGCAGGAATAGATTGATGTTTCTGTCTCTCCCTCTCTCCCTTCCACTCTTTCTAAATTCAATTTTTAAAACTGCTTGGAAGGCCTGACCTGTACTGGTGCAGGGGATAAAGCATCGATCTGGAACGCTAAGGTTGCCAGTTCAAAACCCTGGGTTTACCTGGTCAGGGCACATATGGGAATTGATGCTTCCTGCTCCTCATCTCTTTTTCCCTCTCCCTCCCCTCTCCCTCTCTCTCTTTCTCTTGCTCTCTCTCCTCTCTAAAATTAAAAATAAATAGAAAATGTTTGAAAGATACATTTTTTAAAAATAAATAAAAAATGTTTGGAAGAAAGGTGTAAGAATATTGTGACTTCAGTAAGAAAGTGAATACAGCAAGTAAAGAGAAGAAATTAACAATCTTGGACAATGCTGTTTTTTACTACATTCTTTCCTCTTTGCTATCTAATGACAAAATATCTTGCACTTCCATAGTGGCTGAAGCTTGTGTGCATACTGCCAATTGCTATAATATTCTTTAGGACCCAATATCACAGGGAAACATGCAGAGATGTACTTCACTACTGAGAAACAGACTAATTTCTTTATCTGCCTCCCCTCTCAGACTATAATCTCTGATATTTCATGTGAACACAAAGCCTCATTTGTTTTGTTCCACATATCCAGATATGTGGGCGGATGCATTCTACAAAGGAATGCCATTAAAGTTCATATCTGCTGATTGCACAGCAAGAGGCATCTGACTATGTGCCACCCCCAATATAGCGTGAAGTACTTTCCATCCTGAAAATAAATTGCTTCCATCCCAAAAAATATATTGAGCACAAACAGCACAAAAAGGCACTCTGTTGGGTCCTGTGGAGTATATAAAGATGAATAAATAAGTCAGTTCTTGCTCTTGATAAGAACTTTATAGGACCACATTCTTAAATACAGATCTTAGATTACATCCTCCTCCAAAACAAGGCCTGTGGTGATTATCTTTAGGTCTTAGTGATATAGTCTGGCTAAATGAAGGAATAAATAGAAGAATGCATATCCTAATAAAGACGTCTTTTGTTATAGGATGTCAACCACAAGAAATCATTTCTAGTCTCTTCACAGTCTGATCCCAATTGCTGAAGAACAATAAAAGAATTGAAGAGGGAGAGAAGAAGGATCTATGATAGGAACAGGTTAGAGAACAAGATGAACAAATAAAAATTGAGGAGGAAAATACTGGGGAGCAGAGGGGCAAAAGCATTGTCTAGAAGGAATCAGTGAAAAAAAAATTTCTGAGGAAGATTAAAGAAGAATACAGTTGATTTTAAATAATTAGGACAAAATAGACAATAATAACCTTTGTGGGGAGGAAAAAAAGGAATTTGGTGAAAATTGAATTAATCAAAGATTAGAAGAAAGGGATTGTGTTTTTTGGTTTCAAACAAGTGCCAGGCCACTTTTCAAAAGCATGAAACCTTAAATGATGATCCTAAGCATGTTATTTGGACAAGGAAGGATGAGAACATCACCTGCCAGAGGTCCTCTGTCCACCTGCTGCCTACATGACTTAGGGCAACAGTTCTCAAACTCTTCTATCTCAGGAACTTTTTATACTCTTTAACATTATCAAAGTTCTCAAAGAGCTCTCATTTATGTGAATGACATCTAATAGTAGTTGAATGATACAGTCATTCAAATACTATTACAATAGTATTTCTATTGCATATTAAAACTGAGAAATTATAGCCTGACATGTGGTGGCGCAGTGGATAAAGCATCGACCTGGGAACACTGAGGTCGCCGGTTCAGAGCCCTGCACTGGTTCGGTCAAGGCACGTGGGAGTTGATGCTTCCAGCTCCTTCCCCCTTTCTCTCTTTCTCTCTCTCTCTCACTCTGTGTCTCCTCTCTAAAATGAATAAAATAAAAATAAAATAATTTTTTTTAAAAAACTGAGAAATTACCAAAATGTTTTTTCAAATCAATGCAATGATGTGTACTTACTTTTTATTGTGTTTCTGTATAGATTCAAAGAAAAGTTCCAGATTTCAAGATAACCATTTATTAGAGAATAATTAGGTTATAGCTATTCTGACAGATATGACCAAAGATAGCTAATGAAATTACAGAAATACCGAGAAGAAACATTTTATTAATCTTTATAAATTTCTATAATTTATAAAAATATACAAATTGATCCTTAAATCAACTTCCATAGAAAATACTAGAAAACACAAGAATACACATGCAGCCTGACCTGTGGTGGTGCAGTGGGTAGAGCCTCAACCTGGAATGCTGAGGTCCACCGGTTCAAAACCCAGGGCTTGCCCAGTCAAGGCACATAGGACAAACAAGCAATGAACAGCTAAAGTAAAACAACTATGAGTTGATACTTCTCACTCCCCACACCCCTCCCTGTAAAATCAATAAATAAAATCTTAAAAAAATAAGAGAATAGACATGGAGGCATTCCATTAGTTAGCAGAGTGATGACATCATTATATGTCAAACGGCCTCTGGAAATTTCCACTCTACATTTATGAGAGAAAGACAGTGAACTGGAAGGTGTGGCTAAGAGCAGTGCGGTTGGACCTAAGTTGCATGGGAGTGTTTTCCTTTTGTCAATGATTAATTACCGGAATCAGTCTGACAGAATAGGAGTTTTGGCAGTAGTGCAGGTGGCGGAGCCCAACACCCAGCGCTGGGAAGCTCAGAGGAGGCCAGTGCAGTGGAAGCTCACAGCATCTGGATACACGCCAAAGCGTAGAAGCTCACCTAGGCTACAAGAAGGTACACCCAATCAGCAGATGAAGAAACAGCAGCTCAAAAAAGAGAAGTAACCTGGGATCATTCTGTGGAGGAGCAAGGACCAGAATCCAAACCTGCATCCTGCTAGGCAGAACAGACTTTCTGCTGCCTGAAGGAGCCACTGATGATTTTCAGGGGTGTGAAAGACTATTTCTCCTGGTTCTACTACCAAGACCAAATCATTAGCTGCTGTGCAGTCCTAGAGCCCTGGATGCGACCCATGTTCAATACTATCTTACTAACCATTTTTGCTATGGTGGTGTATACTGCCTATGTCCCAATCCACATTTGCCTGGCTTGGGAATTTTTCTCCAAAATGTGTGGCTATCACAGTCCACTTTCTAATTGATCTCGTTTGCATTCTGTGTATTGACATTGCATTGCATATGCTTACAACTTACTGTTTTAGGTAAATACTATGTCTTGTTTACAATTTGACCTAAAAAGGTCTCCCTTCTCTATGCACTTTATATCTTGCCTGAAATTTGAAAGAGATGTCTCTTTAGGTTGTCTTGTACATGTTACATTGTATATCAGACCATAGATAATACAATGACCTAACATATATTCTCTCAACTTAAATCTATGACTTGATATATATATTTTTTAATTTTTATTTTATTCATTTTAGAGAGGAGACACAGAGTGAGAGAGAGAGAGAGAAAGAGAGAGAAAGGGGGAAGGAGCTGGAAACTCAACTCCCATATGTGCCTTGACCAGACCAGTGCAGGGTTTTGAACTGGCGACCTCAGTGTTCCCAGGTCGACACTTTATCCACTGTGCCACCACAGGTCAGGCGATATATTTTTTAATCAGGAAATTTCATACAAAAGTTTTCTGGAAAGTAGTCTCATAGGAGGCCTGCCAGAAGCATGTTTAAAATGCTCCCCAGATACTCACTCTACCCTAAAGGTATATTTTTAAAAATTTGTTCATAGGCTACTGTCAAAAGTATCATTACCTGTTTTCACTATAAAGATGTAAGTTACATGGGCCACCTAAAATATTTTTGTTTTAACTAAACTACTGATACCTAAAATTCTTTTACTTGAAGTGCAAAAGAATAGGTAGGAGGTAATTGTCTCCTTTCAGACATAGTTCATGAATTTTGTCAAATGCCTCTAAACATCTGGCTTTACAATTTAAAATCAACAATGTGAATTTTAGATAACCCAGTGAGTATTAAAACAAAAATAATTTTAAGTATAAAAAACAAAATATAATCAAAGTAAATTCTGATGTGACTTGTGATGTTGTCTTGCCTTGCAAGGTGCTTGGGAGTCAGGGAAGGGGGGAAGAAATTACTTTTTTATCTGTGCTTTCACTCAGTGGATGGGGAGAGAATGTGTTGGGCTATAGGAAGAAAAGCTAATAAATAAGCTGGAAGTAATATTCTTCCAGCAGGAACTCGACATCTCCAGTTAAACGCTTTGATATAGTGGCTCCTTTGCAGAGCAAGAAATAAGACATCAAATTTCCTTCAAAGTGTTTATCTTAAAAACAATTACAAATTTTTAATTATACTGCTGAAGCAAGTGTGAAAGCCAAAGATCAAGCATTGCAATTTTTCTTTCCTCTCAATAAATATTAATATTAGTAACACTGGAGAGTAAAAATGGAAATAGTTTTCAGACAATATAGAAACCATTGTGTTATGAAAAAAAATTTCCCAAAAAGAGCTAGAGGGAAAGATGTTTGCCATGCCAAATTAACTTGCATGTTTGTTAAAAACAAAAACAAACACGTGTTTTGGAGATAAAACATCTAAACATGTATTTGTTGAGTTTTGCTAAATATTAGGTTTAATTTTACAAATTAAAAAAAAAACATGAAAAGTGCAAATCAAGTGGTTTTTCTTTATTTATTAATTTTAGAGAAGAAAGACAGAGAGAGAGAGAGAGAAAGAGAGAGAGAAGGGGGGAGGAGCCGGAAGCATCAACTCCCACCTGTGCCTTAGCCAGGCAAACCCAGGGTTTTGAAAAGGTAACTTCAACATTCCACTTCAACATTCCAGGTCGACGCTTTATCCACTGCGCCACCACAGGTCAGGCGCAAAAAACGTCTTATCCTCATAATGGCTATAGTTTTGATTTCGGAAATGCCTTCTAAAGATCTTGGAGACGTCCCAGATTTGGGGAACACAATTCGAGAATCAATGTCACCGAATAATTTCAACGTCACTCCCCATTTAAATATTATTATTAATAATTTAAAAAGTAAAAAAAACTCTCTCCGTTCCTGTCTGTCTGTCCCTATCTATCCCTTTCTCTGACTCTCTCTCTGTCCCTGTAAAAAAAAAAAAAGTAAATATTATTAATAAAGTGAATTTTCTCCTATACATATTTTGTTCTCGTACTGGATCACCCGTTGAGAACAGTTGACTCACGGTAAACACAAGACATCTCCCTAGCCTAGTGCAATCCAAAGCGAAAAGTCCCGGACGCGCCGAGGGCGCTCGGGTGAGCACTGAGCACTGAAAATACCCCCCACACCCAGAATCGCAGAAATAGCTGGGTCTACAGCCGAGATCAAATCGGCCCCACCCGCGCGCCAAGGCGGGGCCAAGAACGGGAAGCCGAAGAGCGAGCTGGCCCACGGTTCTGGGCAGAAGGTTCGGAGATTGCGAGAGCGAAGCGCAAACTCTGTGGCGACGCTTGCCCGCCGGCCACCCGCCCGCCGCAGGTAGGCCGGCCCCCGGGAGGAGGGGCTCCGCCAGGTGCTCCCCAGGCAGCCGCCGCCTCCCTTCCCGGCTGACCCGCTCCGCAGCCTCCCGGGATCTAGGAAGTACGTACTGGCGCGCGCGTCTCCGGGTCGGCCAGGGGACCCTTCGCGCGCCCCACGCGCCTCCTCGGTCCAAGCGTGAGGGCCACCCCGGCCCTGCCGAGAGCGTGGTCCAGAGTGTCGCCGGGATTTGGGGACGCCGAGACGGAGGGTCTGGCGGCCGTAGGCACTACCCGACGACGAGGCCCCGGCTCGGGAGCTGCGGAAACATGCTCCCGGAGCAGCAGGTGCGCCGCTGGCGGCTTGGCCCCGGCGGGGAATGGGTTACCCGAAGGGGTCACCACCGTAGATTGGGTCCGACTCGAACGCGAGGCAGAGCTCAGCGGTCGGCAGAGTCCCGGGGCGCGGCATTTGTCCCCAGGCTCTCTCGGGGCTGCTCTCAGGGCGCAGATGGAACGCAGTTGACCGAAAATGCGCTCGGGGTACAGTTGTCTGGTGGGTGGCTTTGAGCACAACAGGTCCGTGACTCAGTTCCTTCAGAAACTCAAAGTGGTGACGCAAGGGCTTTTTTTTTTTTTTTTTTTACATGTTTTTCTGTTTTTTTATTGTTGTTTCAGTTTGTTTGACCTTTGCTGGACTATGTCTACACTTTTGATTCTACTCAGCCAACTGCCCATAGCTACCTTGGCGTTTCCTCATTGCACAAGAAATCCAGAGGAGTCTAGGCATATGGGAAAAGAAGGTAATAAGCATGGCTTCGTTTTCCCAGAAAACCCTCTTGGAACCCCAGGCCACGAATTATAGATCTCAAACTAGAAAGCATAGTATTTGAAATTACATGCCCTCGTCAATCATAGAAGCACTAAAATATTCTTTGGTGTAACTTGTGGTTTATTTGGTAATGTTGTGGTTTGTTAAGTGCAATTTATACAAATTTATGTGAGTTACTTTTAATTAAACATATATATTTAAGACCTGGTTTGTGGTTAACTTAAATAGAGAACCTATTACGATTTCTAAAATCAGTGAGTGCCGTTTTTTTGTTTTGTTTTGTTTAAATGAGGCTATGTGGTAATTATAATGAGCATAATTACTTGTTCTTCTTCCTGGAAAGATGGAGAGAGTCCAAGATCTAGTCTGGACTTGTTAAGACCCTGGGCATGTAATTTGATGCCCTTCAGCTTGAATTTCTTCATGGGTGAACTAATGGGGGTGAGGAGTGAATGGTATCTGAGGTGCTTTTTGATTTTCGAATCTCTGGATATAGTCAGTTGGTTGTGAGATTAGGTTTGGGGCCTGATAACCTGGAATCCTACACCTTGTGGGTTCCGGGTCATTCACAGACTGATTCCTTCCCGTGTTTTAAGAGCCTAACTTAGAAAAAAACAGAAAAGGAAAGAAAAATGGCTTTGGCTGTCAGTATCACCTTCCTGCCTTGTCACTGTGCTTCCCTACCCTGTGCTAGTACTTTGGATCTACTTCTCTACACATTCCTGCCCCTTATCCCTTCTCATCAGATCATGTTCTCAGCTCATTTTTATTTGGGAAGGATCTGTTACACTAATAGTCCTGGATGACTTATTAATGATTAATACAGTTTAGTGTGTTAAACCTTCTAGGAGTGTATGTATTTTAAGGTAGAGCAATTATCTTAATCCAAAGGAATTGAACCCTGATGGCAGAATTCTAGGCAATTGGATAGGCTAGCCAGTGGGAAAAGGATAGATTTTGGAAGGAGATCCTTCTGGGCACATCTCAAGTTGTACCATATGTGTAAGTCCACTCATATGTAAGGTTCATGGTCCATTCTCAGTGTAGCAAGCAGTAACTGCCTTGGGAGAGTTGTACGGCATGGAAGCCAGTGCTCTCCATCTGCAAACAAGATACAATAAATGGTAATACAAAAAGTAACTAGGAAAATAAGGGACCTCCAGCTAAATTCTAATAAAGGCCAATGACTTAAAAGGAATTTATTTAGAAAACATGGGGAGACAGGAGAGAGGAAGAGAATGAAATATTTGGGTTGTTGGGTCTGAAACAGTGGAATGCAGAGAGCCTATCTTATGGTGATCTGAAACAGGAGAAATGGAGGTGTATAGAGAATCTGAGAGGGCAGATACAAAAGCATAAAGGCCAGAGGGAAAATAGTATCTCTCGTGGAGGTTCAGGATGCTTCAGAGGCAAGGAAGTAGGCTGCTTTCAATTATAAGCACTTTCAGGGTTACTAAAAACCCAAACAACAAAGGACATTTCTCCTAATACTGTAAGGGAGGCAGAGAAAAGTTTGGTGAGGCACTGAAGGTCTAAGGTCAACCACTGACCGAACTGGAACTTTCACAGTCAGGGAAGTGGCAAACAATGGCCTCTAGAAGGGATAGTTAATGCAGGGGTGAGGATTTTTACTGGCGTAAATGTCACTTCAGGAACAATGAAAATGTTTATTACAAAAGAAATCTTTTGTAGTGCCTTCAAGTTAAAAGTAGCTTTATTGAATGCCATTCAGAGGATGGGGGCATTTCTGTAACTCAGATAACCTACTCAAACAGAAGACCAACAAGGAGAAATTGAGTACTGCTTTTTTAGCCAATAAAATAGAAAAATCTGGGCAAGCCTGACCAAGCGATGGCGCAGTGGATAGAGTGTCAGACTGAGATGCAGAAGGCCCCGGTTCGAGACCCCGAGGTCGCCAGCTTGAGCACGGGCTCATCTGGTTCGAGCATAAACCTTGCCAGCTTGGACCCAAGGTCACTGGCTTGAGCAAGGGGTTGCTCGGTCTGCTGAAAGCCCGCGGTCAAGGCACATGTGAGAAAGTAATCAATGAACAACTAAGGTGTCGCCACGAAAAACTGATGATTAATGCTTCTCACCTCTCTCCGCTCCTGTCTGTCTATCCCTATCTGTCCCTCTCTCTGACTCTCTCACTGTCCCTGTAAAAAAAACAAAAGACACATATGAGAAAGCAGTCAATGAACAACTGAGAAGTAGCAATGAAGAATTGATGCTTCTCATCTCTCTCCGTTCCTGTCTGTCTGTCCCTGTCTATCCCTCTCTCTCACTCTCTCTCTGTCCCTGTAAAAAAATAAAATAAAAGGTCTATTCAGAGGAAACAGCAGCTACAAAGGCAGGAGAGATGCGGGTGTATTGGAACGCAGTGTGTAACTACAACAGAATGTTGATCACAGACTGTTGGCGGGGAACGGGGAAGCAAGGAGACTCCTTAGAGGGCCACTGCATGAATTTCATTGAGAGATGATGGAGACTGGAAAAATATTCATTCTGCTGCCATTTGGTGAAAGCATCAAAATCTACAAGAAGACCAGGGAGAAGAAAGAACAGAAATATTTCATCGCACTGGTCTTTTTTGTCAGATTTGAAAACCATACTAGAAAGTTTGATGCAATTTAATCACATCAAGAGAACTATTCACTCTTTTTACTTTTTTTTTTTTTTTTTTTTACAGGGATAGAGTCGGAGAGAGGGATAGATAGGGACAGACAGACAGGAACAGAGAGATGAGAAGCATCATTCATCAGTTCTTTATTGCGACACCTTAGTTGTTCATTGATTGCTTTCTCATATGTGCTTGACCGCAGGCCTTCAGCAGACCGAGCAACCCCTTGCTGGAGCCAGTGACCTTGGGTCCAATCTGGCGAGCTTTTTGCTCAAACCAGATGGGCCCGCGCTCAAGCTGGCAACCTCAGGGGTCTATAGAACCTGGGTCCTCCGCATCCCAGTCCGACGCTCTATCTACTGCGCCACCGCCTGGCCAGGCTCTTTTTACTTTTTAAACAGGAATTTTCTTCCTTATTTTTATCAGTTTGAAATCTTTCTATTTCTTTACTAGTGTTTACATCAAAAGAAGAAGCAACCTCTTTCATACATAGACACCTGCTGTATAACAGATTCGATTTGGAGCTCTTCACTGCTGGTGACCTAGAAAGAGAGTGCAATGAAGAACTTTGTAATTATGAGGAAGCCAAAGAGATTTTTGTGGATGAAGATAAAACGGTAATTTGGTTGATGATGTTAACTGTCTGGAAATTGATTAAATCGTACTTAAGAAAATGGCAGTTTCAAAAAGTCACTAGAGATATTATGCTTTAAATAAAATCAGTATTCTATACCTGTTATCTTCTTTTACTTTCTTAAAATGCTAATAAGTTTTAATTTTAGACTTGGTTTTGTACTTAATTGACTGGGTTTTTAGGAATTAGCAATTATCGATTATGCTGTAATTTTGTATGTTTAATGGTTTTTATATTCAAAAACAATCATGAAGCAGTGTGAATTAAACTTCACAGTATACTTTGAGTTAGTTCTCTGACGCAGGCTTTAATCATTCAAGACTCTGAGCAATTTTAATCTTTTAATCAGTGAGCTAACCTTTTTTGATTACTGTGTTTATATATCGAGTATTGACAATCTGCTGCATGCCAAGTGCTCTGATACAGACTGAGGACACAAAATATATAGTCTCTGCACTCAGGAGTTTATTGTTTGGTATATCTTTAGTTTAAGGGAGAAACTTTTAGAAGTTCTACCTTAAAATATAATTAAATTCTGTTTGTTAATCTTGAAAAGGTACTAAGCAGACATAGCACTGTCCTTGTTATAATCTGGCATATTCTTGAAGAATGTTAAGTGACCCAAATTCTTTACTCTTGTAGATTAAATAACCTCAGCTCCTTTTACCCTTCCTCAAAAGTTCCATTTTATTCTTTGATTAATAAGACCCTCTGAAGGTATCCTTCAAATGCAGGTATTAATAGAACTTAGTTTTTTCCCCCAAGAAAACTGTGCCCAACCTCTGTGCTAATATCTGCTGCCTACATTAGACGAGAAAGAACAAAGTCTATAGTTTGTAAGGTGCCTGTTGAGATTTTATTCTGCTTTTCACAAACCCATTTTTATAATTTTACCATGGTTCCTTAAAATCGGCTTCCGTTCTCTCAAGTAACATTGAACTTCCACAGCCTCAGGGATGTCTTTCCAAATCAATAAATACCTTTCAATAAAATCTAGCAAACCGAGGGCTTACCTAGCATAGAAAAATTCAGACTCATTTTCAAAAATGAGTACCCAGCCTTTGATTCCACCTCTGGTACTTTCACCGACTCTCCACACTTTCCCGATGCCTGAGCGGGAGCTCTGGGCAGGTGAAGGGAAACAGCATGGTGAGTGGCAGGGGGGAGGCATTCGCAGTAATCCACTGACCAGTTCTAGAGTTGGGAGAAACAGTGGTGCATGGCCGTGCTTTCGAGTTACAGTGAGTCACACCCTTTAGCTTGAATGAACTGGTTTCCTACCTGTGGCACTTGCCAAAAATGTGCTGCCTCTAGTGTAGGACATTGGGACCAAATGAAATGATAATAAGGAAATTAAATAAACTTGGAAATTTTACTTTTCTTTCAGATTGCATTTTGGCAGCAATATTCAATTAAAGGACCAACCACAAAATCAGGTAAGACAAGAATTGATTAAATAATGTTTTTCCACACCCTCTCTTTTAAAATACATTTTAGTTTCACTGTTTGATTTTGGTTGTTGCTCAATATACTTAGCTTGTAAATTGAAGGAAGGTTTCTCAATTATACTCTGGGCTAGCTAAGACAGAGAGGCCATATTCATCTGTTTACACACTGAAAATCAAGTTTGGTGAGATACTGGGGAAATGATATAATAGGTTTAAAACTGCTTTAAACAGTTCAGCTAAGTCAAGACTTGTACAGAATAAAAGTTGTACTCCATTGGTTTCAAGTAGCAAACTATTTCTCTTTTTGTTTTCTTTTTTCACCATTACAAGTGAATGGAATATGTGTGCGACAAGGCAAGTTAAGATTGTTAGCCAGAAAGAAGGAATCTCTAGAGCGGGGCAATCTTGTCTTTTATCTATATTGATCATCCCTAGCAGGCTTTTAGTCAGGTGGGTCTTTTGCCTGCTATTCTTTCATTCCCCTTGGGTAGGACCCCAGTTTATAGAGAGACTAGAGTCCATAGCTACACTAGGGTTGCTCAATACATTTTTCTTAGCGGTTAATAGCAAAATATGTCTAGCGCAGTGGTCGGCAAACTGCGGCTCGCGAGCCACATGCAGCTCTGTGGCCCCTTGAGTGTGGTTCATCCACAAAATACCACATGCGGGCACTACTTTGATAAGGAATGTACTTACCTATATAGTTTAAGTTTAAAAAATTTGGCTCCCAAAAGAAATTTCGATCGTACCGTTGATATTTGGCTCTGTTGACTAATGAGTTTGCCGACCACTGGTCTAGTGGAACAGTTTATGTTTAGCCTACTTTGTCATTTTTATTATTATTATTCAGTGAGAGGAGGGAAGACAGAGAGACAGATTCCCACATGAGCCCCAAGGGGGGTCCACCAGGCAAGCCCACTAGGGGGCAATGCTCTGCCAATCTGGGGCACTGCTCCATTGCTTAGCAACAGAGTTCTTCTTAGCACCTGAGGCGAGGCCATAGAGCCATCCTCAGCAGGGGGGAGGGGGGTAACTCACTCCAGTCCAGCGATTGGTACAGTAAGAGAGGGGTAGGGAGGGAGAGAAAGAGAGAAGCAAGAGAGGGAAGGGTGAAGAAGAAGATGAGTGCTTCTCCTGTGTGCCCTGAGCAGGAATTGAACTGGGGACATCCACACACCGGGCCAGCGCTCTACCATTGAGCCAACTGGCTAGGGCTCCACTTAATGTCTTGAGTATTATCTATTTAAAAGAAAAAAAACCATAACTCAGGTTTTCAGGAAGTGTTATTTAAAAGTTCTTCACTTGGGTTGATGAATGTACAATACAGTGTATGGATGATATATTATGAAATGTACACCTGAAACCTATATAATTTTATTAACCAATATTACCCCAATATATTTGATAAAAAAAAATTTTTGTATTTTTTCTAAGTGAGAAGTGGAAAGGCAGTCAAGACTCCCGCATGCACCCAACAGGGATCCACCTGGCATGCCCACCAGGGGCAATGTTTTGCCCATCTGGGGTGTTGCTCCACTGTGGCCAAAGCCAGTCTAGCGCCTGAGGTGGAGGCCATGGAGTCATCCTCAGCACCCGGGCCAACTTTGCTCCAATGCAACCTTGGCTGTAGGAGGGGAAGAGAGAGACAGAGAGGAAGGACATGGGGAGGGGTGGAGAAGCAGATGGGCGCTTCTCCTGTGTGCCCTGGCCGGGAATTGAACTCAGGACTTCCACACACCAGGCCAACGCTCTACCACTGAGCCAACTGGGCAGGGTGATAAAAATTTTCTTTTAAAATAAATAGAAATTCTTCAAGTCATATGTCTATCTCAAAGACTATTTTTTTTTAAATCAGTATTAATTATTTGATGTTTAATACTATGCTTAGACCCAGGGTTAAATTTATTGAAATTGCAGGTAGTGCTTTTCAGTTGTTATATTTATGTTATTTTAATGATTTTTCTTAAGGTGGTAACAGAGAGAAAATTGATGTTATGGGCCTTCTGACTGGAATAATTGCTGCTGGAGTATTTTTGGTTATTTTTGGATTACTTGGTTACTATATTTGTATCACTAAGTGTAACAGGCAAAGGCATGCAGGGTAAGTATCAAGTGAAAATATTTAACTCACTATTATATATTCTGTACTGTTATTTTTATTTTTATTTATTTTTTTAATTTTTTTTTTGTGACAGAGGGATAGATAGACAGAAAGGGAGAGAGATGAGAAGCATCAATTCTTTGTTATGACACCTTAGTTGTTCATTGATTGTTTTCTCATATGTGCCTTGATGGGGGTGGGGGGGATACAGCAGACCAAGTGACTCCTTGCTCGAGCCGGTGACCTTAGGCTCAAGCTGGTGAGCCTTGCTCAAAGCAGATGAGCCTGCGCTCAAGCTGGCAACCTCAGGGTCTCGAACCTGGGTCCTCCATGTCCTAGTCCGACGCTTTATTCACTACGTCACCGCCTGGTCAGCTGTACTGTTATTTTTAAATGGCTTAAAAATGATTCCTATTTTTTAAATAAACTTTTATTTTGGGATAATTTTAGATATATAGGGAAGTTGCAAAGACAGCACAAAGAGGTACCGTATATCTTTTACCCAGTTTACCTCATTATTTTTTCTTGTTTTTACTTACTAATTTATATATTTTATTTTTAATTTAATTTATCGGGGTGACAGTTAATAAAACCATACAGGTTTCAAATGTACAACTCAGTAAAACATATCTGCATACTGAATTATGTACTCACCATCCAAAGTCATCCCTTGTTGTTTTTTTGTTTTGTTTTGGTTTGGATTTTTTTTTTAGAGAGAGAGAGAGAGGGACAGACATATAAGAAGGGAGAGAAATGAGAAGCATCAGTTCTTCATCGCAGCACCTTAATTGTTCATTGAGTGCTTTCTCATAGATGCCTTGATGGGGGAGGGAGGCTCCAGCTAAACCAGTGATCTTGGGCTCAAGCCAGCTACCTTGGGCTTCAAGCCAGTGACCTTTGGGCTCAAGCCAGTGACCATAGGGTCATGTCTATCATCCCATACTCAAGCCAGTGACATTGCTCTCAAGCTGGCAACCCTGTGCTCAAGCCGGCAACCTCCGTGCTTTGAACCTGGATCCTCAATATCCCAGGTTGATGCTCTATCCACTGCACACCACCTGTTCAGGCAAGTTGTCCCTCACTTTTATCATAGTACATTTGTAAAACGAACAAACTGACATTGGTACATTATTATTAACTAAACTCCAAACCTCATTTAGATTTTTTTTTTTTTTACAGGGGCAGAGAGAGAGTCAGAGAGACGGACAGACAGGGACAGACAGACAGGAATGGAGAGAGATGAGAAGCATCAATCATTAGTTTTTCATTGCCGTTGCAACACCATAGTTGTTCATTGATTGCTTTCTCACATGTGCCTTGACCATGGGCCTTCAGCAGACCGAGCAACCCCTTGCTCGAGCCAGCGACCTTGGGTCCAAGCTGGCACTTTTGCTCAAGCCAGATGGGCCCGCGCTCAAGCTGGTGACCTCGGGGTCTTGAACCTGGGTCTTCCGCATCCCAGTCCAACGCTCTCTCCACTGCGCCACCTCCTGGTCAGGCAAACCTCATACCAGATTTTCCATTATTGTCCTCTTTTTGCTCTAGCATCCAATCAAGATAGTAAATTACATTTAGTTGTCATGTGTCCCCAGTTTCCTCTAGTCTATGATTCTATGATAGCTGTTTGGTTGCCTAATTTAACACAAATAGAAAAGCTTTAAAATGCTGTTTCACCCTGGCGAGATGGCTCAGTTGGCTAGAGCATTTTCCCGTAGCACAGAGGTTGCCAGTTGGATCCCTGGTCAGCGCACATGGAGGAACAGACTGATGTTCCTGGCTCTCTCTATCTCTCTCTTTCTCTAAAATCAATAAAGTAAACATTTTTAAAAATGCTGTATCTAAGGTCCTTCAAAAGAATACAGGAAGATTCACAAATGTCAGCCTGATTTTTCTATTTTTAAAATTTTTGTCTTCTAGATTTTTAAAATATTTATTTATTTTAGAGAGAAGAAAAAGAGTAAGGGGCAGGGGAGGAGCAGGAAATACCACCTCCTATATGTGCCTTGACCAGGCAAGCCCAGGGTTTTGAACCAGTGACCTCAGCATTCCAGGTCAACACTTTATCCACTGCGCCACCAGAAATCAGGCCAGCTTGACTTTTCAATATTTCCTCTTTGAGCCGGAGGCACATACCAGTGTCTCCACTTTATTTTGAGAGCAAGAGGTCCCATAGTTTATTCTGAGTCAGTGATATCAGATCTAGCCCTGTGTCTCACTCAAATAGAAACATAATAAATAGCTTTTAAATTCAATTATTTTTACTGATCCTTTAAATTAAATAAAAATTAATAATGCCTGACCGGTGGTCACACAGTGCATAGAGCATCACCCAGAACACTGAGGTCCCCGGTTTGAAACCCTGAGGTCGCCAGCTTGCCTACTGGTTCATTGGCGTGGGTGGGGGGTCGCCAGCTTGAGTGTGGGATCATCAACATGATCCCAAGGTCACAGACTTGAGCCCCCATGCCACCCCCATCAAGGCACGTATGAGAAGCAATCAATGAACAATGAAAATGAAGCAAGTACAAGTTGGTGCTTTTCATCTTCTCCCTCTCTCTCCCTTCCTTTCTCTCTCAAAATCAATTAAAGATATTAATACAGGCCCTGGCTGATTGGCTCAGAGGTAGAGTGACGGCCTGGTGTGTGGAAGTGCCAGGTTTGATTCCCCGCCAGGGCACACAGAAGAAGCACCCATCTGCTTCTCCACCCTTCCCCCTCTCCTTTCTCTCTTCCCCTTCTGCAGCCAAGGTTCCATTGGAGCAAAGTTGGCCTGGGCACTGTGGTTGGCTCCACGGCCTACACCTCAGGTGCTAGAATGTCTCAGTAGCAACAGGCAACAACCCAGATGGGCAGAGCATCGCCCCCTAGTGGGCATGATGGGTGGATCCCTGTCGGGTGTATGCAGGAGTCTGTCTCTCTGCCTCCCTGCTTCTCACTTCAGAAAAATTACAAAAAAAAAGAAAAAATAAAAAAATATATTAATAAAATATAATTTACCACTTGAAGATAATAGCACACTAATAAAGCTTCATAAGCCTGACCAGGCGGTGGCGCAGTGCATAGAGCGTTGGACTGGGATGCAGAAGACCCAGGTTAGAGACCCCGAGGTCGCCAGCTTGAGCACAGGCCCATCTGGCTTGAGCTTAAGCTCGCCAGCTTGGACCCAAGATCGCTGGCTCCAGCAAGGGGTTGCTTGGTCTGCTGAAGGCCTGCGGTCAAGGCACATGTGAGAAAGCAATCAATGAACTACAGTGTCGCAACAGCAACGAAAAACTAATGATTGATGCTTCTCACCTCTCTCCGTTCCTGTCTGTCCCTATCTATACCTCTCTCTGACTCTCTCTCTGTCCCTGTAAAAATTAAAATAATAAAAAAATAAAGCTTCATAAATATTCACAAAAGCTATAATTATTTGCATAATAAAACCTCAATATATTTAAAGGAATAAAAAGTCAATATTTTCTATATTCTCAGATAATACATATGAGTAAGAGAATAATATTTTAAAAAAGCACTACTAGACAGGTTATCCGAAATTGATGCTTATACACCCTTATTCATACTTTGAAACTAAGTGAAAGCGTGCATAATGGTGACCAGGTGATGAGAAGGTTATGGATATAGATAATGGTAATGTTTGCACAGCATTCTTTTTTTTTTTTTTTTACCGGGACAGAGAGAGAGTCAGAGAGAGTGATAGATAGGGACAGACAGGAACAGAGAGAGGTGAGAAGCATCAGTCATTAGTTTTTTGTTGCCGTTGCGGCACCTTAGTTGTTCATTGATTCCTTTCTCACACGTGCCTTGACCGCGGGCCTTCAGCAGACCAAGCAACCCTTTGCTGGAGCCAGCGACCTTGGGTCCAAGCTGGCAAGCTTTTGCTCAAGCCAGATGGACCTGTGCTCAAGCTGGCGGGCTCTGGGTCTTGAACCTGGGTCTTCCGCATCCCAGTCCAACACTCTATCCACTGTGCCACCGCCTGGTCAGGCTGCACAGCATTCTGAATATAATTAATACCACTGAATTGTATATGTATAAATGGTTAAAATGGCAAATTTGAACTTAAATATATTTTACCACAACACATTTTTTTCCTTTATTGGAAAGGTTAGAGTTTAGGGCATCAGATGTAGAATTAGGATTGCACTGTTGGAGGATGAAAACTGAAGCCATGACAAGCAGGCAAGTTCTGAGTGAGATGAGAGAATGGAAGGTGAAGGACGGAGCCTAGGGGATGCCCACGGTAAGGATGCACAAAGATGCACATGTTAGCAAAGAGGCAGTGGACAGGGGCCACATAAATTGTCATTCTGTCCTGAAGCTGGAGTTCCTACAGGGTTCCTTGAGGCATTAATCACCTGTGGGCATGGACTGAGTTTGTCAGAGACTTCTGTAAATCCTGTAAAAATCTGAGTAATGAAACAAAGTAAGGAAGAATTTATTGAATTTTCTTAAGCCACCATCTTTTAAGCTAAGTGACTTCTTAATTTCCCCTTACTTAACAGACGGGGAAAGGACGAGGTCTTTCCCTTTTTTGAAGACTTTTGACAAAAAAAAAATTTTTTTTGACAGAGACTGAGAGAATCAAAGAGGGGGACAGATAGGGGCAGACAGACTAGAAGGGAGAGATGAGAAGCATCAATTCTTCGTTGAGGCACCTTAGTTGTTCATTCATTGCTTTCTCATATGTGCCTTGACCAGGGGAGCTACTGCGGACTGAGTGACCTCTTGCTTAAGCCAGTGACCTTGGGCTCAAGCCAGCAACCATGGGGTCATGTCTATGATCCCATGCTCAAGCCAGAGAGTCCGCACTCAATTCAAATGAGCACATGCTCAAGCCGGCGACCTCAGGGTTTTGAACCTGGTTGCTCTGCATCCTAGTCTGACGCTCTATCCACTGCACCACCGCCTGTCAGGTGACAAAGATTTTTTCAAGGGGGCTGTCTCCACAAGCTGTAGTCCTAGGAACTCACAGGCTAGTGAAGAAATAGGAAAAATTTCTTTTTGAACACTCTTCATGTCTTTTATCTTTCCTTTTCCACTCCATTTATAATGTATTTCCAAAAAGGTCTATGCATGCCCTCGTGTTTAATAATTCCACTCAAGGTCTGTGGCAGCACAGCCATTGTTCAGTGTTCTTATGCTTGACGTTTTATTTTATCCCGTGTTTTTCTTCATTTTTCTACTTTTCTATACTGCTACATCTTATTTTATGCCTTTTTCTCTGAAAACTTTTGGTTTTTCCCCACATGAGGTTAGAAGCACAATTCAAAGACAGAAGGAGCAAAATGGTCATTATTATGTGTGCTTTCTGTGTATTAAAATAAAAACCCTAGATATCTTTTCTTTCTTTTTTTTTTTTTTTTTTTTTTTTTTGTATTTTTCTGAAGTGAGAAGCAGGGAGGCAGAGAGACTGACTCCCACATGCACCTGACCAGATCCACCCGGCATGCCCACCATGGGGCAATGCTTTGCCCATTTGGGGCATTGCTCCATTGCAACCAGAACCATGCTAGCACCTGAGGTGGAGGCCATGGAGCCATCCTCAGCATCCGGGCCAACTTTGCTCCAATGGAGACTTGGCTGCAGCAGGGGAAGAGAGATGGAGAGGAAGGAGAGGGGAAAAGGTAGAGAAGCAGATGGGTGCTTCTTTTGTGTACCCTGGCGGGGAATTGAACCTGGGACTTTCATACACCAGGCCAACACTCTACCACTGAGCCAACTGGCCAAGGCCCCTGGATATCTCTTTTTTGTTCTTTTCCAAGTGAGAGGAGGGGAGATAGAGAGACAGACTCCTGCATGTGCCCCGACCAGGATCCACCCAGCAGCCCCCATCTGGGACTGATGCTCTGCCCATCTGGGACATTGGTCATCACAACTGAGCTATTTTTAGTGCCTGAAGCAGAATCTCCATGGAATGCCATCCTCAGCACCCGGGCCAATGCACTCGAACCAATCGAGCCATGGCTGTGGGAAGGGAAGGGAGAGAGAGAGAGATAGAGAAGGAAGAAGATGGGGTAGAAAAGCAGATGGGCACTTCTCCTGGGTGCCCTGACAGGGAATCAAACCTGGGACATCCACATGCCGGGCCAATGCTCTACAACTGAGCCAACCAGCCAGGGTCATCTCTTATTTTTTTTAAAAAGATTGATTATACTTAATGTTAGTAGAATATAGGGTGTACAGTTCACAGGTCATTTTTATGTCTATTGTCTCACTTTGATCCTGAAAGCAGCCTTTTGATTGTTAGGGGACATTTCAAACTAGGTATATCCAATATTCTCCTATGTTGGGATTAATATTCAAATACTTATTAAAGTGCATTTCATGTATTGTCTCAAGAAATTCTTTCAGTGGAGTTGTTCTCTTTCTATATTTTGCAAGTTTAGAAATGGGGGAAAGGTGAGGAAATATTTGAGAGAAAATAGAGTAAAAAATAAGATCATTGTCAGAAAAGTTTCTCATTCCTTTGTAAAAGCATGCAATGAAATGGGAAACAAGATCTTTTATTTCTCAGTTTTCCTTATTTATGAAGTAAAATGGGCATAATATGATATCCATTTACTTGAGATGTTATTGGTGCATACTTTCTAATTTCAGTCATTTAAGATATATGTAAGAAATAGCTGTGTAGCCCTGGCCGGATAGTTTGGTTAGTTAGAGCTTCATCCTGAAGTGTAGAGGATGCCAGTTTGATCCTGGCTCAGGGCACATACAGGAACAGGTCTATGTTCCTCTCTCTCTCTCTCTTTCTCTTCCTCTCTCTCTCTCTCTCTCTCCCCCTCTCTCTCTTCCCCTCTCTCTCTTTCCCTCCCTTGCCCTCTCCCTCCCTTCCGCTCTCTCTGAAATCAATAATATAAACATTAAAAAAAAAAGAAATAGCTGTGTAGCTTTTTAATGATTGATACAATTGCTATATTGTTTTTATATCTTTTTTGGGTTTTTTTTACAGGGACAGAGAGAAAGTTAGAGAGAGAGGGATAGATAGGGACCAACAGACGGGAACGGAGAGAGATGAGAACTATCAATCATTAGTTTTTCGTCGCGACACTTAGTTGTTCATTGATTGCGTTCTCACATATGCCTTGATCGTGAGCTTTCAGCAGACTGAGTAACCCCTTGCTCAAGCCAGCGTCCTCGGGTCCAAGCTGGTGAGCTTTTTTAATTTTTAGCTCAAGCCAGATGGGCCTGCGCTTAAGCTGGTGACCTCGGGGTCTAGAACCTGGGTCTTCTGCATCCCAGTCCGACGCCCTATCTACTGTGCCACCGCCTGGTCAGGCTCCTTCTATATCTTTTAATTCATCTTTTATTCTTATTTTGGCAAACAAATATGAACAAAACTATATTGGTCTCTATAGTTATACATACTTTTTCTTTGCTTTATATAAGTTTTAAACATATTTAACACTTGGATTGCGGGAAACAAGTCGGCTCGCGTGAATTGCGCGTACTCCGCGGGAGCCGTCTTAACTCGGTTCATATAGATTTGCGGTGGAGTGCGGGAAACGTGTAAACTCGGGCCGATTGTAACTGCGTATTACCAAATATATGTTTGTTTGCCGTTCACAAAGATACCTACCTGCGTATGCGAACCGTTTCATACCCATTTTGGCGGGAAATTCACCCGACACCGTAGTGTTAAGTGGATAAAATTCTTGGCTTAACACATTTTCCAGAACTCTGACATACTTTCTGAGTTAGGACAATAGAAAGCTTATGATATCTTAAATTTTCAAACTCGACATGGAAAAATTGTTTGGTTCAATAAAACATCTTTCTGTCCTGTTCCCTATAAGCAAACAAATAGAACTTTTTGTCACAAGCTAATGAATGAGGCAAGTGACCAGGAAAACATTCCAGACTTCTGACAGAAGAAGAATTGTGTTGAGCTCTCTAAGTAAACTTGTAATGTTCTCAGTCACCTCTCAACTGTGGAGGAGTTGATTATCCAGTTCCTAGATTTACATAGATCTTTTTCTTTTCTCTTTCTTAATGTTTATTTTATTGATCTTAGAGAGGAAGGGAGAGAGCAGGAAAGAAACAGGAACATCTATCTGTTCCTATATGTTCCCCGACTGGGGTTAGAACCGGCAATCTCTCTTCTTCAGAATGATGCTCCAACCAACCGAGCTATTCGGCCAGGGCAAGATATTTTTCTTTTCTTCCCTCCAGTTTCAGATCTCATTATTATCTCCAAAGGAAAGGGTGTTTCTTTGTTGTGAGTGTTTGTTTGTTTGTTTTACAGAGACAGAGTGAGAGTCCGAGAGAGGGATAGATAGGGACAGACAGGAACGAAGAGAGATGAGAAGCATCAATCATCAGTTTTTTGTTATGACACTTTAGTTGTTCATTGATTGCTTTCTCATATGTGCCTTGACCATGGGGCTACAGCAGACCGAGTAACCCCTTGCTCAAGCCAGCGACCTTGGGTCCAAGCTGGCAAGCTTTGTTCAAACCAGATGAGCCTGCGCTCAAGCTGGCAACCTCAGGGACTTGAACCTGGGTCCTCCACATCCCAGTCCAACACTCTACCCACTGCACCACCACCTGGTCAGGCAGGAAAGGGTGTTTTAAGGTGCAAATCGACTGACTTAGTTTACAGAATTTTGGGTCTGCTAAACTGCCTTTTGTTGGGAAGGATACTGTAAATATTGACTAGAGGTTGGAGATTCCCTATGAATTTTAATTATTTTCTTAGCCATAACTATAACTTATGCATAGGTACTTCATAGACAGCCAAATGCACAATCTAAGCAGGTCAGATGTTTAAATTAACATTTTATAATTCTCAAGTGAAAAGGGAAGAATGAAGGTTCAAAACACCAGACCCATTTTCACTGGTTGTTGTGGCTGACAAAAGTTTTGTGAAAATGCAGGACTTGCATTGGCCATATATTATCAGTGGAGTGGGGAAAAGGCATAATCTGAGAAAGAGAAAGGGAAGCACAAAGTGGGTACAGAATTTATTGCACATACTGAGGAGTGTTAAAGAGGCTACCTTGGCAAGAGCAGAGAGGTATGAAAAATAAGGACAGGCCAGCCCGACCTGTGGTGGCGCAGTGAATAAAGCATTGACCTGGAACGCTGAGGTCGCCGGTTCAAAACCCTGGGCTTGCCTGGTCAAGGCACATACGAGAAGCAGCTACTACGGTTGATGCTTCCTGCTCCTGTCCCCCTTTCTCTCTCTTTGTTCTCTCTAAAGTCAGTAAGTAAAATCTTAAGAATAAGACAAGGCCAGAAAAAGGGAAGCTTTGAAATGGAGGCACAGAAGTTAGAACTCAATTCAATGGAAAAAGGCTGCAGGTTAGACTTGCAGAGAAGAATGATTTGATGGGAGAACTGTGTAGGAGGGATCTGTTCACCGGGCAGCAGGACTGGGGGCGTGGAGGCAAAGAGGAGAGAGATAGACATCAGCTTTTGGGATTATCTGTGGCATCAGTTTTTTTGGCTTGGCCTTTCAACAGAACCTGGGTTTGGGTTCACACCATACTTGGAGAAAATTTTGTCCAGGAACAAGAGAAAAAAGGGGAATTAGCATGTTTTGAGTCCTTATTATAGAGGAAGCTACACTGCTCACAAAAACTAGGGGATATTTAATCGCTTCATATTCATTTTTGAAATAACCCCTAATTTTTGTGAGCAGTTTTTATTGTCCCCACTTTACAGAGGAGGAAACTGAGTTAGGTATCTTGCCTTTGGTCATATAGTTAAGAAATGACAGGATCTGGTTTCATACCCATGTCTGACTTTAAAACTCTTATCTTTCCACTATACCAAGACTCGGTTATTAGAAAACTGTTGTTATTTTAATACATTGAGTTCAATTTTTCTTTTAATTTAGAAATTAAATTTAATGGTGTGACACTGATCAACAAGAGTACATAGGTTCCAGGTAAACATCTCTATAGCCTTTTGGATTGTTGATTACATTGTGTGCCCATCATCCAAAGTCAAGTCATTTTCCATCACCCTGTATTTGTCCCTTGTTAATACCCTTCCCCAGCCCCCTCCACTGGCAACTACTTTACTTTTATCTATGTCCATGAGTCTCAGTTTTATACCCTACCTATGTGTGAAATCATATAGTGCTTAGCTTTTTCTGATTTATAAAAATAGTGAGTTGGATTTTTATTTTTTAATTTTAATTTTTTGTATTTTTCTGAAGTGAGAAGTGAGGAGGCAGAAAGACAGACTCCCACATGCGCCCGACCACGATCCACCCAGTAAGCCCACTAGGGGCTGATGCTCTGCCCATCTGGGGTGTTGCTCCATTGCAACCAGAATCATTCTAGTGCCTGAGGTGGAGGCCATGGAGCCATCCTCAGCACCTGGGCCAACTTTGGTCCAATGGATCCTTGGCTGCAGGAGGGGAAGAGAGAGCTAGAGAGAAAGGAGAGGGGGAAGGGTGGAGAAGCAGATGGGCGCTTCTCCTGTGTGCTCTGGCCAGGAATCGAACCTAGGACTTCCACACACCGAGCTGACACTCTACCACTGAGCCAACTGGCCAAGGCCAGTCAGTTGAATTTTTAAATATTGCCATCTTAACCTAAAAATGCTGCCTTTTTTACTCTAGTTCTTCAGCCACCTACGTAAGAAGGGGCAGGCAGGCTCCCTCCATCATTTTCAGAACACCTGAGGAAGTGGTCTTATCTCCATCACCACCTTCAATGGAGGACACAGGATTACCGTCTTATGAGCAGGCAGTGGCACTGACCAGGAAGCACAGTGTTTCACCACCACCACCATATCCTGGGCCAGCAAAAGGGTTTAGGGTGTTTAAAAAGTCTATGTCGCTCCCATCTCACTAAGCCCACCTTGCCATCTTGGTGGTACAGGAGATTCATTATTTGAATGGTTCATTTTCCCCAAACCATAAAGACATGTCATTTCAGCCCTTGATGACAAACTGCAAGAAGTAAAGGAGGAAGAAGCATGAGCACTACACCACAGAATTTCTGTTGGCATCTTGGACCTGAACTTGATTAGTATCAGCTTGGCAAAAACTTAAACTCGGAAAAAAAACCAAAAACCTTAAACTCTGTATCCTTGCAGCTAAGAAGACAGCATTTTTGTTTGTTTGTTTGTTTGTTTGTTTTGACGGTTCCAGAAATATCTATACTATGGATGTCATAGCTAGAACTGATGAAATAGCTGTATCCTTTGTGCAGATAAAAGTTGTAGATTTTTTTGTGTTGAATATTAAAATTAAGAATTCCTAATCATTGGATTATCCCAAGTTATAATATTGGGCCCACTCTATTAGGATTTCTTGTTGGTTGCAAGGACTTAACAAAATTTGACATTTCATTTTAAATTGATGGCCTTAATCTAATCACTAGGTTTCATATTTTAAATTATTGCATATCATTCACCATATTTTGCTGGCTTTAGTTGTAAACTCTTGCTGTCAGTCATATTTCATCATGAGGAGTGGGAGCAGTAATCTTTAAAATAACCTTGCTAGATTGTTATATCTTCAGAGGATTGTAATGGCAAGGATTTGCAAGAGTTGTTATACTAACAAATAAATAGATTTCAAATCTACTAGTGATCAGAACTTGATTAAGTTGCCCATATTATTGATGAGTAGACACACCTATTTTTTTGTTGTTGTTAAATTATCTACATATAACTATATATAGTTATTTATCTTGAAAACTTGTTGAATTTTCTATCTAATGGCTTGAGAACCTAGAAAAAGTAGTTTGCTTTTCTGCTATTAATGATTGATTTTAAAAAATAATAATATTGAGTAAAGTTACCAGCTACACCTTGTATTTTTTTATGTCTGGACACAAAATACCATAGGTAACCGTTCTAACTTACACTTTGTCTTTTCTAATGATATATGTGACCAATCTCTTCTTAAGAATGTAGTAGAGTATAAGCTATAAACCTCTGGAGTGTGTGTGCACAAATTTATGAGGGTGAGTGTGTACATATGTGTGAATTTGTTTCCTCCCTGCTAGAACTCAAGAAATACAACTATTAAATTTAATAAAGAGATCCAGAATAAAAGAGAGAGAAAAAATAAAAATATATTTCTGAGAAATAGAAAATTCTGTTCTTTATGTTTGTACCAGACATTGAATTTTTCTATTATTTGAGAAAATTTGTAAAGTTTTATTTTGTTTTATAATTTTTACAGAGGTGAGACTAAAACCCACATGCATTTGATAATTTCTTCAAAATTAAATGTTTAGAAAGTATAAATCATGTTACTATATGTATATTTGACTTTCCTTAAGGCAGGTAAAAGCAATACCTTAACTGTTACAGACTGCCAAAGACATTATACTTTTAGATTCTTGTGTCTGTTTGCTTGTCCCAAAGTAATCATCTAGCAACATTTACATACAATTAGGAAAAGTGGTCCTTTTATTTTATTTTTAAAAATTTTTTTACAGGGACAGAGAGAGAGTCAGCAAGAGGAATAGACAGGGACAGACAGACAGGAACGGAGAGAGGTGAGAAGCATCAATCATTAGTTTTTTATTGCCGTTGCAACACCATAGTTGCTCATTGATTGCTTTCTCACATGTGCCTTGACCGTGGGCCTTCAGCAGACCGAGTAACCCCTTGCTGGAGCCAGCGACCTTGGGTCCAAGCTGGCGAGCTTTTGCTCAAGCCAGATGGGCCCGCGCTCAACCTGGCAAGCTCGAGGTCTCGAACCTGGGTCTTCCGCATCCCAGTCCGATGCTCTATCCACTGCGCAGCCGCCCAGTCAGGCAAAAGTGGTCCTTTTAGAGCCACCTAAATTACCTATAGCCTGACCTGTGGTGGCGCAGTGGATAAAGCGTCGACCTGGGAACACTGAGGTCACCAGTTCAAAACCCTGCACTGGTCTGGTCAAGGCACATATGGGAGTTGAGCTTCCAGCTCCTCCCCCCTTTCTCTCTTTCTCTCTCACTCTGTGTCTCCTCTCTAAAATGAATAAAATAAAAATTAAAAAATTAAATTACCTATAAAAATTTTACTATTATCTCTGGCCCCCAGGCTGCTGCTCCAGTTCTCCCTCCTAAACAGTTCTCCCGTCAAAGTATTCTTCTCTGCAAGTCTAACCTGCAGCCTTTTTCCATTTATATTTATATAAAATATATATAAATAAATATATATATTTATTTATATTTTAAAATCTCTCTTACCTGACCAGGCAGTGGTGCAGTGGATAGAGCATAGGCCTAGAATGCTGAGGACCCGGGCTCAAAACCCCAAGGCACTAGCTGGAGTGTGGGCTCATCTGGCTTCACTGCAGAGTTGCTGGCTTGAACGTGGGATCATAGACATGACCCCATGGACACAGGCTTGAGCCCAATGTCGCTGGCTTGAGCAAGGGGTCACTGGCTCGGCTGGAGCCCTCTGGTCAAGGCACATATGAGAAAGCGATCAACGAACAACTAAGATGCTGCAACTATGAGTTCATGTTTTTCACCTCTCCCTTTCTGGTCTGTCTCTCTCTCTTAAAAAAAAAAAAAAACTCGCCTGACCTGTGGTGGTGCAGTGGATAAAGCGACGACCTGGGAACACTGAGGTCGCCAGTTCAAAAACCCTGCACTGGTCTGGTCAAGGCGCATATGGGAGTTGATGCTTCCAGCTCCTCCCCCTTTCTCTCTCTCTCTCACTCTCTGTCTATTAAAATAAAAAAAGAAATTAAAAAAAAAATACTCAAAAAATTTATTTTTACTATTGGTCACACTTTGTTTTGACATAAGCACTTTTTCTCATGTAACATTGCACCTTGCACTTTGTACTTATTTTAACCCTCTTTAAAAGGTCAGAGTCAACCAACCTACTTTGCTCACTTTGTAACAATCAGAATAAGGCACAGAATGATAACTTGTCCAAAATCTAACATGTCGGTGAGACTAGGTTTAGAATGAGTAGGCCCACTTTTCTAAGCCCATCTTGTACCTATTGAATTAAATTAAACCATCTTAAATTATGAAACCCAAGGATTTTGTTACTTAATTCTAAATATATATGGGAAATTTATAAGCATTTGTCATATACGTATATATACAAGTACAGCTTTATGTATATATACATATATATATAATCTCACACATATATATTTTAGGATGAATAAAAACACAAGATATGATACATCTTATTAAATTCTAACATGAAATATTCCATGAACTTGTTTATACCCATTGATTGATGAGTCTAACTGCAAAGCTAGCTCCAGAACCTGTTGACAACCCCTTCTTCCACAGCAACCTAGATTTGTCCTATGCCATCATTTAGTTGCTCTACCTTTAATGAATGAACCTAGAATTCATCATTCAGAGTGAGGAATCACTGGTGTTTTTAAAGTATTCATTATTAACCTCATAACACTTTAAATATATAAAGGAAAATGAGAATCATAATTGAAAAATATTTATAATGATTGAAGGGGAAATATCTCAATGTAAAATTATTGACATACCTCTGTCTGATTCACCCTTTCTATTCTTGATGTATCTTTGGTGGTGGATTTTTTTTTGTTTGATTGATCTGCTTTATTTCTGATTCTTCCCTAAGCAAATGATTGGTGTTAACCATTAAATGTACTTTGACACAAAGTTTTGTGTTTAGTTAGATGAGTTGTCCCCTCTATTATAATCAAAATGAATGGAGCATGGATGTAAAAAGAAAATTGGAGTAGAAAAATAGAAATACACATTCATAAGGTTATGCCTTCAGTAGGATAGATAATTCTACATGGAATGCTATCTTTTCAAAATGAAAAATATTAAAGAGCACAAAATCTGATTGAAAGTTTCCATCTGTTAATATTCCCTCTGTGTAAAAACAGTCGGTGAAAACTTTCAGAACAATTAAAAGCTAGAACAAAAATGTTCCCTGTGTCTTTGGTTTCCTCTTTGCCTATAAAATTCTAATCATTTTTTTCTGTTTATCAGATTATTGATGTGTGAATACTTTTCTTGTATGTACAAGAGAATAATGAGAAAAGATTTGTTAGTGCTGTTCAAAAACTCAATTTCATATTATTCATATTTTTCTAATTGAATGTGAATTAAATTTTATTAGTTATTTGATTTGAAATGTTACATATGGTGCTTATCCTATTAAATGAGTATCAAGAACTTCTATATTTTTTTAAAACTATATTCTTTTGTAGATCACCAATATGGCATTTTGGAACACGTATTATGTATCGATGCCTTCAATCGTCTGCATTGTCTATTTCCTCCAGCATTTCTTGTTTGTTTAAAAATGTTTTCCTAACAGATTAATAGTTCAAGGTAATCCAGTATAAATATATTAGTATTTTCATTATCTGGAAAAAGAAACCCATTTTTTAATGCATATTTTTCTACAACTTCACGTTTTAGTTTTAATGGATTTCCTATTATAGATACTTTTTATACATGTGAATAAACTTTATACTAAGTAAATATGTTCTGTTTGTTTCAATTAAACATACTTTTTCCTCACATAGTGGCATATAACTATATAAATCCAATGTGTACAATATAATTCATGTTTTCAAACAACGTTTATAGCATGGTGTTGTTGTATATATTTTTCACCCAGTGGAGCTAGCATTCTGTTAAATAATTTGCAGTTATGAAAGTGCTATTTTCTTTAACATGTTTTTAATATTTGATCTATTTTTGCGTCAAATTTATAATGTTACTCCTTAATTTATTTCTGTGACTACATCTATACATAATTTAAAAATCAAAAGAGAATATAGAAATGTTATACTAAAGTATAGGAGTAGCAGTACTTCTAGATTAAAAGAAACATTAAGTATCATACACAGAGATAGCCCTAATTATTATTAAATATTACTTTGTGTTACACATTAGAGTACTTTAAAATATTTTGAACCCAATTAGATTATGCATATAAAATTACTTTAATCAAGAGAGTGAGAAAACAAGCTAGTGACTAGGAGAAATTTTTTTTTTATTATTACAGGGACAGAACCACCCCTTGCTGGAGCCAGCAATCTTGGGTCCAAGCTGGCGAGCTTTTGCTCAAGCCAGATGGGCCTGCGCTCAAGCTGGCAACCTCGAGGTTTCGAACCTGGGTCTTCCACATCCCAGTCCGACGCTCTATCCACTGCGCAACCTCCTGGTCAGGCAAGGAGAAATATTTTTGAAAGACATCTGATAAAGGACTATTGCCAACCTACACAAAGAACTCCTAAACTCAACAATAAGAAAACAACCCAATATTAAAAATGGGCAAAGGACCTGAACAGACACCTCACCAAAGAAGTTTTGGGGTTTTTTGGGGTTTTTTTTACAGGGACAGAGAAAGAGTCAGAGAGAGGGATAGATAGGGACAGACAGACAGGAATGGAGAGAGATGAGAAGCATCAATCATTAGTTTTTCGTTGCCGTCGCGACACCATAGTTGTTCATTGATTGCTTTTTCACATGTGCCTTGACCGCGGGCCTTCAGCAGACGGAGCAACCCCTTGGTTGAGGCAGCGACCTTGGGTCCAAGCTGACGAGCTTTTGCTCAAGCCAGATGGGCCCGCGCTCAAGCTGGCGAGCTCGGGGGCTCAACCCTTGGTCTTCTGCATCCCAGTCCAACGCTCTATCCACTGTACCACCGCCTAGTCAGGCTCACCAAAGAAGATTTACAGATAGGTGATAAGCATATGAAAAGTGTTCAAAATGTCAGAGAATTGCAAGTCAAAACAATAAATACCACTACTGACCTATTAAAATGGCCAAAATCACCTGACCTGGCGATGGTGCAGTGGATGGAGCAGCAGCCTGGGATGCTGAGGACCCAAGTTTGAAACCCCAAGGTTGCCAGCTTGAGTGCAGGCTCATGCATCTTGAGTATGGGGTTTTCGGCTTGAGCACTGGCTCAGTTGGAGCCCTCCACCTCCCCAGTCAAGGCACATCAGAGAAAGCAATCAATGAACAACTAAGGTGTTGCAACTATAAGTTGATGCTTCTTTTCTGTCTGTCTCTCTCAAAAAAAAAAAAAAAAAAGCCAAAATCTGGAACATGACTACATAAAATTTGGTGAGGATGTACAGCAATAGGAACTCATTTGTTGCTGGTTGGAATGCACTATGGTACGATCACTGTGGAAGACAGTTTGTCAGTTTCCTATAAAACTAAGTATGTTCTTCCTACTTGATCTAGCAGTCATCTTCCTTGTTATTTACCCAAATGAGTTGAAAGCTTATATTCAAAAACCTGCACATGGATGTTTATGGCAGCATTAATTATAATTGCCAGAGCTTGGAAGCAAGCAAGATCTCTTTCAGTAAGCAAATAGATAAATGTGGTACATTCAGATAATGTGATTATTATTTAATGCTAAAAAGAAATGAACTATCAAGTCAGGAAAAGACATGATGGAAACAAATGCATATTATTAAGTTAAAGAAGCCAGTCTGAAAAGGTTATATCCTGTATGATTCCAACTCTATGACATTCTGAAAAACAAAACTATGGAGACAGTAAGAAGATCAGTGGTTGGCAGGGATTGTGGAGGTGGAGAAGAAGGGCTGAATACAGGTATTGATCGACTGACTTACGACCTATGCAACTTACGACCATTCGACTTTACAACCATAATCGCTACCCACGACTGCTCCGCATCTGGAGCAGTTTTTGTATGCACCTGTATCTTGTAATTTTGTATGTTTTGCAAATATTAAACCAGTTGTACTGGTAATGCAGTGTTTTACTTAAACCTGACGAATGCGAAAATAAGAAACAAAATGGTGTAAAGATGATACAAATGGCATAAAAGCAACAAAGAAAATTATGATATATAACAATAATGAAAGAAAATTATGATAAAATATGACTTAAAGATTTTTATAACATCATTTCACAGTACTGTATATATAGCCTACTCAACTTATAACCAAATCGTGTTACGACCAGTCTGTTGGAACCAATCGTGGTCGTAAATCGAGCACTAGGCTGTAGGTGGAACACAGATTTTTAAGACGGTGAAACTGCTCTGCATGATACTATATACAGTGTGTCTGTAAAGTCATGGTGAACTTTTGAGCAGTCAAAAGTGCACCATGACTTTACGGACACACTGTACTGGTGGATGCATGTCACTATACATTTGTCCAAACCCAGAGAATGTGTAACACGAAGAGCAAACCCTCCTGTAAACTACGGTCTTTGAGTGATAATGATGTTTCAATGCAGGTTGGTTGATTATAACAAATGTACCACTCTGGTGGGAGATGTTAATAGCAGGGGATGTTCATCTGTGTGAACAGGGGGCAGTACTTTCCACTCAGTGTTTTAACAAATTATTTATTGATTTTAGCGAGAGAATATAGGAGAGAGACAACGTTGATCTGTTCCTGTATGTGTTCTGACTGGGGATTGCATAGTCGGCCTTTGCACTTCGGGATGCTGCTCTAACCAACCAAGCTATCTGGCCAGGGGTGCATAAGTTTTTTTACTATAACTTTCAACTCTATTACATTTTAATTTTTTTAGATTGTGCTTTTAATTTCCAAGAGCATTTTGTATTCTGATTTTTTTTTAACATTTATAACAACTTGACATTCTTGGATCTTGGTTAGAATTATATGGATTTACTGACTAAATTTCTAGTCAGGCAAGCCCAAATTCTGCATTTCCCAACAAGCTAGTAAATGAGGCTGCCTCAGAGGAGATAGAGTTCCATTACTCCCTCCCTCAAATGATTACCTTCATTACCTTAAACTTAAGCAAGGTGCTGAATTCTGGGTCTCGGTTTCCTCAACAACAAAATGAGGGTGATGAACTACTCAGTCTAACTCCAAGCTTCCTTCCAGTTTAAATACTTAGTGATTTTTAAAGGGGTTGGAGGAAGGTTGGGAAGTATGGGAAATGCAGGGAGATTGTTCATGAACATATTCTGGAACCGTGATGGCAAACCGATGACACGCGTGCCCGCACTAACACGTGTAGCTATTTTTGATGACACGCGGCTGCATACCAGAGAAGTATGGGGCCGCATGCCAAGAAGGACGTTTCATCCTCGGCTCCTGCACGGCCAGGTGCAGTAGCTGAGCATAAAACATTTGCTGTAGTGTAGACACTCTGTGCCGGAGGTCTGTAGGCCAAAACAACAGAATGTCGTCACAGAGCGTCTAGTTCTGGGGCTTCCGGTTAGGCCGTTTTTCTCGAAGTGACACACTACCCAAGTTATGCTCGGTTTTTGGCGAATTTTGACACACCATGCTCAAAAGATTGCCCATCACTGATCTAAGGCCTAATTCCTAGACAATGAGGTGAAGAGAAGAGGTGAAGAGAGGACTGGGGGAGTAGAAGGAAAGATTCCTTAAGTGTAGGATTTCAACTCATCGTGTAACAAACTGCTGTTGATTTAATCAATTTACAAGCCCTCTCCCCGAATTTTAGAACTGAGATAGATACAGTGATTTATTTGTTTAGAAGGAAATATGTGAATGACAAAATGAAATTTCTGAATGAGGTTTTCTTAAAAATATTGACTTCACAGCCTGACCAGGCGGTGGCGCAGTGGATGGAGCATCGGACTGAGATGAGGAAGACCCAGGTTCGAGACCCTGAGCTTGCCAACTTGAGCGCGGGCCCATCTGGCTTGAGCAAAAGCTCGTCAGCTTGGATCCAAGGTTGCTGGCTCCAGCAAGGGGTTGCTCGGTCTGCTTGAAGGCCCGCAGTCAAGGCACATGTGAGAAAGCAATCAATGAACAACTATGGTGTCGCAATGGCAACGAAAAACTAATGATTGATGCTTCTCACCTCTCTCTGTTCCTGTCTGTCTGTCCCTATCTATCCCTCTCTCTGACTCTCTCTTTGTCCCTGTAAAAAAAAAATATATATATATATATATTGACTTTACAGAGGAGGCGGGATAAAGAAGTATCAACTCACAGGTGCTTCACTTTAGTTGTTCATTGCTTGCTTGTTATATGTGCCTTGACCGGGCAAACCCAGGGTTTTGAACCCGCGACCTCAGCCTTCCAGGTCAATGCTCTAGCCACTGTTGAACCACAAGCCAGGCTGAATGAGTTTTTTTTAAAATAGCATAAGTATATATATTTATTTAATAAACATGTGTTTAGAACTTACTACAATACCAGGCAAAGCACTAAGTGCTGGGGATACAAGGATAGATTAAATATAACACCTGCCATTAAGGAACTCATTAGCAGTGAACGAAACTGGCAGATACACAGCTAATTTTTATCTGCATGATAATTTTAACATAATATAATAAGCAATATAGCAACTGAAAAGGAAACAATAGGTTTCGCTTTGGGTGAAATGTCATGGAAGACAGAACATTTTATCTGGATTCTTGAAAGATGAGTAAAAATTACACAAGCAAAAGATAGATTGACCATTTTTCTTTTTTTCTTTTTCAGGGACAGAGAGAGTCAGAGAGAGGGATAGATAGGGACAGACAGACAGAAATGGAGAGAGGTGAGAAGCAGCAATCATCAGTTTTTGGTTGCCTTTGCGACACCATAGTTGTTCATTGAATGCTTTCTCACATGTGCCTTGACCGCGTGCCTTCAGCAGACCGAGCAACCCCTTGCTGGAGCCAGCGACCTTGGGTCCAAGCTGGCAAGCTTTTGCTCAAGCCAGATGGGCCTGCACTCAAGCTGGCGACCTCGGGGTCTCAAACCTGGGTCTTCCGCATCCCAATTCAACACTATCCACTGCGCCACCACTTGGTCAGGCGACCATTTTTATTTAAAAGAAGAACAAGGTTCATTGTAGACTTTTGATGCAGTCTGGATTAGACTTAAAGCAGCTTACTTGGGAATTATTTAAAAGAGATCATAAAAATTTTGAAATGTTGGGAGTACATTTTCAGCAGGAAAGAAGACATTCTTTTCTTTTTATAAATTATTTTTTACTTTATTTATTCATTTTAGAAAGAGAGAGAAGGGAGAAGGAGGAACAGGAAGCATCAACTCCCATATGTGCCTTGACTAGGCAAACCCAGGGTTTCAAACCAGGGACCTCAGCATTCCAGGTGGATGCTTTATCCACTGTGCGACCACAGATCAGGTGACATTCTTCAGATATCATCAATTTTAACTAAAATATTTAATGTTATTTGTAGACATGTTATAACATTGGAAATAGACATGTGTAAGGCCAGGGGCTGCTGCCACCCTTATGGCCATTCACATGCAGGTTCTCATTAATTCAGGCAGATGGTAAAGAAATGGCGGAGTCAGAGGATGGTGGGCCATTTTGTTTATTGGTGTCTCACCAAGACAGGCAAACCACAAGAAAAGCCAAGGGAAAAGCAGAACCTGTTTTTCCTATAGAGGGCAAAGGATCAGGGAGGAGAGAAAAGAAATGCTCCTGCACCTATTGGTGGTGGGGCAGAATCTCTCTTCTAGTAAACATTAGCAAGACAATGGCCACTCCCAAGCAGAAAGGCAACCTGCAACCTCATAGACCACTATACCTGGCCTTGCTCCCCAGCCCCCAATGCAAACCACAAGCAAGCAAACATATACATCATATCTACAAATTTATTTGACCAACATTCCACCCCTTTGCTCGCTTTACAATCTACACCACAGGTATCTTCCACGATGGTTACTGTGTGAAGAGTGAGGTCATTGCATAAACAGAAACAGTACAAACCACAGAATTACCAAATCATAAGCTATGGGCGAAACGAGAGACCTGTCAGCAACACCAAGAGAGGCAAATCTTTTCCCTCTGGCATAATATAGGCCGGAGTTCTGTCTGCAGACAGCACAGTAGCTAGTATAAGAGGCCTCCCTGAGCAGGCATACCAAACCTTATTGGCCTGCACACCAGCATCTGCTGGTTCTATGTGTAGTAAAATAGGAGAACTTATTATTGGTCATAAAGAAATTACAAAGGTGCTCTTCATAATGCTGTCCCCCTGAGCACTCAAGGGATAATACACTTCTACCTTAGGTGGCCGGGTGCTGGTTGCCCAAGGAGTTAACTGGAGGTCCACTTATATCCCCTTGCCCCACGGTGCCAATAAGGCCACCCACCTCAGATGGGGAGTCTGTACTGTATGGTCCAGGGCCAAGTCCATTGAAGCCAATGTCCTTTAAGGAGGACAGTTGGGGCAGGCAAGAGCACATTGCCCTGCTGTCCAAAGCTTGGCTTGAGTAAAATGTCCTTGGTGCGTATCTGCAACTGGATGGGAGCAGCTGCCTGATGATGCAGGAGGGCTTCCACTGGTGCTGGGCTCTCCCATTGAGGTCTCTCATTCAAAATCCGGAGTACTGTCCATAAGTGGTGTGTCTATCCAGTAAGGGAGCTGGTGACCCCTCCTGTCGCAGTCCCTGCTTTAAGAGTCCATTATACCGCTCAGTGATACCAGCAGCCTGGGGGTGGTAGAGAACATGGTACTTCCAGTCCACCACCAGCTCTTGAGTCCATTGCCTCATCATAGAACCAGTGAAATGGGTACCATTGTCACTTTCAAGGATCAGCGGCCGCCCATATGCAGCACTCAGGTGGTCCAAAGCCTGTATGACTGCCCTCTGGTCAGGATTACGGGCGGGATAAGCAGCAAGCAGAACGATGGCAGCATCTACACAGGTGACTACATACTGGTACCCTCTGACTTTGGTAAGGGTCCAATGATGTCTATCTGCCATCGTGTCAGTGGAACATGACCTCTCTGGATCTGTCCAGGTAATGCTAGTTGTCTCTGTGGGTGCTCCCTGGAACACACTGCACATTGCTCACAAGCTGCAAGTACCTCTGCATAGGACACAGGCAAGTTCCACACCTTAACCGTAGCCCACATAGTTCTCTGTCCTGCATGGAGCAGACACCAGTGGAGCCACTGCATCACATCACCTGTAGGCACAGTCTCCAACCATCGCACCCTTGCCAATGTGTCTGCCTCATCATTCCCAGGATGGGCAAGAGGGGCATCCCCTGTGACATGGTATATTGTCACCTGTTTCTGGTGTCCTTTTTCCCATAAGTCCTGCCACATAGCCTGACCCCATAGTGGACGGTGCATTACCATCCACTGGTTAGTGTGCCAAGTAGCAATCCAAAGGGTTAGTCCACGATATACAGCCCAGCTGTCAGTACAGATCACGAGGTGAAGGTTCATTATGAGCAACTAGACAAACAGCTCTTTTTTTTGTCTGTTTGTTTTTTATTTATTCATTTTAGAGAGGAGACACAGAGTGAGAGAGAGAGAGAGAGAGAGAAAGGGGGGAGGAGCTAGAAGCATCAACTCCCATATGTGCCTTGACCAGACCAGTGCAGAGTTTTGAATTAGCGACCTCAGTGTTCCCAGGTCGACGCTTTATCCACTGCGCCACCACAGGTCAGGCTAGACAAACGGCTCTTAATTCAGCTCATTGTCTGCTCTGGCCTGTACCTGTGTCCATCCAAATATGTAGTCTTAGTGGCCGGATGGAAGGCTGTGGCTGTTCACTTGGAAGGGTGGCCCCTGCTGGAACCATCAGTATACCAGGCATCCTTGGGGATGGGTGCCTGCCCCTCCTGGTAGGGACTGACTTCAGGTTCTGCCTCCTGAGCCCCAGCTGCACCTGACTCTAAAGTTGCATAGGTGACTGGACCCAAGACTTCCTGCAGTTCTGCCCTCAACGGGCTGGTGCTAAGAGCACAGTGTTGCAGGTAGGCACCCCGCTTGCCCAGGGTGGACATTTGGGTCACATACCGCTATGTGGTTTGTTTGCCCAATCTCTCACCCATCCTGCAATAGAGTATGTTGTCTTGACTGTAACTGGTGTTGTGATCCTAATACTCTCAGTGGCCAGGAGGGCAGCATACAGAGCTGCCAGCTGCTTCTCCACTAATGAGTAACAGACTTCAGCACCTTTCCATAATTGGGACCAAAACCCAATAGGTTGCTGTAAGCGCTCTGTCTGTTGCCACAAGTCCCATCCAGACCCCTCAGGGGTTACATGGACATCAAGCTCACAGGGCCTGGCAGGATCAAACACATTCAAGGCCTGTGCCACCCTGACAGCTCTCTTAGCTGCTGCAAATGAACCTTGCGCCTGCTCAGTCCAATCCTAAAGAACCCCCTTCTGAATAAGGTTGTACAAGGGGCGTAGTAACTGAGCCAAATGGGGTATAAATGCTTGCCAATACCCCAACAAACCTAAAAATTCCTGTAACTTTTACCGTAGTGGCACGTATGCTTGGATCATATCTATAACTGCATCAGGGATAACTTTTGTCTTACCCGACCAGACAACTCCCAAGACCTTAACAGATAACCCAGGTCCTTGTAATTTGTTCTCTTTGACTGCCCAGCCACATACTTTCAAATGGGATAGCAGGGTGGGGACTGCTTGCTCCAATTCTGGGAGAGAATCACTAGTTAGCATAATATCATCAATATAATGGTACATGCTAACTGCCTCTGGCTTTTTCCATTTAGCCAGGTCAGTAGCCACCAGCCCATGGCACAAGGTGGGGCTATGCAAATAGTCCTGGGGTAATACTGTAAAGGTCCATTGTCTCCCTTCCCAACTGAAGGCAAATTGGTCTTGACCCTCTGCAGCTCTATCAATAGAGAAAAAAACCACTGGCCAAGCCTGCCACAAAGTGGTATGTCCTCAACCCATGGCTTAACCGATCCATCATGTAAGCTATCGAGGGAATAGCAGTGTGCAAAGTGCGAACAACTTTGTTAAGTTCTCTGTAATCTACTGTCATTCTCCAGGTTTCGTCTGGTTTGCGCACAGGCCATACTGGGGAGTTGTAAGGACTATGTGCTGGGTGGATGATCCCCATCTTTTCTAGTTTGAGGATTGTCCCTGGGATTTCTTCATAACCACCTGGCAGGTGGTACTGCTTGGTGTTAGTCACACGCTGAGGAATGGGTCATTGCAAAGGGGAATGTGATGCGTGTCCCCGCAACATTGCCTTCACAACCCTGATCCACAGCTGGAACTCCCCAGCTGTAGTTTCCAACCACAGTCCTTGCAAGACATCTACCCCCAAAATATATTCAGGAATAAGAGATACATACAACTTATATGGCTTAGGAGGCAGTCTTCCTATCCCCAGTGGAATAGCTATTGGCTTCACTCAAACAGTTTGGCCCCTATAACCATCAGTGGTCACTGGGGTCCCAGCAAACAGCTCTGGGTTCCCATAGAGGAGGAAACATTCTGCACCTGTATCCACCAAGGCCAACACCTGTTGTACATTGGAAGGGGACCAGTGGATAGCCAGTTCCACGTGTGGCTTCTGGTCCCCGCCCATCCCTTTTAGATGGGTTCCTTGGCCATTTTCCTATTAGAACTGGTACAATGGGTCTTGAGAGTTCTCCTCTTCCTTGGCTGTTTCCATCATATAATCTTGTAAACAAGCTTCCCGCGCATTTTATTGGTAGCTGCTGGGGTCTTTTGTCTCAGGGGCTGGAACTTCTGTTCTGGTTTAAACTGCCACCAAAGCTCCAAAAGAATTTTATTAGACTGGCCATCTAATTTCTTTTTATCTGCTCCAGCCTCAATCAAATCTACCCACATCTGTGTTCGGGTAATCTTTATAGGCTTGTTTCCCTTGTTAGATGGGGGTGGAGGGGAATTTGGCAGCAGCCCTCACTACTTTATGATCCCAAGCAACCTCCAGCTCTCCCAAATCTGCTACCATCTGTATAACTGCATTGATGGGCGGGCCCAAGATAGCCACAAGTGACCCAAAAAGGACTGACGGGGCGCAAGCAAGGATAAAGTCCCTCATTTTTGCAGTAAACACTTCCTCGTCTGGTCCACGGGACCCAGGGTTGAAAGCAGCATTCTTCATACCTAGTTCCCAAAGGACCTTTACTAACTCACTGTAGCACTGCCAGTGACTTACTGCCCCTGGCAATTCTCCAGCATTTTGCCAGACCACACAAATGGCGGAATGGTGGCCATCACCCATTCTAATAGGGTATGGTCTCCTGGGTTGCCATGGCAGTTCTAAAGACGCTGCCTCAAGGAGGAGTGTGTGGTAATGGCAGCCAATTTCTCCATCTCTGTTCCGGAGAGCATGATGTCATCCACTCCCTATGTCCCATAATCGTAGTAACCAGGCTACCAGGGATTCAGTAGGTTTCTGCCTAAATTGTGCCCCCAACTCCATCAGCTCTGCCTGGCTATAGAGCCAGACCACAGAGTGTTCCATTACCTGGGCAGAAGGCTGTGGCTGCCCCTGAAGGACTCTTTGTTGCTGGGTTTTTACCTTCTTGGTGACCACTGGTCAGGCTCTGAGCATGCGTATGGCAGCTCCAACCTGAGCCTTCTCATCCTCAGAAGAGAGTTGGAAGCGCTTGCTCCTGCTGACTCAAATCCAATCCACTGGCATGGATGCTGCTGCTCCTTTGGTGAACGTTTAGGCTCCTGTGGCTGCTGGCCTCTGGCCAGAAGCTGAGACTTGAGCTCTTGAACCCGCAGTTGTTTCTCCAACAACTGCAAATGCAAATGTTCAGCTTCCAGGGCAAATTGCAACTCACAAACCTGTAATTCCTTTTCCAGTGCTCGCTCCAATTCCAGCCTTTTCTGCCGTTAGATTTGCAATTCATCCTGGAACTTTCAACCTTGGGCGGCTTCTCACACTGAATTCCTGGTTTTCTCTTGAGTAAAAAACACACAGCCCACAGCCCCTAAAAGGACAGCCATGGGGAGGAAGAACAGCAACCAGTCCTCTACCCCACCCCTCAAGGGTGGTGGCTTGTTGGGCAGATAAAATATATTATGTTCACTTTGTTAAAGATGGCGCCGCCCACGTGGAAGCCCGTTGCGCAGGTGATAACATTAGTTGCCCTTTCTGCTTGGGATGGGCGTGATTGTATTACTGTATGTTGGGGGAGGGCTTTTCCGCTAAAAGGTTTTAAAAGGAAGAGAGATGACGTTGTTCAAGGAGAAGAGTGATTACGTTCTAGGAGGAGACCATACTGTAGAAGAGCAGATTAAGGCCACATGGAGGAGAGGAGAAGCAGCCAAGATGGTGGAGCGTTGAAGGAGAAGCCAGTTTGTGCAGAAAGAAGGAGATAGGGAACAGAGGTGATTAAGTCTGGTGAGCTAGAAACGTTTGATTCTAGGAAACTCGGATAAATCAGTAGCTTTGTGAGCACTGAATGAGTGGGTTTTGGAGCCCAGTGTGTGTTTTTACTTGCCCGCTGGGTGCAAGCTAGGGTTAAAGATGATGGCTCACCAGTTCTTGGCTCCGTTGTTTCATTACCGTCAGTCTGAATCTAATGCGAACCTGCATGGGCCATGCGGCTGTGATGGTGGCCGCGGCTACTGGCTTTACATGGCTGTATACCGATCTGATTCAAATTCTGCTGCAAACTACGCCAGTTTTATGGCCAGGGGCTACCACCACCATTATGGCCATTCACATGCAGGTTCTCATTAATTCGGGCAGGCAGTAAAGAAATGGTGGAGTTGGAGGATGGTGGGTCATTCTGTTTATTGGTGTTTCACCAAGACAGGCAGGCCACAAGAAAAGCCAAGGGAAAAGCAGAACCTGCTTTTCCCATGAAGGGCGAGGGATCAGGGAGGAGAGAAAAAAGAAATCCTCCTGCACCCCTAGGTGCTGGGGCTGAATCTCTCTTCAGTAAAGATTAGCAAGACAATGGCCACTCCCAATCAGAAAGGCAACTAGCGTTGCCCAGCCCCCAATGCAAACCACAACTGAGCAAACATATAGATCATATTTACAAACTTATTTCACTAACAGACATGTATTGATTTAAACTAAGAAAATTTCATTCAGTGGGCAAAGAAACATCACATATGGTGACAGAGTAATATTATTTTAAAAATACTAAAATTTTTCCTTAATATCTCTTCTCTGATTTATGTGGTATCAACAACTACATAAATGGTGTGAGGGACTATAAAGGTTTTAGTGCCACTTGTGTGGTATTGCTTGCATGACGCACTCTGAGTGCCAGTGTGGTATCTCAAACTAAGCGCCATAAAACATACTATACTTCCACTCCACTTCCTACACTTTTCATAGAGACAAAACTTTAGTGCTCACAAAAGTACTTATAAACGTAAAAGTAGTGATTTTTCTTTTACTTAGATTACAGACCTCCAGTCTGCAGTAAGAAAAATAAATGTAGTAAGGAAGATTCATGTTACTTCTCTCCAGGATCTCAGATTATCTGGCAAATTCCTTCCCCAAGGAAAACCACTTTTCAAAGATCTCCTCCTTAAATGCATACTGGAATTAACATAAAATTGGCAAGGTCACTTGTGTCTACCCCTTTGAATTCATTTGTAAATAACCACTACTTACTTCCTGGCTTCCCCACCCCAGGACCGGACTCCAAGCATCACAGGTGCCGAAAGACTTACTAAAAAGGAATGAATAGGAACAAAAGGATGTGGGAGCCAGGAAGAAAACAACCTCTCAGAACAAAATTAACCTCAAAAGGAATAGCTGATCCAATAGCGGGCATTACCGAAGTTTAAACTGCTTTTAAAATGGTGATCAGAGATATTGTATCAAATTTATTGGGTCTTCTACTAAGTCTGCCTAATTTGCTTAAATCTTTTGTTAGGCTTATCTTGAGGGCTAGATTTCTGTGCTAAGCACATAATAGGTGTTAAAACAGTATTGATTTTTAACGTTGGTAGCCAATAAATATAAACTTCACTCTTATTTTTAACGTTTACTTTATGCCTTAAGGATTAAACGATGTTTTCTATGACCCCTAAACGTCACTACTTGTGTAGAAGAAACACAACTCATATGCAATAGAAGAACCTCAAATAATCATTAAATTACCGCACACCAAACAGATAGGAAATGTTTGGGTCGAGTCTTGCTGAGGTTCCGAGTCTCAAACAAGAAACTCACAACACAAAGAGTGCATAGTGAGTTTAAATTTATTGTAATTAAAGTCATCCAGATGGTAGCTGGATTAATCAATGAAGAGGCACTAATGGGATAGATTCTAAAATCCAGAATGAGAAAAATCCCCAAGGTGGGGGTGGAGACAGTTAATAAGAACCCCTGGGAAAGGTCCTTTCAACGCAGACTGCAAAATATGTCTGGACTTGAATCTCTTTAAATATAAATCTCCCCTTAACTGCAGGAAAAGGGTCCCCTAACCGATCAAGCATTGAGCAGGAAGGGAGTAAACGGAACTGTAAAACAGCCCGCTCAGCTGTTTTCTAGTTTGGGACCAGGCGCAGAGAAAGAAAGCGCGATGTGGGAACTGAGCATTTGGGTTACTCAAAATAATCCGAAGAGTCAAATAACGAACTCCAGGCAAAGCGCTGACAAGTCTCCTCCTTTGCAGCCCCCTATTCTAGATTTCCACTCAGTTTTCCCTCCCTCGCGAGGGCGAACAGAGGCGCGGCGCCTTCCCATGCGGGCGCGGCAAGCTAACAGCTACCCTTGGAGCAGCCGCCGCGGGCTCCAGCTGGCGTGCACACCTCCGGGTTCCAGGAGGCGGCTGGTCCAGGGAGGCCTCGGGCCTTCGCCTCCCTGGCAGGCCTTCGACCAGCAGCCGGTGGCAGCGAAGGCCTCCCGGGCAGCCAGCTTGGCCCGTGAGCCCCGAGCGCGGGGCGCTGAAGGGGGGCGGGGCGGAGGGGCGGGAGGTGCATCCTGGGAAATCCACCAACATGGGGCGAAGCTGCGGCCGCACTTGCGGCCGCTGCGAGTCCGGGCCGTGGATGCTACCACTTCCCTGACTCCCAGCCGGGGCCTCGCCGTTCACTGCGGCCCAGGATCCCCAGGCACAGTCTGGCCAGTGCGCCTCGCCACCCGTCTGCAGGCCGGGGCCATGTGAGGGGGCAGGTCCCTCCGCCACCGCCTCCTCCTCCTCTTCCTCCCCCGCCCCGCCCGCCCCCCTCACATAGGGCCCTAGAGGAGCCCCCACTGCTGCCCTCCCGCCCTCCCCGCTGCCCCCACGATGGACAGGAACTACGCGACCTCCGGCTTTGCCGACCCGCCGCAGCCTCCGCCCGCGCCCCCCGCCGCCCCCGCCGCCAGTGCCGCAGCACAACCCACCGCTCCCGCCTGGGCCTACGAACCCCAAGCCGCGGCGGCCGCCGCCAGCAGCAGCGGCAGCAGCCCCAGCCTCAAGGCCAGGTAGGGAGGGTGGGCGGCGGGGTCGTAGTGGGCCAGGAAAGGCCGAGGATGCGTTTGGGGCCTTTGCTCCTGTGCTGCACAGTTCAGGGGTCCGGGCTGGGCGGGAGCCCTCCACTTGTCCCCCCGCGCTCGCCCCCGTCCGAGAGGCGGCTCCTGACTCCTCTGTGGTGGTCTTGGGGTGGTTGGGCCCCCAGTGCGGGACTCGCGCCTGGGACTGGTCGGGGACAGTGGGTACAAGGGAGGGCTGAGGGAGAGTCGTGGGTCTCCACCACCTCCCATCATCCTGGGTTCTTACATGGTGAAGTTTGGGTTCGTGGCTGAACTCGGCTATCACGGAGACCCGAGCGTGCCTCTGGGGGACCGAGGGGGTGTTCGAGGACTTTGGGGTCGTGACATACCATTGTATTGGAACCGGCAATGTGGTCTTGGGGGCCCTGGCAGTTGATAGTGGGGGAAGCGGGAGAGGAAGAGCCGCCGAATCGCGTCGCTGACATTGGAGGACCCAGGAGAAATGGGTTGCAGGAGAACCCCTGGGGCGTGGGGCCCAGGAGGGGTCCTGGTGCCGCGCGAACGCTGCGCTCGGCTGGGTGACATATGTTTGCAGCGGTGGCCAAGATTAAGCTATTTCTCTTGCACGCGTTCAAAGTTACTCTTCGGCTTCCTTTCCTTTCAACAACAGCAGGAAGTAAGGAATCTCTCTTTGCCCGCTCTGTCTTGGGGTGACTAAAAGTTGGAAGGAAACTGGAGGGGGGCTTCAGTGAAGGCCATGAAGGTTGAAGAACAGAAGCATGCTTCTCCATCTCGGCTTCTAGAGCCCTGGTTCAATATGTAGCGCGGGGTTCAAGAGTTCATCTTTGCTCCAGCTTGACCAAGGGAATCTAAAATAATGACTCTTACTAGGTATTTAAGCTTGCGGGAAAAGTGTAGCAGTGCCACTTTGTGAAGCGGACATTTGAATAACTAGAAGGCGTGGTCTGGTTTGGATGATCCTTGAGCGGGTTGTTTTAAAGGCACCTCTCTCTGCTGAACAATGCTGAATCTGGTAGGTAGGTGTAGCTTCCGATTACAAGGACCAGGGAATCCTGGGTTGCTCATGACTTCATCCTCAACTACCCACAGGAAGCTTCGTGGCTTTATCCCATCTGATTTCTTCATTATGATATGTAAACTTTTATTACTTTATATATTACAGTATTCTAGGTTATCTCTGTTTTTATGAAAGTTACATGTATGATTTGGAAAATAAGTGCGCAGATCAGCTGGTCTTTGTCTTCAATAGTACCTTGGGGTGACTGTGAGAAACTGAGAAAAATATGGTTCAAGCAAAGGGAAATAAGCTTCCTTACAAAATTTTAGGTTCTTTGTTTAGGAGAAGTGGGGTTAAAAAAAAAAAATTGATGTGCCAGTTTGGACATAAATACTTAAAACCTAAAACCTTTCAAAAAAAGTCATAACTTTGTATTATATACAACTAAGACATTTTAAGGAGTTTTCTTCAAGGTGTTTGGCACCGTTCCAATTATTATTATTTTGGTAGTAATTAGACTCATTTTTCAAGTAGATTTTGCATTGAAAATGGTAATTTACAAATTAAAATTACTTCTCAGTGAACAGCAATGATAGGTATCTGTGCAGCATTTTTTATGTTTTAAATGAAAAAATGTTTTGTTAGGTAAATGCAACAAATGCTATCTGGTTATTTCTGTTATTTCTTTTAGCAGAATACTTCTGAGGCAAGAAACTAAAATCTACTTGTCATGTTTTCCAAATGTTATTTATCAAAATAACAAAGAATGACTTCCCAAACACATTTGAAAACAGTAAGTAGATTCATTTGGAACACATAATCTAGAAGAAATTTATTTTCTGTTTATTGTAAGTTATTGATTCTTAAATGCTAAGCCCCCCACCCTTAAAATATATTTTGGGGATGGGGTCAGCAAAATTATAGCACAGAAAATGCAAGCTTTCCCCCTCCCCCACCAACTTGCTTTGTTAACATCTTGTGTGGATCAGGCCATCTGTACAGGGCTACACACACTTCTTAATTGTACCTCATTTTATTTCTCAAACTGTGCAATGCCCTCTTTCATTTGTTATATAGAACATACTGAATCTGAAATATGCCCTTAAGTCTTTCAGTATTCAGCATTTTCATAAGCCTATTCTTATTTTGATAACATTTAAAAGAGCTTTTTCATAATTTAGGTATCAGTTGAATGTTTTTGTTTACCTTGGTGGCAGTTTCTTCTTGAAGGAGCAAATGAGTACTAGTTGTGATGATGTAATATGGATACTTATCCATAAAGAATTAGCCTGTCTGTCACCTTGTTTCCAGTAACCTATTCAGAAGCTAACAGATGGTAATAACAATCAGTTGTTCCTGGCATGGGATCTAACATCCTGCTTTCTGTCTACTTGGTCCTGAAATGGAACATTTTTATCAGGTGATGGGGAAAAGCATGGTGAATAATTTTTCATGAGTTTAAAATAATACTTTTTTGATATAACAGTTCTATCAGGTTTCTGTTACTTTAACAATTGAGAAATAAAGAGCTAATAGGAAACCCTAGTATTATACCTTAACTAGGGTATAGAGAGATTTCTGTGTATTTCTAAAATGGTACTTGCTAGGTACCTGCGAAGTGCAGGCATAAGAACTGGTTATATTAGTTTCCATTTATTTGTGCTTTTCTCAGTTAGTTTTAGAGACTAAATGAGCATATCTTTGCTTCTCACTATGGAGTTGGAAATATTTTTGTGGGGTTATTTTTAAAATATTTTTATTTATTGATTTTAGCGAGAGAGAATAGGGGAGAGAGAGGGGCAGGAACATCAATCTCTTCCTGTATGTGTCCTGACAGGGGATTGAAGTGGTAACCTCTGTGCTTTCCGATGATGCTCTATATGGGGTTTAAAAAAAATTTTGTGTGTGTGACAGAGAGAGGGACAGATAGGGACAGACAGACAGGAAGGGAGAGAGATGAGAAGCATCAATTCTTTTGGCACCTCGGTTGTTCATTGATTGCTCTCTCATGTGCCTTGGGGTAGGGGGACGCGACAGCAGAGCAGTTGACCCCTTGCTCAAGCCAGCGACCATGGGGTCATGTCTATGACCCCATGTTCAAGCCAGCAACCTTGGGGTTTTGAACCTGGGTCCTCTATGTCCCAGTCCAATGCTCTATCCACTGTGCCACCGCCTGGTCAGGCTTTATGTGGGGCTATTTTAAAAAATTTATTGATTTTAGAGAAACAGAAACATCAGTTTGTTGTTTTGTCCATTCATACATTCATTGCTTGAATTCTGTATGTGCCCTGACGGGGGATGGAACCCACAACCTGGGTGCAAAGGGAACATGTTCTAACCAGCTGAGCTACCAGGCCAGGGCTTGTGGGGCTATTTTAGATACTATAAATACCTTTGCACACTTTTGGAAATAGAATGATTGTCAGGAAGCTGCTGCAGACGCGCTGCCCTTTCTGTATCTGATATTTATATATTGTACTGAATAGGAAGACTTAGTGGACATGGACAAAAGGGAGGGTTTGAAATCTGCCCCATGGTGATGACAGATGTTTGTATTTAAATATGTACCAGAAAGTGACTAAATGGAAATATTTTGTTTTAAAATTATTTATATTTGTTTTTTGCCTTTCTAACTTGAAACAGTCTGGGTTTTTCTGCCATCAGTTTTTTCCATTTCCCATTAAGTTCCTTCTGATTATAGTATGAATATGTAATGAATATTATAGGTACCCCTCCATAAAATCAAAACAGTGACTAGCTTCTCTAAAACTGGTCAGTTATTATATTAAGGACTTTTTGAATAAGTTTTTTTTTTTAATTTTTATTTATTGATTTTAGTGAGAGAGGAAGGGAGGGAAAGAGAAAGGAACATCGATCTGTTCGTGGATGTGCCCTGACTGGGGATCAAACCAGCAACCTCTGTGCATCTGGACAATACTCTAACCTACCGGCCAGGACATGAATAAGTTTTAAAGCTAGTATTTCCATCAAGTCTTTTGAGAAAAGACCTTTAATTTCTGTACTGTACTACATCATGGTAATAAGATAGCCTGATGCTGTGATCTACTTATGTATATTATGGGTTAAATGAACTTTTGAAACTGGCCTACAAACCTAACCATTATTAATATATTTATTTCAGTGTTTGTTGTCACCATTGACCTTTTTTTACCTAATTGAAACATACTTCCTTTTACTTCCAAAGCACTGTATTTTCCTCCTGCCTCTCTGGCCCACTGCTTTTCCCTGTTCTTCATTAGTCCTTACTCTTCTAATGTCTACTTGTCATTTCTTCAGGGCTTGGGACCGATACAATTTCTTATCCATTTTGTGCTTTCTCCTGAGAACATCACATCCATGCTCATGGCTTTTAAAGATTTTACTTATTGATTTTACAGAGAGAGGAGAAAGAGAGCGGGGAAGAACAAGAAGCATCAACGCATAGTTGCTTCACTCAAGCTGTTCATTGATTGCTTGTCGTATGTGCCTTGACCAGGCAAGCCCAGGGTTTCGAATGGGTGACCTCAGCATTCCAGGTCAACACTCTATACACTGTTCCACCACAGGCCAGACATTTTTTTTCTTTTTAAAGATTTTATTTATTGTCATGGCTCTTAAATATCATCTCTGGAGATACATGTGGCTAAAGCCCAGACCTCTTCTGAGCACCTAATTGCATATCCAGCTACCTCTCTGAGCTTTTAATTGGGTATATAATGGGTATTTAGTGATGAGCCCATGCTTTCCTCACTCACTCCACCTCTTGTTTGTCTAGTGAGGTCTGTATCAGTCACACCTCTATCCACCTAGTTGCTCAGGCCAGAACCTGGGAGTTGTATGTGCTCAATCACCACACCCACTACTTTTTCTATATCTTAAATGTATCTTGAGCCTGACCAGTGGTGGCACAGTGGATAAAGTGTCAACCTGGGATGCTGAGGTCTCAGGTTTCAAACCCCAGAGGTCTCCAGTTTGAGGGTGGGTTCACCTGGTTTGAGTACAGGCTCACCAGTTTGAGCACAGCCTCACCAGCTTGAGCATGGGATCACTGATATGATCCCCCGTTGCTGGCTTGAGCCCAGAGGTCATTGGCTTGAGCCCCCCAGTGAAGGCACGAATGAGAAGCAATTAATAAACAACTAAAATGATGCAACTATGAGTGGATGCTTCTCATCTCTCTCCCTTCCTAGCCTGTCTGTGTGTGTGTCTGTGTGTATTGAAATTGCCTCCTTTTTTGTTTCTAGTACTCCACCTTGATTCAAGCCACCGTTATTTTTCATTTGGATAACCGTAGTAGCCTCCTAACTAAGTCATCCTAAATGAACTTGCCATATATATCAAATGACTTTCAAATTTATATCTCGAGGTTTATACCCCCTTCCCTCCTTGTTATTCTCCACTTCAATATTGAAGAGCTATTTCAAACAGATATGTCCAAAACATGGGTATCATCCTAACCTCCAACCTGGTCCTCCTTTAATCTTTCCCTCCTCAGTAAATAATACCACCATTTACTTTGTAGCTCAGGCCTAAAAGGTTGGAGCCATCTATGATTCATTTCTTTCCTTCCATCTCTGCTTCGTTAGTAAATCCCGCTGGTTTGATCTAACAGTTGCAGTTGCCTCCTGTTGCTTTCCTTGCTCCCACTTGAGCCCTTCTAGAGCTTATTAAGCATGCAATAACCAGAGTTAACATTTCAGAATATAAATCAGGTAATGTCATTACCCTTTTTAAAACCTTCCATTGTTACTCAAGAGGAAAATCTAAGTCCTTGCCATGGCCTACAAGGCTCTACATGATCTGAGCCTTAGGTAATTCTCCAACCTCATCATACTACTACTTCCCCCACTACCCTTCAGCCACTCTAGCTGTATTTTCCTTCCTGAAACATGCTAAGATTATTTGTGCCTTAGGAATTTTGCACTGGCTGTTGTCTTTATCTAGAGCTCTCTCTTTCTTTTTAATCTTTATTTAATGATTTTAGCAAGAGATAAGGGAGGGGAAGAGGGGGAGAGATGAAAAGCATCAACTCATTGTTGTATGACTTTAGTTGTTCATTGATTGCTTCTCATAGGTGCCTTGACTGAGTGACCCCTTGCTCAAGCCAGCGACCATGGGATCAAGATCCCACACTCAACCTGGCGAGCTTGGGGTTTTAAACCTGAGACCTCACCATTCCAGGCTGATGCTCTATCCATGGTGCAACCACTAGTCAGTCTTTAATGATTGATTTTTGAATATTCTCTACCAGTTCAGTAGGCAGGAAATACTATACTAGTCTTCATTTTACCTTCTAGTGAAAAATAAAACCACCTTCTGTTTAACCAGTGTAATTGTACTGTTTGTATAAAATGAAGTAGATTTTTGTTTGGTAACAATCATTAATGATATATGTCACAATTAAGACAAACATCTCAAGAAATACTCGATTTTTTTAAAAATCATACTCGATTTAATAATAACTTGTTTGGTAGGAAGTACCAATTGTACCTCTTTTACACCAATCAGTTGAGGGGCCTACAGAAAATGTAATTTCACTCAGATGGTTCTCTGAGGCCACTTTAATAAAGAGCCTAACTTTATAACTGGGGGCAGGATTAAGGGATCAAAAAAGAATATTGAGACAGTGAGTAAGCAGCAGTGTGAAGCCACTTCTAGTCATGTGGAGGGATGCTGCATGACTCAAACCATGGTTGTGTTTCAGGAGGAAATGGACAAGTAATACACTCCTGTCTTCTGCCTCCAGATGTGAAGAGCCCGTCTCTAATGGCCGCTAGAGAGCCTTGTTCTGAGATAGTCTTAAAAATAGTGAATCCAGGCTTTTTGACTCCTCTAGCACTTTTTAAAAACCTTAATAGCTTTATTGAGATTTATTTTACACACCATAAAATTCATATTAACTGTACAATTCAATGATTTTAGTGTCTTTACATCACTACTGTCACCACAATCTAATTTTCAAACCTCTTGGCCATTTGTAGCCACTCTCCATTCTCTCCCCTAGCTCTAGGCAGCCATTAATCGATTTTCTGTCTTTATATATTTGCCTTTTCTGGACATTTCATATAAATGGAATCATAAAATGTGTTCTTTTGTGTTTGACATCTTTGACTAAGCATAATGCGTTTGAGATTCATCTATGCTGTAGCATGTAACAGCACATGGAAGTACTGTACTTATAATGGAGTAATATCCCATTGTAGAGTGATAGCTCATTTTGTTTACTAACTAGTTAATGCACATTTGGATGTTTTTACTTCTTGGCTCTTGTCAATAATCTGCTGTGACATTCATATAAAAGTATTTGTTTGAACACACAATTGGTTTTCCTTGAGTAGACACCTAGGAGTGGAATTGTTGGGTCACATGGTAATTCTGTGTTTAACATTTTGAGGAACTGCCAAACCTGTTTTCTAAAGTGGCTGCGCTGTTTTACATTCCCACCAGCAATGTGTGACTGTTTTAGTTTTCCCACGTCCTTGTCAATACTCATGAATATATTTTTGAGTATTGCTATTAATATTCCTGAAAAGTTTACCATTTTTCTCCCTAAAAGTTCACCATTTTTAACACATAGAGTTGTCTCTTCTCCCACAATTTTCTGCAAAGTTGGGTTTAAGGGAAGGAAAATGACTTAACAACTTTGTTGTTTTCACTATTTTTTAAACTAAGAGTGCTATAGAATTACTCAGTGGTTGGTAGCCAAGTTTATTAAACTCTAGATCCCTTAACATTTACTTTTTTTATATATAAAAAAATTTTTTTAAGCGAGAGGAAGGGAGATAGACTCCTGCATGCATCCCAACTGGGATCAACCCAGCAACTCCTGTTTGGAGCCGATTCTTAAATCAGTGGAGTCATCCTCAGTCCCCCAGGGCCCACGCTGGAACCAACGGAACCACTGGCTGCGAGAGAAGGAGAGAGAGAGCAGGAAGAGGAAGGGGAAGAGAAGCAGATGGTCACCTCCCATGTGTGCCCCGACTGGGCATTGAACCCAGAACATCCACATGCCAGGCCAACTCTCTATCTACTGAGCCAACCAGCCAGGACCTAACATTGATTTTTTCTTTTTTTTTTTTACAGGGACAGAGAGAGAATGTGTCAGAGAGGGGGATAGATAGGGACAGACAGACAGGAACGGAGAGAGGTGAGACGCATCAATCATTAGTTTTTGGTTGCTGCTGCGACACCCTAGTTGTTCATTGATTGCTTTCTCACATGTGCCTTGACCGTGGGCCGTCAGCAGACCGAGTAACCCCTTGCTGGAGCCGGCGACCTTGGGTCCAAGCTGGCGAGCTTTAGCTCAAGCCAGATGGGCCTGCTCTCAAGCTGGTGAGCTCGGGGTCTCGAACCTGGGTCTTCCGCATCCCAGTCTGACGCTCTATCCACTGCGCCACCGCCTTATCAGGCCTAACATTTATTGTTTTTTAATTTTATTTTTTAATTTTATTTATTCATTTTTAGAGATAGAGAGAAGTGGGGAGGAACAGAAAGCATCAACTCCCGTATGTGCCTTGACCAGGCAAGCCCAGGGTTTTGAACTGGCAACTTCAGCATTCCAGGTCAACTTTTTATCCACTGCGCTACCACAGGTCAGGCACATTTATTTTTAAAGCAATTTTTTAGTCAAACTTGGAGCTAGTTGGGTGGTAATGTGCATATGAAGGGGGTAGTGGTTATGACATTGAAATGTGTGTTTGATTTAAGGATTCCCTTTGCTTTTTTTGTGTATGTGTGTATGACACATACAGAGAGAGGGACAGACAGGAAAAGATGAGAAGCATCAGTTCTTCCTCGCGGCACCTTAGTTGTTCATTGATTGCTTTTCTCATGTGCCTTGACAGGGGGTGGGTATGTGGGGGGTGCTACAGCAGACCAAGTGACCCTTTGCTCAAGCCAGTGACCTTGGGCTCAAGCTGGAGAGCCTTGCTCAAACCAGATGAGCCAGCGCTCAGGCTGGCGACCTCAGGGTATTGAACCTGGGTTCTCCGCATCCCCGTCCTACACTCTATTCACTGCACCAATGCCTGGTCAGGCAGATTCCCTTTGCTTTTTTTTTCTTTTATTTATTTTAGAGAGGAGACACAGAGTGTGAGAGAGAGAGAAAGAGAGAAAGGGGGGAGGAGCTGGAAGCATCAACTCCCATATGTGCCTTGTCCAGACCATTAGGTTTTTGAACTGGCGACCTCAGTGTTCCCAGGTCGACGCTTTATCCACTGCGCCACCACTGGTCAGGCAGATTCCCTTTGCTTTTAATTTTAGTTTGAGAATTGATGGAAGTTTTGTAGCAAGTATATAGCAACTAGTTATCTTTTAAAAAGTGTATTTAGTCTGACCAGGTGGGTGCGCAGTGGATAGAGCGTAGGACTAGGATGCGGAAGACCCAGGTTCGAGACCCCAAGCTCACCAGCTTGGACCCAAGGTTGCTGGCTCCAGCAACTGGTTGCTCTGTCTGCTGAAGGCCCACGGTCAAGGCACATGTAAGAAAGCAATCAATGAATGGCAATGAAAAACTAATGATTGATGCTTCTCACCTCTCTCCGTTCCTGTCTGTCTGTCCCTATCTATCCCTCTCTCTGACTCTATCCCTGTTAAAAAAAAAAAAAAAAAAAAGTGTATTTAGTCATACCAATGCTTTAGAACCCATCAGTTGTTTTTCATTGCACTTAGAATAAAATCCAAACTCCTTATTGTGCCCATAAATCTTTTCATGTCTGCCCTTTGCCTACTATCTCTCCGGGAGAATTTATCTCTGCCACTTTCCTTTCCTTCCCTCCCCTCAGTAGACACAGAGCATGTTGGTCTTCTTTCTGCTTCCCTACATAGCAAACTCTTTCCCATGTCAGGCCTTTGTGTAACTCTTTCCTCTTCTCTTCCTCTGGTTTGTCACAGGGTTAGCTTAATACCCCCTTTTGTGGACACTTGCTGACCACTGTGTCTTCTGAAAGTAGTGTCCCCATACCTTCTGTCCTCAACCCATTTCTCGTGTAAAACACTCTTAGGCAGTTTCACCCAGGTCCATTACTTCAAATATGTCCATCTAGTAATGACTCTTGATTTTTTATTTCCAACTCAAATTTCTTTTCCTGAGTTCTATGTAGGAATGTTTATCAGTGCTCTTTTGAGTATTTCTTACCCTATCTATTAGGAACACCTCATCTCAAACTTAATGCATCCAAAATTCAACTCTTTGACATATGTTCAGCCTTATGGGTAATTCACAATCATTCATGATTCCTCGGTCTTCCCCCACAACTATTTGTTGGCCACGTTTGTCAATTATATTTTTAAGAGTTCTCAAATAGCTGTTGCCACTTTTCTGTCCTCATAATTTTTCACCTGGATATCTGCGGTAGGATGTTGGCCTTCCTGCCTTCAGGCTTGCTCTGTTCTTCATACTACTTATTAGATTATCTTTCTAAGACAGTGATTCTCTACCACTGGTACTTTGCAGAATTGCTTTAAGAGCTTTACACCCGCCTGGCTGGTTAACTCGGTTGATTGTCGGATATGCATAAAAGTTGCTGGTTCAATTCCCAGGTCAGGGCACATACAGGAACAGCTTATTGTTCCTGACTCTCCCTCTCTTCCTCTCTCTAAAGTCAATAAATCTGGTGTGAATTGAAAAAGAAAAAAGAGCTTTTCAAAATGACTTATAGGGTCCCAGTTGAGAATTAAAAAAAAGTAACTTCTAGAAGTGAGAACTAGAAAGTATATAGTTTGAAAAACCCACCAGATGATACTCATGAGCACCCCTGGTTAAAAACATTCTTTAGCCTGACCTGTGGTGACGGCAGTGGATAAAATGACCTGGAACTCTGAGGTTGCCAGTTCGAAACCCTGGGCTTGCCTGGTCAGGACACATAGGGGAGTTGATGCTTCCTGTCACCCCCCTTCCCCGCTTCTCTCTCTCTCTCTCTCTCTCTCTCTCCCTCTCCCTGTCTTTCTCTCTCTCTATCTTTCTCCTCTCTAAAATGAATAAGTAAAATCTTTTTTAAAAATTAAAGAAAAACCATTCTTTAAAAATAAAATTTTAATAATTTAACCGATTAAAATTCTTTATAGGCGTTTGATTACCTTGAAGATAAAATGTGAGCCTGACTGGCCGGTGGCGCAGTGGATAGAGCGTCGGACTGGGATGCGGAAGACCCAGGTTCCAGACCCCGAGGTCACCAGCTTGAGCGCGGGCCCATCTGGCTTGAGCAAAAGCTCGTCAGCTTGGGCCCAAGGTCGCTGGCTCCAGCAAGGGGTTACTCGGTCTGCTGAAGGCCCGCGGTCAAGGCACATGTGAGAAAGCAATCAATGGACAACTAAGGTGTCGAAATGGCAATGAAAAACTAATGATTGATGCTTCTCACCTCTCTCTGTTCCTGTCTGTCTGTCCCTATGTATCCCTCTCTGTCCCTGTAAAAAAAAAAAAAAAGATAAAATGTGAGATCCTCCTAAAAGATAATAATAATAAGCCTGACTGGTGGTGGCACAGTGGATAAGAACATCGACCTGGGATGCTGAGGACCCAGGTTTGAAATCCCAAGGACCCTGGCTTGAACCCAAAGGTCTCTGGCTTGAATTCCAAGGTCACTGGCTTGAGCAAGGGGTCACTGGTACAGCTGGAATAGCCCCCTCCCTGCCAGTCAAGGCATGTATGAGAAGCCATCAGTGAACAACTGAAGTGATGCAACTGCAAGTTGATACTTCTCATCTCTCTCCCTTCCTGTCTCTCTGACAAAAAAAAAATGTGAGATCCTCTTTTGCATAAATTTTCCAGTCTGCCTCCTGTTTGACCCATATCCCCATATCTCAGGAAAACTATGAAGAATTACCTACAGTCCTACTAATATATTGTGTTACTCACATTTTCAGGGTTTTACATACAGTATTCTCTTCCTGAAGTACTCTTTTTCTAAATCAATATTTGGTTTTTTAAAATTAATTAATTAATTAAATTTTTTACAAGGACAGATAGAGAGTCAGAGAGAGGGATACATATGGACAGACAGACAGGAACGGAGAGAGATGAGAAGCATCAATCATTAGTTTTTCGTTGCCGCAACACCTTAGTTGTTCATTGATTGCTTTCTCATATGTGCCTTGACCGTGGGCCTTCAGCAGACAGAGCAACCCCTTGCTGAAGCCAGTGACCTTGGGTCCGAGCTGGCGAGCTTTTGCTCAAGCCAGATGGCCCCGTACTCAAGCTGGTGAGCTTGGGGTCTGGAACCTGGGTCTTCCGCATCCCAGTCTGATGCTCTATCCACTGCATCACCGCCTGGTCAGGCGAAGTACTCTTTTTCTTTCCTTGGATAATCCTCCTCTTCCTTTCAATACTCAGGTATAATTTCCTAGAAGTAAGCCTTACTGATGTGTCATGTTAGTTTATTTACTCGTGACTTTATTTTTGTACCTTCTAGTGCTTAGCATATCTGGCGGTCAGTAATATCAGTTGTATAGACGCAGACCTCACCTTTAGATGTAATAATAATAGTACTGATTGAACATTATGTGCCATAGTACTATGCTAAATGCTGTATATATATATATATATATATATATATATACTTTATCATTTGCTCTCACAACCTTATGAAAGTGTGTGTTGTTATTAACCATATTTTATAGTTGAAGAAACTGAGGCAGAAAAAGTATATGGTTGCAGAATTTGAAAAGTACAGATTTGAATTCGAATCCTGTGGCCTATTTGCAGAGCCTGTGCTTAAATATATAGAAGTTACATAGTTTTAGGATTTACTTTTTTCAAATTCAGGGCTGATTATTGTTATGCTTCAAGTTTTTGTTTTTCATTCTGCGACTATGATTAGTTAAAGATGTATAAAGTACTTCACGTTTGGTATGAGTGGGACAGATGGGCTAGAGTTCTATGTACCAAGTCAATTCAGTTAACTCAGTGTTTATGTCTCTGCAGTTTTGTTTTTAAATGTTTTTTTGTTTTTAGATTTTATTTATTCACTTTAGAGAGAGAGACACACACAGAGAGAGAAAGGGGAGAGATAATTGGAGAGGAGCAGGAAGCACCAACTCCCATATGTGCCTTGACCAGGCAAGCCTGGGGTTTTGAACCTGCGACCTCAGCATTCTAGGTCGATGCTTTACGCATTGCACCACCAGAGGTCAGGCTGTCTCTGCAGTTTTGAAGATAGTTTTTATACTAAAGAATACTGTGTAATAAATGAAGTGAAAATATTAAGCTTGGCCCTTGCTAGTTAGCTCCGTATATTAGAGCATCATCCTGAAACAAGGTTGTGGGCTCCATCCCTGGTCAGGACACATAAGAGAAGCAACCACAGGAATGGGCAATTAGGTGAAAAAACAAGTGAATGCTTCTCTCTCTGTCTCTCTAAAATCAATTAATAAAAAATATATAGCTTGGCCTGACCAGGCGGTGGTGCAGTGGATAGATCGTCAGTCTGGGATGCGGAAGACCCAGGTTCAAGACCCAGAACCCGCCAGCTTGAGTGCGGGCCCATCTGCCTTGAGCAAAACTCGTCAGCTTGGACCCAAGGTCACTGGCTCCAGCAAGGGGTTACTCGGTCTGCTGAAGGCCTGCGGTCAAGGCACATGTGAGAAAGCAATCAATGAACAACTATGGTGTCGCGACGGCAACGAAAAACTAATGATTGATGCTTCTCACCTCTCTCCATTCCTGTCTGTCTGTCCCAATCTGTCCCTCTCTCTGACTCTGTCCCTGTAAAAAATAAAATAAACAAATGCCATCTCTTAAAAAATATATAGCTTAACTCAGAATATTAAAAATACAAAGAACATTACATTAATAGGAAAATTAGGACTGTACAAGATAAATGCTTTGCTGAAAATTTGTTTTGTTTTGTTTTGTTTGTGTGTGTGTGACAGAGACAGAGAGGGACAGATAGTGGCAGATAGACCAAAACAGAGAGAGATGTGAAGCATCAATCCTTTGTTGTAGCTCCTTAGTTGTTCATTATTTTCTCCTATGTGCCTTGACTATAGCAGAGCAAGTGACTACTTGCTCATGCCAGCAACCTTTGCGCTCAAACCAGGGACCATGGGGTCATGTCTATGATTCCGTGCTCAAGCCGTCAACCTTGGGGTTTCATACCTGGGTCCTCCATGTCCCAGACTGACACTCTATCCACTGCGCCACCGCCTGGTCAAGCTTTACTGAAAGTCTTGAAACATGTTATTTGCATAATCAGGACTGGAACCCAGGCCTCCTAACTTCTAATCCACGGTTCATATCTTCCTCAATTATGAAAAATTGAAGTATGTAACAATAAAACAATATTTTCAAAGCCTAAAGAGAATTCTGTTTTTTATATTAGAATATTTATTTATTTATTTAGATTTTATTTATTCATGTTTATTTATTTATTTTTTATTTTTACAAGGACAGAGAGAGAGTCAGAGAGAGGGATAGATAGGGACAGACAGACAGGAACAGAGAGAGGTGAGAAGCATCAGTTATTAGTTTATCATTGCCATTGCGACACCATAGTTGTTCATTGATTGCTTTCTCACATGTGCCTTGACCGCGGGCCTTTAGCAGACCGAGCCACCCCTTGCTGGAGTGAGCAACCTTGGGTCCAAGCTGGCGAGCTTTTGCTCAAGCCAGATGGGCCCGCGCTCAAGCTGGCGAGCTCAGGGTCTGGAACCTGGGTTTTCCGGCATCCCAGTCCGACGCTTTATCCACTGCACCACCTCCTGGTCAGGCTATTTATTCATTTTTAGAGAGAGAGGAAAAGAGAGAAAGGGGGGAGGAGCAGGAAACATCAACTCCCATATGTGCCTTGATCAGGCAAACCCAGGGTTTTGAACCAGTGATCGACCTCAGTGTTCTAGTGTGTGTGTGTGTGTGTATGTGTGTGTATATATATTTAAAGATTTTATTCATTGATTTTAGAGAGAGGAGAGACAGAGAAAGGTGGGGGGGGGAGCAGGAAACATCAACTCATAGTTGCTTTTCATATTTGCCTTGATCTCCCTCAAGCTGAGGTTTCGAAACAGACTTCAGGGTGACACTCTTTTCTATCATAGGTCAGGCTGAATATATATTTTAGTGGCCAAAAATTATTTTGTGTGTGTGTGAGAGAGAGGGACAGACAGACAGGAAGGGAGAGAGATGAGAAGCATCAACTCATAGCTGCATCACTTTAGTTCATTGATTACTTCTCATATGTGCCTTGACTGGGAGGCTTCATGAGCCAGTGACCCCTTTGCTCAAGCCAGCAACCATGGGGTCATGTCTATGATCCTATGCTCAAGCTGGACCTTGGGATTTTGAACCTGGGTCCTCAGCATCCCAGAACGATGCTCTAGTCACTGTGCTGTCATCACCTGGTCAGACTCAGTGGCCAAATTCTTTAACACAGAGAAGAAAGTGGTAACATAACTTAAGGCAAAATCATTCATTCATTGCTTAAGTAATTTATGACTTGTGTGCAAATTCTGGCATGTTTACTTGGCATTTAACATATTTCATGGAACTTTTGCTAATTGATTTTAAAATTTATAATGTCCTTCCTTTCTTCTTCCCTCCCTCCTTCCGTCCCTCCCTCCTTTACTTCCTTCCTTTTTCCTTACCTTTCTTCCTTCCAGAGGCAACTCCTACATGTGCCCCTATCCAGAAACCCTTGTCTAGGGCGGATGCTCGAATCAACCAAGCTATTTTTAGCACCTGAGGATAAGGCTCCATGGAGCCATGCTCAGCACCCAGGGCCAATGTACTCAAATCAATCAAGCCATGGCTGCGGAAGGGGAAGAGATGGGGAGGAGAAAAGCAGATGGTTGCTTCTCCTATGGGCCCTGACTGAGAATTGAATCTAGGACTTCCACACACTGGGTCAGCGCTCTACCACTGAACCAAACAGCTAGGGCCCATAATCATTATCTAATTCTAGAACATTTTTTCATCACCCCACTCAGATGAAGTGAAAAGTTATATTCACACAGTAACTTATGCCGATGTTCATAGCAGCTTTATTAGTAATTGCCCTAAACAGGAAAGAACCCAAAGGTCCTTCAATTGATGAACAAATTTAAAACAACTGTCAACTTGTGGTGCACTGGTACAATGGAATGATCCTCAGCACTAAAAGGAAGTGAATAACTGAATCAGATAACATAATGAATGTCAAAGGCATTAAATAAATAAAAGAAGCCAGTCACAAAATGATATCTATTAATTGATTCTAGTTATTTGATACTTTGAAAAAGCAAAACTGTAGCCCGACCAGGCGGTGGCGCAGTGGATAGAGCGTTGGACCAGGATGCAGAGGACTCAGGTTCGTAACTCCGAGGTTGCCGGGTTGAGCATGGGATCATAGACAGGACCTCATGATTGTTGACTTGAGCCCAATGTTGCTGGCTTGAGCAAGGGATCACTCTGCTCTGCTGGAGCCCCCCGGTCAAGGAACATAGGAGAAAGCAATCAGTGAACAACAAAGGAGCCGCAAAGAAGAAATGATACTTATCTCTCTCCCTTTCTGCCTGTCTGTCCCTCTCTCTGTCTCAGTCACGAAAAGAAAAAGAAAAACTGTAAGGATAGAGAAGGTCAATTGTTGCCTGGGGACTAGAGGTAGTAGGAGTCAGGGATTCAATACATAGAGGTATGGGAGGATCTTTTATAGTGATGTAGTTCTCTCCCTCCATGATGGTTTTTGTAGTGTTTATGCATTTGTCCAAACTCACTAACCTATCCACTAGAAAGAGTGAATTTTTTTGTATATAAATTATGCCCTAACTTTTTTTTAATATATATAGAGAGACAGGAAGGGAGAGAGATGGAAAGCATCAATTTGTAGTTGCATCACTTTAGTTGTTCATTGATTGCTTTCTCATACTTGCCTTGACTGGGAGGCTCCAGCTGAGCCAGTGATCATGGGACCCTGTTGATTACCAATGCTCAAGCTGACAACCTCTGAGTTTCCACTTGGGTCCTCAGTGTCACAGGTTAACGCTCTATCCACTGTGCCACCATCAACCAGGCTTTAAAGAAGCTGAAAATATGAACCTTGACCATTACCTCATACCACAAACAAAAATTAATCTCAAAATGATTTATAGATCTAAGCATAAAAGCTAAAACTTTAAAACTTATAGAAGAAAACATAGGTGAAGTAGGATACTAAGAGCACTGACCATAAAAGAAAAAATAATTGATAATTTAAGTAATATAAAGTTAAAACCTTGTTAGTCAAACTTAGAAACAAGAGTATAATAGTGGTTGCTAGGACCAGGGTAAGGGAGAAATGGGGAGTTGCTGGACAGAGACAATGTTTCGGTTAAGCAAGATGAGTAAATTCTAAAGAAGTGCTGTCCAAGACTGCACACAGTTAACAGTACCTATTTTACAATGTAAGTGGTAGATCTTATGATAAATGCTCTCACCACAATGAATTTGTTAATTGATTATATCTTTCTAATTTAAAAATGCTTGAAAATGAGATAAGCCATCAGACTGGAAGAAAACATTCACAATACATATATCTGACAAAAAATGCCCATATATATGTTTGTTTGTTTTTTCCCTGCATCCCTCTGAAGTGAGAAGCAGGAAGGCAAAGAGACAGACTCCCACATGCGCCTGACCAGGATCCACCCGCCATTCCTACTAGGTGGCGATGCTCTGCCCATGTGGGGCATTGCTCCATTGCAACCGGTGTCATTCTAGCGCCTAAGGCAGAGGCCATGGAGCCATCCTCAGCACTGGGCCAACTTTTGCTCCAGTGGAGCCTTGGCTGCGGGAGGAGAAGAAAGAGATAAGAGAGGAAGTAGAGGGGAAGGGTGGAGAAGCAGATGGGTGCTTCTCCTGTGTGTCCCGACTGGGAATCAAATCCCAGACTTCCACACACTGGGCTGACACTCTACTGTTGAGTCAGCTGGCCAGGGCCTAGAATATATTTTTAAAAATATATTTCAAAAACTTCTTAAAACCCAATAGTGGAGCTAAGAATCCATGTTAAAAAAAAAAAAAAAAAAAAGACTTGAGGTCCTGGCTGGTTGGCTCAGTGGTAGAGCGTTGGTCAGGTGTTTGTATGTCCTGGGTTCAATTTCCCATCAGGGCACACAGGAGAAGCAACCATCTACTTCTCCACCCTTCCCCCTCTCCCTCCTTGTTTCCCCCCTCCCTCTCCTCTCTCACCACCCTCACCCTTTTTATCCCTCTCTCCCTCTCTCTACCTCTCTCACTTTTCCTCTCCTGCAGTCATGCTCAATTGATTTGAGCACATTGGCCCCAGGCGCTAAGGATGGCTCCGGGGAGCTTCTGCCACAGACACTAAAAATAACTTAGTTCCAGATGGGCAGAGCATTGGCCCCAGGAGGGCGTTGTGGGGTGGATCCTGGTCTGGGCTCATGTGAGAGTCTGTCTCTGTATCTTCCCTCCTCTCACTTGGAAAATAAAATAAAACAAAAACAATTTGAATGAACTTGACAAGAGAAGCTTTAGAATAGCCTATAAACATATAAAAATATGCTCCTCATCATTTGTGATTAGGGAAATGCAAATTAAACACAATTGAGGTCACTATATCTACTTAGGATGGCTATAATATGCCTATAATTAAGACTGAGCCCTAGCTAGATAGGTCATTTGATTAGAGCATTGTCTTGCTCATAAAGGTTGCCAGTTCGATCCCTCATCAGGGCATATACAGAAACAGACCAATGTTTCTCTCTCCCCTTCTCCTCTCTCTCTCATCCTCCTTCCTTTCTCTATAAAATCAATCAATAATAAATTTTTAAAAAGTGTAAGAAGCCTGAAAAGATCAAATGGTCATAAGAATATAAAGCGAAAATGGAATGTTGATTCATTATTGATAGTAATGTAAAATAGTATATGCACCTACTTTCTCACCCAGTAATTCCACTCCAAATATTTAACTTATTTTTATTTTTATTTTATTCATTTTAGAGAGGAGACACAGAGTGAGAGAGAGAGAGAGAGAGAGAGAGAGAGAAAGAGAGAGAAAGAGAGAGAAAGGGGGGAGGAGCTGGAAGCTCAACTCCCATATGTGCCTTGACCAGACCAGTGCAGGGTTTTGAACTGGCGACCTCAGTGTTCCCAGGTCGACGCTTTATCCACTGCGCTACCACAGGTCAGGCCCAAATATTTAACTTAAATGAAAACATGTCAACAAAACACTTGTATACCGATGTTTTTTTTTTTTAAGGTTTTTATTAAATTAGTTTTTTTTGGTTTTTTATTTTATTCATTTTAGACAGGAGACACAGAGTGAGAGAGAGAGAGAGAGAGAGAGAGAAAAGGGGGAGGAGCTGGAAGCATCAACTCCCATGTGTGCCTCGACCAGACCAGTGCAGGGTTTTGAACTGGCGACCTCAGTGTTCCCAGGTTGACGCTTGACCACTGCGCCACCACAGGTCAGGCCCTTGTATACAGATGTTTTACAGCAGGTTTATTCCTAGTAGCCCCTAACTCAGTGGTTCTTAACCTTTTTTGAGGTACACAACCCACCAGTTTCATATGTGCATTTACCGAACCCTTCTTTAGTGATAAATAAAATATGATATTTTCCCCCAAATTCAAGACATAGGTATATGTTTTTTTACTGGTGCACAAAATGAGCCGTGCATGAACTCACAACAAATTACGGTATTACTTTATTCTGGCCCCCACGGCAGAGGCTTAACTGAACCCCTGAGACCGACTCATCGAACACCTAGGGTTCGATAAAACCCAGGCTAAGAACCACTGCCCTAACTAGAAACAACACAATGTCCATCAGATAAACATGATGTGGTATACATAGAACTCACTGAAAAGTAATAAACTACTCATGTATGCAACAACGTGGATTTATCTCAAAAAACATGCTGAATGAAAAAAGCCAGACACAAAAGAGTACAGACTGTATGGTACCAATTTATATGAAATTCTAAAACAGACAAGCCTAAATTTTAGTGGCATTAGGTTTATCAGTGGCTATCTTTGTATGAGATGAAAAAGATGGTGACTGCAAAGGGACATGAAAACCTTTTGTTGTGATGGAAATATTCTGCCAGGATTGTGATGATGCAGGTGTATAGACAGCACATTTATCAAAAAATGTATACTCAGCCTGACCAGGTGGTGGTGCAATGGATACAGCGTCTACCTAAGATTCTGAGGACCCAGGTTTGCAACCATGAGGTCGCTGGCTTGAGCACAGGCTCATCTGGCTTGAGTGTGGGATCACCAGTTTGAGCATGGGATCATAGACATGACCCCATGATCTCTGGCTTGAGCGCAAAGGTCACTGTCTGGGCTGACGCCCCCCCCAAATCAAGGCTCATATGAGAAGCAATCAAGGAACAATGGAAGTGCCACAACCACAAGTTGATGCTTCTCATCTCTCTCCCTTCCTGTCGCTGTCTCTCGCTTAAAAAAAAATGTAAACATGGAGTTTTACACTTAAAAGGGATGTACTTTATTATGTGTAAATTATATTTTAATAAAATTTATTTTATTTTATGTTTTTTTAATTTATTTACTGTTTGGAGAGAGGGAGAGGGGGAGAGAGAGAGAGAGAAAGAGAAGGGGGAGGAGCAGGAAGCATCAACTCCCATATGCGCCTTGACCGGGCAAGCCCAGGGTTTTGAACCGGCCACCTCAGTGTTCCAGGTCGACGCTCAATCCACTGTGCCACCCCAGGCCAGGCCTTAATAAAATTTATTTTTAAAGTTAAAATTTTAAATGATACTAGCCCTGGCTGGATAGCCTGGTTGGTTAGAGCATCATCCCAAAGCACAAAGGTTGTTGGTTCGAACCCTAGTCAGGGCACATACAGGCATAAGTCGATGTTCTCTCTTTCTCTCAGATCAATAAATAAACATTTTTAAAAAAATCCTAAAGTTGAATTTTCAAACAGAAACAGATCGTAATTCCTGTATCTAATAAGGAAGCCATAACAAAAACTAGTATGTTACTTTTGAATCATTAATCTAACTGTATATACTTAATGTGATATAATCTTAGTACAGAAGGCACTGTGAAGATATACCTTTACTTAGGAGATTTGTTTTTGGTAGAGGTTGTGTTATAGTATTTTCAAATAGAGCTAATGAATAAATATTTATATTGATGCAGTTTTGAACTAGGATTCCAGCCTCAGGAAAAGAAAGATACACATGTAAAACGGGGGAATATGAGGAGTACCGTACTGGATTTGTCAGTATGAATTTATGTATTTAAAAAGATAAGTATTTTCCTAGCTTTGTCCAACAAAAGGTCCTAGAAGTGATGAATACTACCTCAAGCATTGAAAACACCTTCTACCCACATCTTGCTTTCTAAATGCCATTGCCTACTAATAGGGCTCCTAGTAGAAATAGTTGATTTCAGGTCTTACACAGAAAAAATAACAAGGTAAGCCTGAAACACATTGTGCTAGAAGAGTGTGTTTGAACACCATAGAGGACATAGAAAAAGGAGATAAAACTGAAGGGGGAAATTGAATATCAAGAGTCTACAGTGAGCCTGGCCATCTAGCTCAGCAGTAGAGCGTTGGCCTGGCATGTGGAAGTCCAGGGTTTGATTCCCGGCCAGGGCACACAGGAGAAGCGCCCATTTGCTTCTCCACCCTTTCCACTCTACTTTCTCTCTTTCTTTCTCTTCCCCTCCCACAGCCAAGGCTCCACTGGAGCAAAGTTGGCCCAGATGCTGAAGATGTCTCCATGGCCTCCGCTTCAGACGCTAGAATGGCTCCCATTACAGTGGAGTAATGCCCCAGATGGGCAGAGCATCGTCCCCTGGTGGGCATGCTGGGTGGATGCAGGAGTCAGTCGCTCTGCCTCCCCACTTCTCACTTCAGAAAAATACAAAAGAAAAGAAAAGTACAGTGATACATCTTTTTAAAGTATATGTACATTGCTGGAAAATATATTAAAATATATAAGTGTATGTTACATACACATGACAGACAGCAAGGGAGAGAGATGAGAAGCATCAATTTGTAGTTGCAGCACTTCAGTTGTTCACTGATTGCTTCTCATATGTGCCTTGACCAGGGGGCTCCAGCCGAGCCAGTGACCCCTTGCTCAAGCCAGCGACCCCATGGGGTCATGTCTGATCCCACACTCAAGCCGGTGACCCCACACTCAAGCTGGTGAGCCTGTGCTCAAGTTGGCAACCTGGGGGTTTCAAACCTGCATCCTCAGTGTCCCAGGTCGATGCTCTTTCCACTGTGCCACCACCTGGTCAGATGAGGCTCATCTTTTTAACAGAAGAAAGCTAAGTTTTAAATGTGAAATAATGATATAATTAGAAACCTGCCATTTCCATTTCCAGTGCATTGATTAATTGAATTAAAGATCATGAGTGGATGATGTCTAAAACCATTGGCTGTTGGAATCAAGGTATTTACAAATAGTTTTAAGATAATACCTCAAAATTGCATATTTCTAAGGAGAAAAAATTATGTGGAAAGATCTGACAGTAACTTCCAGTTTGCATGACCCATTATGAAACAAACTAACATTGTGTGCATCTCATGTTATGCAATAAGAAGTACAAAACATCATTATGTGCTTCTCATGAGGTAGACCAATCCGAATTTGGGATAGCCTAGAATTCAGGATATCTGTGTCATGAAATCAAGACAAAGAGGATTTAGTATCAAGGGCAGGGTGAGGGCACTGTTTTAAATTTAAAGAGACATAACTACATGCAATTCTTGAATTTGATTGTATCCTACTTTGAAAAAGCTTAAAAATTCCAAACATTTTGGTGATAATTGGGAGGAAATTGGAATATGACCTCTATATTGCATGCTATTACTGATTTAATGTTAGAGTTCCTCAAGTCTTTATAATTGGTTGTATAGGTGACTATCCTATTTCTAGGAGATCAACTAAAGAATTAGGATGTAGTGTCATGATGTCTGCATGTTAAAAAAAAGTGTGTATAAGATAAGAGAAAGATAAAACAAATATAACAAAATGTTAATTAATTATTGAGTCTTAAGTGACAAGTATATGGGTTATTCATTGTACTATTTTAATTTTTTTCTCTGGGTTTAAAAATAATTTAAAATTCAAGGGAAGAAAAACTTTTTTTTTTTTGGTATTTTTTTGTTTTTGTGAAAGAGACAGATTGGGACATACAGGAACAGACAGGAAGGGAGAGAGATGAGAAGCATCAATTCTTCATTGTGGCACCCTAGTTGTTCATTGATTGCTTTCTCATATGTGCCTTGACTCGGGGCTGCAGCAGACAGAATGACCCCTTGCACAAGCCAGCGACTTTGGGCTCAAGCTGGTAAGCCTTGCTATAAGGAAATGAGCCTGTGCTCAAGCCGGCGAACTCGGGGTTTTGAACCTGGGTCCTACGCATCCCAGTCCAACGCTCTATCCACTGCGCCACTGCCTAATCAGGAAGTGAGTCACTTGTTGAAATCACACTGTAAGCCAGTAGGGGAGCTTGGACAGTGAATTCAGCTCTCCTGTTTTCCAGAATATTGCTCTTCCTACATGTTTTACCTCCCATTGAAAGGACTTTGTCAAAAGGAGATAAAAGTAGAATTAAGGAAAATTCTACATATCATTATATCGTTTTTCTTTCTTGTATATCTTCAGTATACCATCCCCATTTTGACTGTATTGTCAGATGGTGTTCGCTGTCGGTCTACAGGTCAGGAATTTAGTCAAAGACTTCTGCTACTTTTGATAATTGCTCTCCAAGAAATTTTTTGATCATTTTGGGCAGTGTGTTTTTAGGTCACTTATTTTTATTATCCTCTAGTTTAAGCTATGAAGAAGGACATCCCTCACTCTCTGAAACAAATCTCCTTCAGAGACAGACTTTTGCAGCCTCGCATCAGCTTCCTGGATATCCTACCACACCTCAGCCAACCGGTAAAGATTCTCTTGTGAAATATAAGATGAATGTGGACACGTAATGAATAAGAAGAAAAATCAATTTTTGCATGTTTGGTTATGAATGTGAGTACAGGATATAATAGTGCCATGGGAAATTTTAAAATGAAAATGAGATTAAAAGCTTTGTCTTACATTAATAAAGAATGTCTGTATAATTAGTTGGGAGATCTTTTTTTAATGCATCTTTGTAGATTTTAAATTATAACTATTCTTGGTCAAATTTAATAGTTGTTTGCTATTTCAAAATAAAACAAATTATTAGGGTTGTAGAACTTTGGTCTCAAATTTTAGAGATTCCTTTTTAGAATATGGTTAGGAATATACGTTTATGTTAATAACATTTTTATTTTGGGATGTATTTTATCTTCAAATCTAGGTCTTTCTGGAGTATTTGATACTGGCATGAACAGTGCCAGCACTAACACTAAGGAATCTTCAGTAATGAACTTGCTCTCTTCTGCTGAATCTCGAACAGCACAGGCTGCTTCTTCAGGAACTACTCTTTTTCCACAATTCAGGGCTCCATCCTGGCAGACAGGTGATCTTTTGTTTTCAGAATTTTTAAGTCTTGTAAAAATATACTGTGTATGGCCTTGTCATTTTGGTAGTGTGGCTGAGGATGAAGTTAATTATTGATTTTCCAGTGAACTTTGAACATGGAGTTTTTTGCTATTTTAAGATGGACAAAATTCAAGAAATTGTTACTAGCAGATACTCAGTTTTAGTACTTTGACAAAAACTAGCACGTTGAAGAAGGTACATAATTAATACAAGTAAAATTTTTATCTGGTAATTTAAATGCAGTTGACCCTTGAAAAACATGAGTGTTAGGAGTACACAGTTAAAAATCACGTATAACTTTTTTTAAAAACAAAATTTACTTTTTCTTTAATTACAGTTGATATTCAATATTATTTCATATTAGTTTCAGGTGTGCAGCAGAGTGCTTAGGCATTTCTATAACTAGCGAGTGACCCCCTTGATAACGCTAGTACTCACTTGGCATCGTACATAGTTATTGCGGTGCTGACTAGATTCCCTGTCTTCTCTGTAACTTTTGACTCCCCTAACATCAACAGTCGATTAACACATTGTATATGTTATATATATATAATATACTGTATTCTTAAAGTGGGCTGGAGGAAAGAAAATATTAAGAAAATCATAAGGAAGAGAAAATATATTTATAGTATTTATTTTCTTAAATTCTGATATAAATTAACCCATGCAGTTCAAACCAAGTTGGTTAAGGGCCAACTATAGTTCTTGTCTACTTGAGAAGAGCAATGATCATATTTTTTCATTTCAGCTTTTTTTTTTTTTTTTTTTTTTTACAGGGACAGAGAGAGAGTCAGAGAGAGAGACAGATAGGGACAGACAGACACGAACGGAGAGTGGTGAGAAGCATCAGTCATTAGTTTTTCGTTGCCGTTGCGACACCTTAGTTGTTCATTGATTGCTTTCTCACATGTGCCTTGACCGGGCCTTCAGCAGACCGAGCAACCCCTTGCTGGAGCCAGTGACCTTGGGTCCAAGCAGATGAGCTTTTGCTCAAGCCAGATGGGCCCGCGCTCAAGCTGGGGTCTTGAACCTGGGTCTTCCGCATCCCAGTCCGACACTCTATTCACTGCGCCACCGCCAGGTCAGGCCATTTCAGCTTTATTGAATATAAAGTTGTAAGATTTAAAGGACAGTATAACGCCTGACCAGGCGGTGGCGCAGTGGATAGAGCGTTGGACTGGGATGCAGAAGACCCAGGTTCGAGACTCCGAGCTCACCAGCTTGAGCGCAGGCCCATCTGGCTTGAGCAAAAGCTCGCCAGCTTGGACCCAAGGTTGCTGGCTCCAGCAAGGGGTGACTCGGTCTGCTGAAGCCCCGTGGTCAGGGCACATGTGAGAAAGCAATCAATGAACAACTTAAGGTGTCGCAACGGCAATGAAAAACGGATGATTGATGCTTCTCACCTCTCTCCGTTCCTGTCTGTCCCTATCTATCCCTCTCTCTGACTCTTTCTCTGTCCCTGTAAAAAAAAAATAAATAAAGTACAGTATACCTTAAGATGATTTGGTATATGTTTTTACATTGTGAAAGAATTCCCCCTCATCTAGTTAATTTACACATTCGTCTCTATTTATTTATTACATTTTTTTTTACATATTTATTTTTTTTGTTTGATGAAGGATTAAATTTCACTGACTGCAGGCTGGTTAGGTGATATAGTATAAAAAACAATCATGGGACTGATTTCATCATTGAAGTTATGTTAAGTTATCCTTAATTGAGCAGATTAAGTCACTAGTAAAAGTCATTACAAGTTGATATTGTACAAGGTGGGGCAACAGTAGGTTTACAATTGTTCGCATGGAAAATAATACAATAATTAATTAATACAAGAAGCTGCTCCATGTACTCAAAACTGTAAACCTACTTTTGTCCCACTCTGTGTTGTGCCTGTTTATAGTCACTTCTTAATTTCATTTTTCATATTTTATTTTCACCTATTTCTTACCCACAATTATTTGTATATATTTTTAGTTTTTGCAAGATGTCAAGAAGGTTAGTTTTTCAGGTTTTATTTTAAAGAATGAGAAATGTCTCCTGACCAGGCAGTGGCACAGTGGATAAGACCATCAGACTGAGACCCAGAGGACCCAGGTTCGAAACCCCTGAGAGTTACTGCTTGAGCGTGGGTTCACCTGCTTGAGCAAGAGGTCACTTGCTCTGCTGTAGCCCCCTGGTCAAGGCAGATATGAGAAAGCAATCAGTGAACAACTAAGGAGCTGCAAGAAAGAATTGATGCTTCTCATCTCTCTGCCTTCCTATCTGTCTGTCCCAATCTGTCCCTCTCTCTGCCTCTCTCTGTTTCTGTCACCAAAAACAAGAAAAAGAGAGAGAATGAGAAATGTCATAGCATACTTAAGATGATATTATAAATGATAGCTATAGGAAATAATATTTATCATTCAGCTGTAAATTCCATTAATAAAGCTTTTCATTATGCCTCAGTAATTTTTTTCTGCTTCCAAGGAGATAATTAATGTTTTAGTGTGAAATGAAACAGAAAATTAAAAAATACAACAGCTTCATCTTTTGCTTCCTGGAATAATTTTATACTATACATATTCAGTTAGTTTCTCTATTCTAGTTCCTATGGTTATATTATTTTAAATATTAATTGTAAGTATTTAAGATTTTTATTTTCATTGATTTGAGAGAGAGAGAGAGAAAGAAAGAAAGGGTGGGGGGAGCAGAAAGCATCAATTCTGTAGTAGTTGCTTCTCATATGTGCCTTGAGCAGGCAAGCCCAGGGTTTCAAACCGGTGACCTCAGCTTTCCAGGTCAATGCTTTATCCACTATGCTACCACAGGTCAGGGGCATAAGTATTATTTATTATTTTAAGCATAACTAGATATTTTCTGTCCTTGTGGTAGTAACACTTTTTTGTCATTTAATGGAAAGTGAGAGAAGAGTGTTTTTGAGAGGGCTAGAAAGTCTGTTTTTCTCCATTTGTCCAAAGAGGGGAAAAAAGTTTTAAGTGGAAGTTCACTAAAAAGCATGTGAAAAATACCAGGGTATATAAAATGGAAAGTGATAGTTTCAAACAACAGTCTCACTTTTTAGGGAAGATTTAACAGTTTGTTAACTTACTCTTTTTTTGATGTTTTTATATACTGCTCACAAAAATTAGGGAATATTTTATCGCTTCGTATTCATTTTGAAATATCCCCTAATTTTTATGATCAGTATACATCAAAACATTTTATTAAAGACTTTATTCAATTTTCAGAGAGGAGAGAGAGGGAAAGAGGGAGAGAGAGAGACAGAGGGCGAGGAGCAGGAAGCATCAACTCCCATATGTGCCTTGACCAGGCAAGCCCAGGGTTTTGAACCGCGACCTCAGTGTTCCAGGTCGATGCTTTATCCCACTGAGCCACCACAGGTCAGGCTATATCAAAACATTTATCCACCTAATCATTGCTTATAGCAGCAAAATTATTAGGATATGCCATGATTATTTGATCAATTCCCTGTTGATGGACATTTAGGTTGTTTCTACTTATAATTATACACAATAACTGCAGCGATTATCTTTTTTATTATTATTATTTGATTTTAGAGAGAGTGGAAGGGAGAGAGACAGACAGAAACACCAATCTGTTCTTGTGTGTGCCCTGGCTGGGGATCAAACCTGCAACATTTACACAGTAATCCGACCAGGACAGTAGTGAATATCTTGTACAAATACCTTTGTGTCCACTTATTTCCATAGAATAAATTTCCAGAAGTGGGATTTTTGGATCACATGGGTATACTCTTACTTACTTTAACTGTATATGGCTAGAATGCTGTCCTGAAATGTTAACAGTTTCTTCTTGACAATACTTTATTAATTTCTGATTAGCCTTTTATGATAAAACATGCAACTATGGAAGTTGTTAATAGGAAGTCAAAACTTGATATGAGCCTTGGCCAGTTGGCTTGTGGATAGAGCATTAATCTGGTGTGTGGATGTCCCGGGTTCAATCCCTGGACAGGGCACACACAAGAAGCGACCATCTGCTTCTCTTTCCCTCCCTCTCCTCTTTCGTTTCCTCTTCCCCTCCTGCAACCAGTGGCTCATTGGTTTGAGCATCAGCCTCGGGCGCTGAGGGATAGCTTGTTTGATTTGACTGTGGGTCTGAGATGGGGGTTGCTGGGTTGATCCCCGTTGGACATGTGGAAGTCTGTCTCACAGTCTCCCCTCCTCTCACTTAAAAAAAAAAGACAACTTGAAATGAAATTTTTATAAGTGCATATATTTTGATAAAAAATCTTTGCAGTATTAACCTTAATGTTATTGTGAGGTTTATTATGTTAAATGTAGGCAATTTAGTTTAGTTTTTAATGTTGTGAGTGTTTTAGTTTGTCCATTGGTATTTTGTGTGGGGTAAATTAATCACTAGAGATTATGCACAATTTTACCGGTTTCTTAATAAGCCTTGTCTAACTATATGTAAACTCATATTTATATTACAGTTATAGGTATGAGTTGCTGATATATCTATAACTTTGTTTTACTTTAAGAAAGCTATTTTTGAAATGGAATTTTTCTGGATTGATGTAGAATTTGTCAGTTTTATAGAAGTTTTGATGTGTTGAAGGTTGTATGTCATAAGTATCTACTATGGAAACATATACAGTGTGTTTGTAAAGTCATGGTACACTTTGGGCCGGTCACAGGAAAGCAACAAAAGACGATAGAAATGTGAAATCCACACCTAATAAAAGGAAAACTCCCAGTTTCATACCTATTCAGTGCAGTGCGATGTGGGCTCCATTTGTTGCCCTACACACGTCCAAACCATAGTGAAGTTCTTGCCACACACGGGTAAGAACGTCTGGTGTAACAGAGTGAATAACATCTGTGATTCTGTTTTAAGTGATTAATGTCATTGATACATTCAATGTACACATGTTGCTTCACATAACCCCAAAAGTAAAAATCTAAGGGTGTCAGCTGCAGGGATCGTGGTGGCCATGGCTTGACAGAACCCCTGCCTATCCACCGCCGGGAGAATATTCTATCCAAAAACTCTCGAACAATGGTGGCGTAGTGTGGAGGAGCGTCATCCTGTTGAAAGATGACACCTTCTGGAAATTGTGGCACTGCATAGAATTCCAACATGTCAAGATAGGTGTTTGCTGTCACAGACTGCTCCGTGAAAAAAAGTGGGCCTATCACCTTATCATGCATCAGCCACACCACACGTTCACTTTAGGGGTGTTACGTTCGTACTCTACGTAGGCATGAGGATGTTCAGCAGCCCATATTCACGTTGCACTTTGGTCACGGATTCGAATTTAGAGAGCCACAGACACACTGAACTTTCCTCTGTACCGTCCATATCTCGACTGGCATGGCTGTGGGCTGCTCCGCTGTATACACAGTGTTACGTTATCATCTGCACATGTGCACATGCTGCCACATCATCCTACAGAAACTGGGAGGGTTTTCCTTTTATTTGGTGCAGATTTCACATTTCTATCGTCTTTTGCTTTCCTGTAACCGGTCAAAAGTGCACCATGACTTTATGGACACACTGTATTTAAGTATTTGTGCTGTAATTTCATAAATATCTCCATGTGTTTTCTTCATAGGTATGCAATCTTCAGCAGCAACTGAGCTGTTTGTTACTGGACCTTTGCCAACCACTGGCACACTTCCACCTTCTGCCCTCTCTGCTTATCAGCATCCCACCAACTTCAGCAATAGAAACTTTGCTACCACCTCACCTTTGGTGCTTCAGGACTCAACTTTTAACACTACATCAAATGGAATTTTAAATGCTCATGACCCTTTGCTACAAATCAAAACTTCCCAGGGAACTGTTCCAACTGCTTTGGCATTTGAGCGTTTGGGCAGTTCTGTGTTAAGTAACAGCATACCACCTCAGTCCTCAACATATCGCTCAGCTCAAGAGTCTGCACCCCATCTTTTACAACCTCAGTTCAGTTTGTTACCTTCAGCACTTGGAACCCAGCAAACTCCTCAAGCCTACAGTTCACCTCTCTTTACTAATTCTACTGCTTCCATTGAAAGAGCTCTTCTTCGAGAATGTAGTGTTATTAAACACCATCAGAGGCCTTCAGGTACCCAGTCTATTCAGGCACAACTGACTGGTTCACAGCATTCCTTACATAGTTACCTACCAAATGCAAGTGTAGTTAATTTTCAAGAAACAAGCAGGCAGTCGTCTTTATCCTGTAGCACAATTGGAGAGTCCACTCAGGTGAGCAATGGAGGATTGCAGCAGAAGACCTCCCAGGTCTCAGTAGAACTTGCTCAGTCTTATTCTTCTGCAGTTCCATCATCAGGGTATCTTCCTTCCACTACAAAAGTAAAAAGTTGTTCTACAAAACAACCACTCACATCGACTAAGACCCCAAAACCTCCAAGTATAATTCCCACTGTGCAAACACTAAGCTATTCCAAACCTTTACATAACCAGAGTTCTGTAATATCGGGCCAAGCACAAATTTATTCTACAGCGCAACTACCAAGCCTTTTATCAGTTAGTCAGTCTCAAAATTATGGTTTAGTACAGCCACATAATGTGCCATCTATTGTTCATTCACAGGTTTATAGGTCCAGCAAAATTGAAAAGTTGCCGTCCTTATATAAAACATTGAATTTTTCTGGCTCATCTCAGACTGTAACTTCCGAAAATCAGACACTTGATTATTCTCATCAGCAAGAGGTATTATCCTCAGTTACAAATGAGAATTATCCTGCTCAAACAAGAGATCCATCTTCAGTTAGTCAGTCTCAAAGTTATTCATCAGGTCATTCTCAGGGTTTATCACCAGTTAGTCAGACACAGGTTAATTATTCATCTCAATCACAAGTTCTGTCAGTTGTTAGTCCTTCAGAAAGCTATGTGTCAGGGCAGCCCCTAACATTAACGGCTCCTTCTCTTTCTTATTCTTCTGCCTCTCAGGCTCCGAGTTTGCCAGATTCTAGCACAGCCCAGAATTATATTTCTATGCATTCTTCCCAAAATTCTCAGGCTCAAGGGTCATCATCTCCCCGGTCCCAAAAGTTTTTGCCTGCCGTCCAGTCATCATCATTTACGTCCTCTACTCATTGTCAGACCTTACAGGATAACATACCTTCTCCTGATCCAAAGTCTTACGGTGAAAGAAAATTTGACTCAAATGTTTATACATCTTCAAAGCAAGAAGATGATTTTCCAATGCAGGAATTACAGGTATTACAGCCACAAGTATCGCTTGAGTCATCAACCCAAGGGCTATCTGATGGGGAAATTAATGTTCAAGAAGCAGCTTATAAGGTATCAAAGTCAGATGGCAGATATTCTCAGAGCGTCATCAGAAGTAATTCCCATCCAGAAGATCAAGTTGTTGGGATTGCTCTACAAGGTTCAAAAAAAGAAGAAAGTATGCTTGGTTCAGTGACACAACTTAACCAACAAATTGGCCAAGTCAGTAATGTATCAACCCTCGATATTAAAAAGGCAACTGATTTGATGCAAGCTCCAGAAATAAGGTTGAATACTAAAGACCTAAACCAGCAGCATTCTCTTATACATAAGGTACATGAAGCCAAGGTGCAGGAGCAGCATGATCAAATACTTAATGCCTCATCTCAGATTCAAATTCCAAATCATGCTTTAGGGCATGACCATCAGGTATCTCTTCCTAATACACAGATTCTTTTAGAGTCTGCCTGTGATTTACAAATTCTTCAGCAGTCAATACTGCAGGCAGGTTTAGGACAAGTAAAGCCATCTTTACAGGTACAGCGTGTTCCAAGTCCTCAACAAATAGTACATCCTTTTCTTCAAATGGATGGTCATATTATTCAGAGTAACGGCGATCATTCTCAGCAGCAGCTCCATACTCAGAATTCTGAAATTATGAAAATGGACCTCTCTGAATCTTCAAAACCTTTACAACAACAACTAACGACAAAGGGCCATTTTAGTGAAGCAAATCAACACGATTCAAAGAATCATTTTGTTTCCCTTGGATCAATATGTTTCCCAGAGGCAATGCTTCTGAATGATGAAAGAAATATTTTATCAAATGTAGATGATATCTTAGCAGCTACAGCAGCAGCTTGTGGGGTTACTCCTTCTGATTTTTCTAAGTCAACTTCAAATGAAACTATTCCGGCTGTTGAAGATGTTGATTCTAAATCTCACTTTCAGCAGTCATTAGATGTCGGACGTGTGAGTTCGGATTTTAACTCCCTAACAGCTACAGTAGGAAAGCCACAGAATATAAATGAGATTTCCTTAAACGGAAGTCAAGTTACGGTAAACCTTTCACCAGTACCAACCCTTCAGCCAAAAATGACTCTTGATCAACAGCATATTGAAACACCTGGTCAAAATAAAGCATCTAAACTAACTTTACCAGTGGCTGGACAAAATCATGAAGTCCAGGAGCAAAGCTCTGGCCCATTCAAGAAACAGCCTGCTACCAATCGTGAATCTGAAGAAGATTGTGAAGTTCCTGTTGATAGTTCATTAAATAACAGAAACCAAGAGTTTGTTTCTAGTAGTAGAAGTATCAGTGGAGAGAGTGCTACATCAGAGAGTGACTTTACCGTAGGGGGTGATGACAGTGGTGTGTCAGTGAACCCGACTGGGAGTACACTTGCATTGTTGGCCATGGCCCAATCTGGGGATACAATCAGTGTCAAGATTGAAGAAGAAAACCAAGATTTAATGCATTTTAACTTACAGAGGAAAAAAACTAAAGGGAAAGGCCTAACTAAAGAGGAAGACAACAGTAATCAGAAACAGCTGAAAAGACCTGCCCAAGGCAAACGCCAGAACCCAAGGGGAACAGATGTATATCTGCCATATACGCCTCCTCCCTCAGAAGGCTGCCATGATGTTTATCAGCATCAAGAAAAAATGAGACAGAAGATCAAAGAAGTAGAGGAAAAACAGCCAGAAGTCAAAACAGGATTTATTGCCTCTTTCTTAGATTTTCTGAAATCTGGGCCCAAGCAGCAGTTTTCCACTCTTGCTGTACGAATGCCTAACAGGACTAGACGACCAGGGACCCAGATTGTTCGTACGTTTTGTCCCCCACCATTTCCAAAAACTTCATCTACAACACCCACACCTTTAGTGTCTGAAACTGGGGGTAATAGTCCATCAGAAAAAGTTGATAATGAACTAAAAAATGTAGATCATTTATCTTCATTTTCTTCTGATGAAGATGACCCGGGAGCATGCAGTCATGACAGTTATAAAAGCTCCTCTACCTTAACTACTTTGAATGCTACTTCTGATAAAAAAAAGAAAACAGGTAAAGTTTTTAAATTTAGATTTATAAATAATGGCTTTCCACTATTATTTTTTCTGGCTTTAAGATTGGGTTTTAAGCTTTCTTTGCTTGAAGTAGGTCTGCAAATAAAATTTCAGGACAAAGTATATAAGTAGGTAGGTATCTTAGGGACTTACTTTTTTATAATATTCCTTGCCTTTAGGAAAGTTCTCGATTTTAGGTTGAGTGTTTCTGGGTTTTTTTCTTGGCTTTTTACTACATGCAACCTAACTTACACGATATGTTATCCAGTCTCATCTAATCTGAGGCATCATAAGGTGGCTTATAGATATGAGGCATTGTACTGAGGGCCTTGATGTAGTATAAATTTGCATAATTTCTTGGTATGTCAATCTTATATGAAGATTAACATTTTACTATTAAATGTGGTTATATTATACGCAGCATTAATATAAGAAAATTTTCCACTGGCCCCAGACTGTGTGTCTAAATCTTTGGGCATGTGTTAAGAAGCACTGCATCGCCTTATGTGAATTTACAAGTGTAAATGTTACTATTTTAAGGAATAGCCTAAGGAAAAAAGTTTTTTAAAAAATAGTATAGCTACCATCTCTGTGCCAGGAACTAGTAGCAATGGTGGGAGATACGCATTCTTACCTCCAATATACAGATGATATTACAGTAAGTGAATCACCTGGGTCTGCACAGCTAGTAAGGGGCAGAGCTGTAATCTGATTTCAAGTTTGCCTGGTTCTGCATTCTGCATAGCTCTTCGGTGTAAGAGTGGTGGTGCTTCACAAGGGTTAAACCTTGTTTTGTGATGTGCTTCTTAGCTTTTTGAACTTGAGGCTACCTTTAACTACAAAGTGACATGAAACAGATGGTATCCTAAATAATCTATTAGCATAACTATCTGTTAGTATGTTTCTTTCTTTTTTTAAAAATTTAATTTTATTCATTTTAGAGAGGAGACAGAGAGAGAGAGAGAGAGAGAAAGAAAGGGGGGAGGAGCTGGAAGCATCAACTCCCATATGTGCCTTGACCAGACCAGTGCAGGGTTTTGAACTGGCGACCTCAGTGTTCCCAGGTTGACGCTTTACCCACTGTGCCACCACAGGTCAGGCCTGTTAGTATGTTTCTAAAGAATTCTTATTTTGATATACAGAGAAATTAGCATAATGGAAAGTCAGTGTGACAGTCAAAGATATTATGGGTGTGGCTAATCCTAGTAAGATTTTATACTCTTCTACCCCAATTCAGAGTGCTTTGTAATTACTATTATAATTTCACTCTTAAATTGATAAAACAAAACCAGAATAATTTGTTTTAAATTATGTATCTAAAATTAGTTTATTCCAGATAACTTATTATCTCATTTTTAGTTAAAATCATCACCATCAACCCAATCTTTACTATTAGGTCTTTGAAATTCTCTTTACCATCCCCATTGCTACCTTCGCTGCAAGAACTCATTTCTTACTGGGATTATTGCACCAGACTTCTCATTAGAATTCTGCTCTACACCAGCCCATCCCCCATGTTATCATCAGATTTACCTTTATAAAAAAGGAAAAGTGATTGATATTTCCCTGCTTTGAAATTCTTGGTGCTCCATGAGAGTAAAGAGAAATAATATATAAAAATTCTCCTTTCCATATGTTACTCTCTGGCCCCACCCTTTCCATTTTCCCTCTTCTGTGACAACTAAATTTCTCATTGTTCTTTGGACCTGTGAGCTCCTTCACAATTTTGAGTCTTTAAATAGGTTTTCCATTACCTCCTCCATTTTTTACTTCAGCAGTCAGTTGTTATCTTTGAAGACCATCTTCCAAGTCACTTTGTGGATGGAAGTTACTCCAGCCAGAATTAGTGCTCATGTCCTCTAAATTCCCACAGCCTTTAGATATCTCTGAAGGGCAGAAGTTTACATTATGATGAGATCTAATTTATTTTTTTCTTTAATGATTCATATTTTTTGCCTAACACATAGTCATAAAATTTTTCTCCCCTTTTCTTCTAGAAGTTTGAAAGTTTTGCATTTTACCTTTAGGTCTATGATCCCTTTTTATTTATTATTTTTATTAATTTTTAGATAGAGAAGAGAGAAAAAGTGGGGGGAAGAAGTGAGAAGCATCAACTCGTAGTACGTAGCTGCTTCTCCCGTGTGCCTTGACCGGGCAAGCCCAGGGTTTTGACCCAGCGACCTCAACATTCCAGGTTGACCCTTCATCTACTACACCACCATAGGTCAGGCCTATTTATTTATTTTAATTTATTTTTGAGAGAGGCAGGGACAGAGACAGGAACATCAAGCTGCTCCTGTTTGTGCCCTGACCAGGAATTGAACTGGCAACCTCTGCACCAGGATGATCCTCCAGCCAACCAGCCAGGGTTTTAGTTTTTGATTTTTTTAAAAAGAGAAAGAAGAAGGGGCAGAGAGGAGGGAGAAGGGAATCATTCATTTGTTGTTTCACTCAATCGTGCACTCATTGGTTGCTTTCCTTGTGTGCCCTGTCTGAGGATCTAACTTGCAACCTTATGTTGGGACAATGCTCCTAATTGACTGAGCTAACCCAAGGCCTCATTTCATTTTTGTATAAGATATGAGGTATGGGTTGAAGTTAATTTTTTTACATATAGACGTCCACCTTTTTCCGTACCATTTGTTGAAAAGACAATCCTTTCTCCATTGATTGCCTTTGCACTTGTGTTAAAATCAATTGATCATATAGTATTTGTATGAGTCTATTTCTGTACTCAGTTTGTCTACATTGATACCAGAAATACTACATTGTCTTAATTGCTATAACTTTATGGTAAGTCTTAAAATAAGGCAATTTGAATCCTCCAAACTTGTCTTTTTCAAAATTGTTTTGCCTATTTTAGTTCCTTTTTCCCACATAAATTTTCAAATCAGTTGTTGGGATCTATAAAAACTTCTGCCAGGATTTTTGAATTCCTTGAATCTAGTAATTTGAGGAAAATTGAACTGTGAACATACTGAGTCTTAACAATTTATGAACATTTTTTATTTCTTTCACTAGTCCTTTTTGGTAGTTTTAGGCATAGAGACTCTGAACATGCTTTGTTAGATTTATTCCTGAAATTTTGGGGGGTGCTATTTATTATAAGTTATACTTTTAAAAGTTTTAAATTTTCAATTCATTGGTAGATTATAAAAATACAGCTGACTTTTGTATGTTGATTTAAAATCCTGTGAATCTGGCCTGACCTGTGGTGGCGCAGTGGATAAAGCGTCGACCTGGGAACACTGAGGTCGCCAGTTCAAAACCCTGCTCTGGACTGGTCAAGGCACATATGGGAGTTGATGCTTCCAGCTCCCCACCCCCCCTCTCTCTGTGTCTCCTCTCTAAAATGAATAATTAAAAAAAAAATCCTGTGAATCTGCACAGCTCATTTATTTATTCTAGGGTTGTTTCCTTTTCGATCCCTTAGGGTATGCTAAGTAGTATATGATACCATCTGCAGATACAGTTTTATTACTCTTTCAGTCTTATATCTGTTTTTATCCTTATTTAATACACAGGATAGAATTCCTTATACAGTATTTAAAGAGAGTGGTGAATTTGGACATCCTGATCAGATTCTTAATCTTTGGGGGAAAGAAATCAATTTCACCATTAAGTTTGATGTTAACTGTCAGTTTTTTGTAGATCCCTTTTATCATATTAAAGAAGTTCCTTACATTTTTTAGTTTACTGACAGTTTTTATAATGAATTCAGGTTGAATTTTGTCAAATGCTTTTTCTTCATCTGTTGAAATGATCATGCAGTTTTCTTATTTAGTCTATCAATATGGCGAATTACATTGATTGTTAAATGTGTATTTGTGGCATTGCACTCCCAGGATAAACCCCACTGACTTTAATATATTACCTTTTTTAATACTTGAATGGATTCAGTCTTCTAATTTTTTTGCATCTGTGTTTACAGTGGATATTAGTATATAGTTTTATTTTTGTAATGCCTGTCTGATTTTGGTAACTGGTTATTGCTAACTTCATAAATGAATTGGGAGCATTCTTATTTTATATTTTCTGTAAAAGATTTGGTAGTATTACTTCTTCCACAGATGTTGGGTTGAATTTGCTAGTCCGAAAGTTTTTAACCGTGAATTCAGTTATCTATCTTCTTTTCAGAGACAGAGAGAGGGAGAGGGACAGATAGGTACAGACAGGTCGGAAGGGAGAGAAATGAGAAGCATCAATTCTTCCTTGTGGCATCTTAGTTGTTAATTGATTGCTTTCTCATATGTGTCTTTACAGAAGGGGTGGGGAGCTATAGCACAGCCAGTAACCCCATGCTCAAGCCAGTGACCATTGGGCTCAGGACAACAACCATGGGGGTCATGTCTATTATCCCATGCTCAAGCCAGGGACCCTGTGTTCAAGCCAGTCAGCCCGCACTCAAGCTGGTGACCTGGGGGTTTTGAACCTGGGTCCTCCTGAGTCCCAGTCCAATGCTCTATCCACTGCACCACCTCCTGGTCAGGCTCAGTTAGCTTCCTTTTTTTTTCTTTTTTTTAAAGCTTTTATTTTATTTTTTTAGGGACAGAGAGAGAGTCAGAGTGAGGGATAGATAGGGACAGACAGACAGGAAAGGAGAGAGATGAGAAGCATCAATCATTAGTTTTTCATTGCGACACCTTAGTTGTTCATTGATTGCTTTCTCACATGTGCCTTGACCACGGGCCTTCAGCAGACCGAGTAACCCCTTGCTGGAGCCAGCGACCTTGGGTCCAAGCTGGTGAACTTTTGCTCAAACCAAATGAGCCCGTGCTCAAGCTGGCGACTTTGGGGTCTTGAACCTAGGTCTTCCACAACCCAATCTGATGCTCTATCCACTGCACCACTGCCTGGTCAGGCTATCATTACAGTTTTAATTTCTTTTTTAACCCAAGAATTATTAAAAACGGTGGGTTTTGGTTAGGTAGCCCAGTTGGTTAGAGCATTGTTCTAGTATGCCAAGGTTGCAGGTTTAATCCCGGGTCAGCATACATTAAAGAAACAGAATGAATGCATAAATAAATGGAACAATAAATCTGTGCTTCTCTCTCTCAAAATAAAAGTAGTTTAAAAAGAGACTGGTGAGGTTTGCCTGTTTAGAAGGTTTTGGTGTTTGTTGTTGTTTTTGGTATTTCATTACTAACGTGTGGCTCAGTTGTATTGTGGTTAGGGAATATGGCTTAAATAATGTCTGCATTTTTAAATGTATGGAAATTTTATTAGCTTGTAAATGGTCAGTTTTTATAAATTCCATGAGTACCAAGAGATCATATATTTTATTTGGTAATATTATTTCAATTCTTTACATCTTTGTTTAATGTAATAAATGGCATTAGGTTATATAAGGAAGTGTATACGTGTATGCTGGATGGAGGTCAAGACAGAGCTAGACAGAATTTACCTGAAGTGTCCCAGCAACTGTAAAAGGGTGCTGGATGGATAGATGGAAGAAGTATACCAAAAGTTTGTGGTTTTTTACCACTAGGTTGTGGTATCATGAGTATTCTCTACTTTTGTGTGTGTTTGAAATGTTTAGTAATAAAAATGTTTTTTAAAATCCCCCTTATCCTTGTTTTTAGATTGTTTGATCTGTTGATTCCTGAAAAGGGTGTGTTAAAGTTTCCAACTATGTTTAATTATTTTCCTGATACTGTATTTTGAACTTATGTAATCAGGTGCTTAATATTTTATTAAATTTCCTTTTATCATAATAAAATCATTTTCCCATTTCTGTTTTTAATATTCCCATACTTTTTTATTATTAGCATATTAAGTGCATTCTTCCATATCTGTTTTCTGTTTTTCAGAACATTTTTACTTTTTCTTTTAATTGAAAGGGGAGAGGGAACGAGAATGAGAAGCATCATCTCATAGTTGCTTTATTGTAGCTATGCATTGATTGCTTCTCATTTTCCTTGACTGGGGATTGGACCTACGGCTCAAGCAGGGCAGCCAGCACTGAAGCTGGCAACCTCAGTGTTCTGGGTCAGCACTCTTATCTCATGCCACCACCACTCAGGCTCAAATTTCTTATGAAATAAAACTCACGTGAAACTAACACACATAACGAAAACACAAAAATTCCTAAATTTGAAAATTTAAGCATTAAATTTTAAGCAATATTCATTATTTAAGCAATATTCCCTGACCACAGGACTATAATAAAAGAGTAGCAGAAAGAAAAAGAAAGGTATAAAGAAATAAAAACAAGTTTTTATTTAAAAACTCCTAAATAACATCACTTTTCTTAAACTCATGGCTAAAGGAAACTACAGTTGAAGTAACAAACCACTTAGGAAAGGACAGTGGAGGATTATATATTAAAACCAGTGGGATATGCCAGGAATGTGGGACAAAGAAGGAAATCTATGATATTAAATGCTACTCATTAGAAAGCAAAGTACAAAAATAAATTGAATATCAAATTAAACCCAATTCACAACCTCTAGAATAACCATTATCTAAGTTGGATGGTAACCACTTCCTTGCTTTTATGTTTTTATCACCTGTACATGCATCCCCAAACACTATACTTTTGTGTTGACATTGTTTTAAAACTTCATATATCCTGACCAGTTGGTGGCGCAGTGTATAGAGCATTGACCTGGGACACTGAGTACACAGGTTCAAAACTCCAAGATCTTCTACTTGAGCTTGGGCTCATTAGGCTTAAGTCTGGGATCATAGACATGTTCCTATGATTGCTGCCTTGAGCCCAAAGGTCACTGGCTCAAGCAAGGAGTCATTGGCTCAGCTGGAGAACCCTGGTTTAAGGCATGTATGAGAAGCAATCAATGAACTACTAAGTGCCGAAACTACGAGCTGATGCTTCTCATATCTCTCCCTTCCTATCTCTCTGTCTCTGTCTCTCTAGCTAAAAAGTAAATGAAAAATAAAACTTCATATAAAGGGCACCATAGAGTATTGATACGTTTTTTCCCTCTGCTATTAGAAGTTATACATTCTTTTTAAGAAATAATTTGCTTAAAAGTTTTTATTTATTTATTTATTTTTATTAAGTAAGAGGTGGGGAGGCAGAGACAGACTCCTGTATGTGCCCTGACTGGGATCCACTGGCAAGCCCCTTATGGGGCAATACTCTTGCCCATCTGGGGCTGCTACTCCATTGCTCAGCAACTGAGCCATTATTAGGGCCTGAGGCAAGGCCATGGAGGCATCCTCAGCACCTGGGGCCAATTTGCTCAAGTTGAGCTATGGCTGCAGGAGGGAGAGAGAGAGAGAGAGTGGAGAAGCAGATGGTCACTTTTCCTGTGTGACCTGACTGGCAATTGAACCCAGGACTTCCACACATTGGGCCAATACTCTACCACTGAGCCAACCAGCCAGGGCCTGCTTAACTTTTAATTATGGAAGTTTTCAAACATAAAAGTACAAAGATTGGTATAATCAAACCAATTTATTCATCACTGTTTCAACAGTCATCAATATATATACAGGTATTGATCAACTTACGATCACAGTCGCTAGCCACGACTGCTTCGTGTCTGGAGCAGTTTTTGTATGCACCTGTATTTTGTAATTTTGTATGTTTTGCAAATATTAAACCAGTTGTACTGGTAATGCAATGTTTTACTTAAACCTGACGAATGTAAAAATAAGAAACAAAATGGTGTAGAGATGATACAAATGGCATAAAATGAACAAAGAAAATTATGATATATAACAAAAATGAAAGAAAATTATAAAATATGAGTTAAAGATTTTTATAACATCATTTTACAGTACTGTACATATAGCGACTCACGACCAAATCGTGTTACGACCAGTCTGTCAGAACCAGTCGTGGTTGTAAGTCAAGCACTAGCTGTATGGTCAATCTTGTTGCATTCCTATCTTTACCTATTCTTCGACCTCCTGATGATTTTGATGAAATATTTCTGTTCTTTTCCTGGTTATAGTAAGAATTACAATATGTATTTTCAGCTTCTCAAAATCTTATTTATAAAGACTTCTGAACACTAAAATTCCATTTAATGTTATCATGTATTATCTTCATTTCTAATATTCAATAAGACATCGTTCATAATGTTAATTTTTAAATATTTACTGATTTGAGAGAGAGAATGAAACAGGAACATTGATATGTTCCTGTATGTACCCTGACTGGGGATTGAACCAGCAACCTCTTTGCTTCAGGGCCATGCTCTAACCAATGAAGCTATTCGGCCAGGGCTCATTCATAGTGTTTTAAATAAGTGTTTGTTTAGATTTACTTATATATTTAACATATTGCCCTTTTTTCTATCTTGCACCCGGTATCTTCTCTTTGGGATTACATTGCCTGTGACTAAAGCATGTTCTTTACAGCGTCCTTTAAGGGTCTCCTAGTGGCATTCTCTGTTTTTGTTCATAGAACGCTATGTGATTTGTTTTAACCATGTTACTTAGTATTTTCAAAATTCAGAGACATTGCTGTAATGAAGTTCCTTTTATTTTAATCGTCTAGTATTTATATAAACGTTTCTTAGTTCTTATATCAGTAAAAATGAAGGACAGATAAAATTGTTAGTAAAAGCAGTCTCAATAAATAATATTCACACATGGATCTATAAATTTTTAAATGCCACACTCACCTGAAAGAAGCATTCTTTTTATGCTTAATTATTTTTATACTTACATTAATTTTTACATTAAATTTCAAAAATAGTAATTTGGACCTACTATATAATTATTATAATGTTAGAGATGTTTAATATTTAGTGCCTTCTGGTCTTAAGACATTAAAAATCTATTTCTGCCCTGGCCAGATAGCTCGGTTGGTTAAAGTGCTGTCCCAATACACAAAGGTTGTGGTTTGATCCCTGGTCATTGCATATATAGGACCAGATCAATGTTTCTGTCATTCTCCCTTCTCTCTCTAAAGTCAATAAATAAATTTTTAAAAAATCAAACAAAAATGAAATTCCATTTATTTACCTTTTTGAGGCAGAAATGTATGATAGTATAGTTAAAGTAGCATATAATTTTTTGTGTGTGTGTGACAGACCAAGAGGGACAGATAGGGATAGACAGACATCAAAGGAAAGAGATGAGAAGCATCAATTCTTTGTTGCGACACCTTAGTTCATTGATTGCTTTCTCATATGTGCCTTTACGGGGGGTGGGGAGGCTACAGCAGAGCAAGTGACCCCTTGCTCAAGCCAGCGACCATGGGGTCACATCTATGACCCACACAAGCCGGCGACCTTGGGGTTTCGAACCTGGGCCCTCTGCATCTCAGTCTGATGCTTTATCCACTGTGCCACCGCTTGGTCAGTCTAAATATTTTGTGTGTTTTTATGTGTGTGTGTGAGAGAGAGGGTCAGATAGGGACAGACAGACAGGAAGAGAGAGAGATGAAAAGCATTAGTTATTCGTTGTGGCATCTTAGTTGTTCACTGACTGCTTTCTTATATGTTCCTTGACCAGGGGGCTACAGCAGAGCGAGTGACCCCTTGGTTAAGCTAGCGACTTTGGGCTTCAAGCCAGCAAGCAGCCTTTGATCTCAAGCTGGCAACCATGGGGTCATGTCTATGATCCGACACTCTATCCACTGCCCCACTGCCTGATCAGTCTAAATATTTATCATTAGGGCAAAATTCTATATGTAGTATGGGCTCCTAGCACAATTAGATTATTTTTTCTCATGTTATTGAGATATAATTGACATACAAACAAGTTCACAATGTATAGGATAATAACTTGATTAGACTATTCATCTGTATTTTCTCAACAGGTCTCTTCTTGAATAGGAGGAATCATATTAATATATGAGGATAATTTTACTATGGGATACAGAACAGGCAGGCTGGCCAGTAACAGCTGCTGTCCCCCACCCCCAACTCCTCCTCTCCCTAGTTGCCAAGCACTTTAGTTCGCTTATTTCCTTGCCTTCGCTTTTCCATTGTTTCTTGTTTCCTAAGTCTGGGTATAGCTCGGGCTCTGCCTTCCCTCTCATCCCCTCCACCAGTGTAGGCTGGTAGAATTCACTTTCTTTAGTGATCAGCTTTGGCATTTTATAGCCTGTGATCATATAACCCTGATGCCTATAGCTCAGTATTAAACAAGGGAATTGCTGGCCTCCCTGTTTTTATGTACTTATTAGTATTGTATATACAGTGTGTCCATAAAGTCATGGGGCACGTTTGACCTGTGACCAGTCAAACGTGTCCCATGACTTTACGGAGACACTGTATTATTATTTCAGTGCATCATCATCATTCCAAATTATATCTGGAATGCTACATGGTCTTTATATTTGTTTCCTAACCCAGAGTTCCTCTATCAGCTCTAGCCTTCAAAGTACTTTTTTTAACAGCTTTATTACATTATAATTCATATACCATAACATCCCCCCATCTAAAGTGTACAATTCAGTGGTTTTATGGAGTTCTCCCACCATGGCCAGTCTCATTTTAGAACATTTTTATCACCCAACAAGAAACCCATTATCAATCAGTACCCACACTAATATGCAGCCATTGGCAATGACTAATCTACTTTCTCTATTGATTTGCCCTTTTTTGGATATTTAATTGTGAAACAAACCATATAATATTTGACCTTTTGCAACTGCCTTCTTTCATTTGGTATAACGTTTTCAAGGTTTGTGCATGTTGTAGCATGTACCAGTGCTTTATTCCTTTATATTCCCTAATAAGGTGAATACACTATCTTTTGTGTAGCTATTCATTAGTTGATAGATATTTGTCTTTTTTCCTCTTGGGCTATTATGAATAATGCTATGGACATTCACATACAGCTGCTTGTGTGGAGGTTTTTTTATTTCTCTAGAAAGTAGAGGTCAGAAGTGGATTTCTTGGCCAAGTGATAACTTCATGCTTAACATATTGAGGATGGCCAAACTGTTTTCCAAAGTGGCTGGATCACTTTACATTCATTCCAGCAATGTATAAGAGTCCCAGTTTCTCCACATACTTGTTAATACATTATTGTCTATATTTTTTATTATAGCTATTATTGTAAGTGTGAGGTTGCATTTATCTAATGAAGTTGTATTGATCTAATGACTAGTAATATTGAATAGCCTTTGGTGCGCATGTTGAAAATTTTTATATCTTTAGACAAATCTCTGTTCAGATCTCTTGCTAACTTTTAAAATTGTTATTTGTGTTTTTATTGTTGAAGTATATCTCTATATATTTTGGATCCAAATCTCTAGTATACACGATTTTAAAACATTGTTTCCCATTCTAAGTTATCTTTCTGCTTTCCTTTTATTTTATTTAAAGATTTCATTTATTCATTTGCGGGGGGGCAGAAAGCATCAGTTCTGAGTTGCTTCTGGTATATGCCTTGACCCACAAGCCTGGGGTTTTAAACCCGTAAGCTCAGCTTTCCTGACCCTGTACGTTCCTCGGATCCCCATGCTCTGTCCACTGCACCACCTCAGGTCAGGCTTTTCCTACTTTGTTGATTGTATCAACTGTAGCACAAATTGTAAATTTTTATTAAGTCCAATTTATTTTTTTCTTTTGTTACTTGTAAGGTCATGAAGATTTACAACTGTTTCCTCTGAGAGATACAATTTTAGCTTTTACATTTAGGCCTATGGTGCATTTTCAGTTAATTTCTGTGTTTGTTATAAAGTAGGGATCTGACTTCATTCCTTTGTAGGCAGCTATCCAGGTGTCCCAGCACCAGCTGTTAAAGAGACTATTCACTTTTCCCCATTGAATGGTTTTTGGTACCTTTGTTGAAAACTATTTGACCATAAATATGTATAAGAGGTATTTCTGAACTTTCATTCTATTCTCTTTTTTTTTATAGGTTCTTATTTATTTATTTATTTTTAACAGGGACAGAGAGAGAGTCAGAAAGAGGGACAGATAAAACAGACAGACAGGAATGGAGAGAGGTGAGAAGCATCAATCATTAGTTTTTCGTTGCCATTGCGAAACCTTAGTTGTTCATTGATTGCTTTCTCACATGTGCCTTGACAGCGGACCAAAGCAACCCCTTGCTGGAGCCAGCAACCTTGGGTCCAAGCTGGCGAGCCTTCGCTCAAGCCAGATGGGCCCGCGCTCAAGCTGGCGACCTCGTGGTCTCGAACCTGGGTCCTCCGCATCCCAGTCTGACGCTCTGTCTGCTGCGCCACTGCCTGGTCAGGCTCATTCTATTCTTGATCTATATATCTATCTATAAGCTGCTTTCACACTGTCTTCATTACCGTAGATGTAGCTTTATAGTAAGTTTTGAAATTTCAGAAATGTGACTTCCAACTGTGTTCTTTTTTGCATTTCCTTATGAATTTTCGGGTCAATTTGTCAATTTCTGGGGAGAAATGAAGCTAGGATTTTTTGTAGGGTTTGTCCTGATTCTATAGATTGATTTGGGGAGTATTGCCATCTTTATAATGTTGAGTCTTCTGATCCATGAACATGGGATATTTTTCCATTGTTGAAATTTATAATTGTTTCAACAATGTTTATAGTTTTTAGAGTGTAAATTTGGCACTTCTTTTGTTAAACTTATTCCTAAATATTTTCTTTTTGATGCTATTGTAAATGGAATTGTGTTCCTAAATTCATTTGCAGGCGGTTTATTGCAAGTATGTAGAAATACAATTGATACTTATATATTGATGTCATTGTACTCTGCAAAGTTGCTGAATTTAGTAATTCTAATGATTTTCTAATCCTTTAGGATTTTTACATACAAGGTCATGCCATCTATAATGAGAAATAGAGACATTCCTCAGATATTGCAGGTTTAGTTTCAGACCATCACAATACAGCGAATTTCACAAAAGTGGGTCACATGAATTATCTGGTTTCCCAGTGCATAAAAGTTATGTTTAGCCTGACCAGGCGGTGGCGCAGTGGATAGAGCATTGGACTGGGATGCGGAAGACCCAGGTTTGAGACCCCGAGGTCGCCAGCTTGAGCGAGGGCCCATCTGGCTTGAGCAAAAGCTCGCCAGCTTAGACCCAAGGTCGCGAGCTCCAGCAAGGGGTTGCTCGGTCTGCTAAAGGCCCATGGTCAAGTCACATGTGAGAAAGCAATCAATGAACAACTAAGGTGTTGTGATGGCAACGAAAAACTAATGATCAATGCTTCTCACCTCTCTCCTTTCCTGTCTGTCCCTATCTATTCCTCTCTCTGACTCTCTCTCTGTCCCTGTAAAAAGAAATTAATGAAATAAATAAAGAAAAATGTACATACCTTAATGAAAACTTAATTGCTAAAAAAGTACATTGATTAACATTTTTCTTTTTAAATTTTTTTAAATTGATTTAGTGAGAGAGAGAGAGAGAGAGAGAGAGACAGAAACATCAGTCTGTTCCTGTATGTATCCTAATTTGGGATTCACCCCGCAACCTCCATGCCTTCACACGATGTTCTAACCCACTGGTCGGCAAACTCAGTCCACAGAGCCAAATATCAACAGTACAATGATTGAAATTTCTTTTAAGCGCCAAATTTTTTAAACTTAAACTATACAGGTAGGTACATTCCTTATTGAGATATCACCCGCACGTGGTATTTTGTGGAAGAGCCCACTCAAGGGGCCAAAGAGCCGCAGTTTGCCGACCAGGGCTCTAACCAAATGAGCTATCTGGTCAGGGCTTAACTCTTCTTTTTACAAACAACATCTCTAGAATGTGATGCTGTTTCTTGGCATCTGATCTATACTAGAACTTCTTTTAAAATTGGAGTCAATATGGGTCCTGGCCTAGTACCTCAGTTGGTTAGGTCTTTCTGACTTGCTAAGGTTGCAGGTTTGATTGCTGGTCAGGACACACACAAGAATCAATCAGTCAATGTATAAATAAGTGGAACAATAAAGCAGTGTTTCTTTCTCTCCCCCCTTCCTCTCCCTCTAAAAATTAATGTGTTTTAAGAAAGCAATACTTTAAAAAATAAAATCAATAAATAAAAATTAAAATTAAAAAAATTTTTTTTCTCAAGTGAGAAGCAGGGAGGCAGAGAGAAAGACTCCCACATTTGTCCAGACTGGAATCCACCCAGAAATCACCCTATGGGATGATGCTTTGCCCCTCTGGGGCTGTCGCTCCATTGCTCAGTAATTGAGCTATTTCAGTACCTGAGGCAAGGCCACGGAGCCATTCTCAGCACCTGGGGCCAACTTGCTCCAACCAAGTCATGGTTGTAGGAGGAGAAGAGAGAGGTAGAAGGAAAGGGGGGAACAGAGGAGAAGCAGATGGTCACTTCTCCCATGTTCCCTAACTGGGAACCGAACCTGGGACATCCACATGCTGGGCTGATGCTCTACCACTGAGCCAAATGCCAGGGCAAATTGTTTTTAATTTAAAAGAATTGGAGTCAGTCTTTTCAAACCCTGCCCACTACCTTAAGTTTATGTAATAAGTGAATCCTTTGTTGCTCTTTCAAAAACTGGGGAACAATTTTTTTTTTCATTTTCTGTTGCATGAGGTTTTAGAACTTTATCTATATATTTCTGCATCGCTGATTCCAAATCTGAAATCTGTTTCTTGGTGCATGCTCTAGTTTTTATGCAATTTTAATTTCTTTTTGTTACAGTTAATGGCATGTATTGGTTTTTAAATTGGAGTTAAATGGCAACAACTCTTGTATTAAACATAACCACAAGGCAATTAATGTTTTACAAACATCACTTTTACATAATTGTAGTTGTTTTTAAATGAAAAAAAAGTATTATCTGATAAAAACACCCTCTTATTTTGTTTTAATATTGAGTCGTGGCTTCTTTGAGTAGGCGTAAATGTAAGAATAGTTCTGACACCTTTCGTTCTGTATCTGTTATACACTTCAACGTCAAAGGCACAATATTTCATCATTTGTGATATGTGCATACATTGTCTATTTTCAAGTTTCCCTTGGTGATTAAGACAAGAATTGGGCTCCTCATATTGTGTGTCATAATTGTGAGGAAATGCTTTGTGACTGGACAAAAGGAAAACGCAAAGGAATGCCTTTTGGTATTCCCATGGTTTGGTGTGAACCTAAAGACCATAGCAGTGACTGTTATTTCTGTCTGATCCATACAAAGGGTATCGGCAAGAAAAAGCAGCATCTGATCACATATCCTAATATTCCTTCAGCAATATGACCTATCCCACACTCTGAGACACTCCCGGTTCCAGTTTTCAATGGTTTTATTTCTTCTAAGAACGAAGAAAGTGAACATGGTGATCAAGTGTATTTTGATAAGATACATAAGGAAATGGTTCTAGAATCTGAAGGGTCTTCTTCTGATGCCAAGCAGTCATTAACCCCTCAACAGTGTAGCCAACCTGAATTGAATGACTTAGTAAAAGATTTGGGCCTATCAAAGAAAGCAGCTGAGTTATTAGCTTCTAGGTTTCAAGAAAAGAATGTACTTCCCTGGTGAGCTAAAGTATCCCGTTTCAGGAAGCGTGAACAAATTTTTGTGGGCTTATTTTCCAAAGACAAACACTTTGTTTACTGTCATGATATCAGTAGTCTTCTCAGACTGCTAGGTGTTACCACTTACAGTCCAAGAGAATGGCGGCTATTTCTTGACAGCTCTAAACGGAGTCTGAAATGTGTTCTCCTACACAACGGTAATGTTTATGCAGCGGTTCCAATTGGTTATTCAGCTCATCTGCGATATTATAATGACATAAAAATTGTCCTCAACTTTCTTGAAGTATGAGGAGCATAACTGGTTCATTTGTGTGGATCTTAAAATAGTAAATTTCCTGCAAGGACAACAGACAGGTTTCACGAAGTATCCTTGCTTTCTGTGTTTGTGGGACAGCCAAGCTCGGGAGAAACGCTGGACACAGAAGGAGTGGCCGAAACATGAAACTCTGGAAGTAGGGATGCAAAATATTGTGAATGAACTTGTAGTTAATCGAGACAGGATCATTTTTCCCCCACTTCACATTAAACTTGGCTTAATGAAGCAGTTTGTTCAGGCTTTGAATAGAGAAAGTAAATGCTTTCAACATATTATTTCTGCTTTTCCTGCCATGTCTTTCGAGAACATAAAAGCAGGTGTATTTGATGGACCTCAAATTCGAACCTTCATACGTGACGAAGAATTTGCCAGGAAGATGAATAAAGAGGAGAAAGCGTATGGCAGTCTTTTTTGGCAGTTACAAAGAACTTCCTCGGCAACAAAAAAGCAGAAAAGTATGAACTTCTGGTTCAAAGGATGCTGCTGGCTTTCCGCGACACTGGATTTAACACAAGCATTAAGATTCACTTCCTGAACAGTCACCTTGATAAGTTTCCTGAAAATCTTGGAGCTGTTAGTGATGAGCAGGGAGAACACTTTCATCAAGATCTGAAGACGATGGAAGAGTGTATCAGAGGTGATGGGACAGAACTATGATGGCAGACTACTGCTGGAGCATCAAATGAGATTGTCCTCAACAAGTATACAAATGCAAGAGTTACAAATGCAAATTTTTGCCTGAATAGAATTTAAATAAGTTTTGTGTAAATTTTATGATTAAAATAAGTGTTTTAATATGTTCTATTTTGAAATTATAGGTAAATTCTGGTGCAGTCATATCTTTTAGTGTATTTACTGCATTATATAAATTATTATATTTTCACAAAGATGATGCCCAAGAAGGCATTCTACTTCATTTTTTAAACTAAATGTTAAAAATTTTACAATAAGATGAAAACCTAAAATTTTGAATTGCAAAAAAGCTATAGCTTACAGAGAAAAACTAATGTCAGATTTGAGATCAGCACACTTGAATTAGGTAAGAACAAGTGTTTTTGTGGATGCAACAAAAATTTTGTTCCCCAGTGTAATCTTCACAATCTTCACCAGGAGAAGAAACCACTTCTTTGCGTATCTGTAAGAAGCAACTCCTCACTGTTAAAGTTTTATCATAGATTGCAGCAATACAGTCACATATTCAGGCTCCACTTCTAATTCAAATTCTTTTTATATTTCTATCATATATGCAGTTACTTCTTCCACTGAAGACTAATCCCTGAAAGTCATCCATAAGGGTTGGAATCAACTTCCAAACTCCTGTTAATATTGATATTTTGACCCTTTCCCACAAATCATGAATGTTCTTAACATCTAAAATAGTGAATTTACTCCAGAAAGTTTTCAGATGACTTTGCACAGACCTATCACAGCAATCACTATCTTTGGCAGCAATAGCCTTATTAAATATATTTCTCAAATAATAAGACAACGTAATAATTACTCCTTGATCCATGGACTGCAGAATGGATGTTATGTTAGCAGGCATGAAAACATTCATGTTGTAATTCTTCATCAGAGCTCTTGGGTGACTGGGTACATTGTCATTGGGCAGGAATATTTTGAAAGTAGTCTTTTTCTGAGCTGTAGATCTCAACAGTGGACTTAAAATACTAACCCATGTTGTAAAAAGATGTGCTGTCAATCCAGCCGTTACTGTTGCATTTCTAGACCATAGGTAGGGTGGGTTTAGCATAATTCTTTTTCCTGTTTTGTTACTTATTTTTATTTCTTTTTTATTTTATTATTATATTTTTTAGTGAGAAGAGTGGAGGCAGAGAGACAGATTCTTGTATGCGCCCTGACCAGGATCAACCCGGCAAATGCACTAGGGGGTGATCCTTTCTCCATCTGGGGCCATTGCTCAGCAGCTGAGCAATTATTTTCATTTTTTTAGAGCTGGAGTTGGAGGCCATGGAGCCATTCTCAACACCCAATACCAACTCGCTCAAACCAATCTAGCCATGGCTGCGGTAGGGGAAGAGAGAGAGAAGGGAGGGGGTAGAGATACAGATGGTTTACCTCTACTGTGTTCCTTGACTCCCAGAATTGAACCTAGCACATCTACACACTGGCCCAACTCTAACACTGAGCCAACCGGCCAGGATGGTTTAGCATAATTCTTAAGGGCCCTAGGATTTTCAGAATGTTAAATGAGCATTAACCTCACTTGAAGTCATCAGGTACATTAGCCCCTAACAAGAGAGTCAACCTGTCCTTTGAGGATTTGAAGTCATGCATTAACTTTTCCCCTCTAGGCAATCCTAGGTGGCATCTTTTTCCAATATAAGGCTGTTCTTCCTACACTGAAAATCTGTTATCTGCTGCAGCCACCTTTAATAATTACCTTAGCTTGATCTTCTGGATAACTTCGTGCAGCTTCTGCATCAGCACATGCTACTTCACCTTGGTGGCAGTTTTGTGTTATGGAGACAGCTTTGTTCCTTAAACATGAGCCAATCTCTGATAGCTCCAAACTTTTCTTCTGCAGCCTCGCTCTGGATATCCAAACCACTATCAGCAATAAGGTGCTTTTACTTTATCATCATTAGTGTGTTCACTAGAATAACACTTTTAATTTCCATCAAGAACTTTTCTTTTGCATTCACAACTGCTTGGCACAAGAGTTCTAGCTTTTGGCCTATCTTGGCTTTTGACTGAGGTTAGGGGGTAGTAATAAAATCGTTTGAAATATTAGGAGAATTACCGGACACAAAGACATGAAGAAAGCACATGCTGTGGGAAATGGTACTGATAGACTTGTTTGACTCGGGTTTGCCACAAACATTTAATTTGTAAAAATGCAGTATCTGCCTGACCAAGCGGTGGCGCAGTGAATAGAGCGTCGAACTGGGATGCTGAAGACCCAGGTTCGAGACCCCGAGCTAACCAGCTTGAGCGCGGGCCCATCCGGCTTGAGCAAAAGCTCGCCAGCTTGGACCCAAGGTCGCTGGCTCCATCAAGGGGTTGCTCTGTGTGTTGAAGGCCTGCGGTCAAGGCACATGTGAGAAAGCAATCAATGAACAACTAAGGTGTCGCAATGACAACGAAAACTAATGGTTGATGCTTCTCATCTCCGTTCCTGTCTGTCTGTCCCTATCTATCCCTCTCTGACTCTCTCTGTCCCTGTCAAAACAAAACAAAACAAAAAAACATGCATTCCTAGGATAAAACCCACTTAGGTCATGATGTATTATTCTTTTTATATGTTGGAGAATTTTCTTGTATTTTGTTGAAGATTTTTGTGTTTAGATATTCATAAGGAATACTGGCCTACAGTTATAGTCATGATGTTTTTATCTGGTTTAGGTAGTGGAATAATACTAGTCTCATTAAATGAATTTGGAAGTATTTCTTCCTGTTTTCTGGAGTTTATGATGGATTTTTTTTTTTTTCTGGTATTATTAAAATGTCGAGAGAACCATTTAGGCCTGTGCTTATCTTTGAAGGATGTTTTTATGTTTCTTTTATGATCTTTACTTGTTATTGGCCTAGCCTATTCCAGCAATTTTCAACCTTTTTCATCTCATGGCACACATGAACTAATTACTAAAAATCTGCAGCACACCAAAAAATAAATTTCTGCTGATATGACAAAAAAAATGTATGATTTTGATTCATTCATACTGGATGGCTATTGTGTTAGCTGTTGTCATTTTTAATTTGACAATCTAAGGGAAAAGAGGTCAGTGCCCCTGACTAAAGTAGTCAGGTATTGCATGTTTTAAAAATTCTTGCAGCCTGATCTGTGGTGGCACAGTGGATAAAGTGTTGACCTGGAACACAGGTTGCCTGTTCAAAACCCTAGCTTCTCTGGTCAAGGCACATATGGGAGTTATGCTTCCTGTTCCTCTCCCCTGCTTCTCTCTCTCTCTCTCCTTCCCTCCCTCCTTTCTTCCCTCCCTCCCTCTCCCTCTCTAAAATGAATAAATAAAATCTTTAAAAATAATTTCTTGCCCTGTCCGGTTGGCTCAGTGGTAAAATGTTTGCCCGGCATGTGGAAGTCTTGGGTTCGATTCCTGGCCAGGGCACACAGGTGAAGTCCGCATCTGCTTCTCTACCCTTCCCCCTCTCCTTTTGTCTCTCTTCCCCTCTTGCAGCCATGGCTCCATTGGAGCAAAGTTGGCCTGGGTGCTGAGCATGGCTCCATGGCCTCCGCCTCAAGCACTAGAATGACTGGTTGCAATGGAGCAGCGCCCCCTGGTGGGCTTGCCAGGTGGATCCTAGTCCAGTGCATGCAGGAGTCTGTCTCTGTCTCCCTGCCTCTCACTTCAGAAAAATACAAGAAACAAAATTTTGCAGCACATTAGATGTAAACTGCTGGTCTGTTCAGATGTTCTTCTTGAGTCCATTTTGGTTGTTTGCATCTTTCTAGGAAATTTGTCCATTTCATCTAAATTATTTATTAGCAGAATTTTTCATATTATTACTTTATAATCTTTTTTACTTCTATAGCTTCTAATGATTCAAAATATTTTGGGGATATTGTTTTCCTTTCACAATCGGCTTCCCTCCCTCCCTTTCTCCCTTCCTTCCCTTTTTTTTGCAACAGAAACTGAGGAACCGATAAGAGAAAGACAGGAAGGGAAAGAGATGAAAAGCATCAATTATTCGTTGTGGCCCCTTAGTTCATTGATTGCTTTCTGATATGTGCCTTGATGAGGGGTGGGGGTGCCCTACAGCTGAGTTCAAGCCAGCGACTTGGGCTCAAAGCAGCAACCATGGGTTCATGTCTGATGCCATACTCAAGACAGCTACCTTGTGGTTTCGAACCTGGGTCCTCTGGGTCTCAGTCCGACGCTCTATCTACTGAGCCACTGCCTGGTCAGCCCAATAGGCTTTCTTATAGGAATTTTTCACAGTTTTGGCCTGCTGACTATGTATCTTAACATCATTTTTGTGTCTATTCTTTTTAAAAATATCTTTGTGCTACTTTAAGTGGACTTAGCTCAATGGAGTTTCTCAGTCTGTAAATATCACAACTTTGATTATTGAAAATTAACAACTATTCTTGAATTATTTTACTGCAGTTTTATTTGAAATAATTTGATAGAAAAAATGTTTCTTTTCAAACTGTTCAGATTTTACTCAAAACAAGTACATGTTTAATTATTTGTATTTATTTGCATTTGCTTGATCTAGTTTCAGAATCCCTACAGGTGGCAACTACTGGCCTAACTGCCGATACTACTGGTACTGCTACTACTGCTTCCTCCACCACTGTGGGTGTGACTAAGCAAGAATATCAGTACTCTACTTCATCTGCCGTAAATAACCTGGAAAATAAAAGCTCTACAGGACTCTCAAAGCCCGTTGAACTTGATGGTCTTCCTTCAAACCAATTTGCAAAAGGACAGGACACTGTTGCCATAGAAGGTTTTACAGATGATGAGAACACAGAAAGTGGAGGAGAAGGCCAATACAGAGAGCGTGATGAATTTGTGGTGAAGATAGAAGATATAGAGACGTTTAAGGTGAAGTGAATATTAATAGGTGTAAAGGTTATAGTTTAGTGGGAATATACTGTGATAGCATTCAGGATGACTTTAATAGCATGCATCTAGCTAGAACTGCAAAAGGTTATAATTTCACAATTACTCTTTTGTAATTGTTTTTTTTTTCTGTTGTAATTGTTAATAAAAGCAGTAGTAGGTATCATTATATAAAATCAAATACCTTAAAATAATTTTAACATATCTGAGTTTTATGTATTTCTGACTAGTCAGTATGTGGTATTTATGTACTAGTGATTAGAGCATTTTTGAAATGTAAGTTTATTTCAAGGATTCCAACTAATTGTATTATTAGGAGTTTGGAGAAAATGGCAATCTCATTTTAAAGTTTAGAGAAAATAACAGGAATATAATTTAAAAGTAGAATTAGACTTATTTTCATAATTTCAAATTATAGAAGCATGAGTAGAATGTTGCAGTTTCATACAAGAAAATTTTAGCTGTGTTTAAGAAAACCTTTGTTTGAATTTGTTTGCTTGCTTTTTGGTTTTATTTTTTTAAGTGAGGTGGAGAAGGATGGCATTACAAAGTACAATGATAGCCTGACTGGTGGTGGTGCAATGGACTGAGCATCAGCCTGGAATTCTGAGGACCCAGGTTCAAAACCCTGAGGTCTCTGGCTTGAGCGTGAGCTCGCCAGCTTGAGCACAGGGTCAGCTTGAGCGTGGGATCATCAACACGATTCCATGGTCACTGGCTTGATCCCAAAGGTCGCTGGCTTGAAGCCCAAGGTAGTTGGCTTGACCAAGGGGTTGATGGCTCATCTGGTGCCCCCCCCACATCAAGACTCATTTGAGAAGCAGTGAACAACTAAAGTAATACAACTATGAATTTGTGCTTCTCATCTCCCTTCCCATCTGTCTCTTTCACACACAAAAAAAGTACAATGTGTACAATATTCAAATTATAATTCCATTTGCAATTAACTGCTGTTAATATTTAGCATATTTGTTTATGGTCTTGAATATGTATATACTGTTACAAAATTGAATAAATAATATATGATAGTATCATAAGAGGAGAATTGGGTAATGAGGTGCTTTGCATGTTGGTGTACTCCCTGTTGCTGGAAGAATTTAAACAGACTGAATACCCAGCTTATAAGAATTATTGCAGAAGTTCAGCTAGATAAAGATTAAGCTACATAGGTTTTTAAGATACCTTTCAGCCCTAAGAGTCTATAAATCTAGAATATAGTGGTAGATTTTATAAATGTAATTAATGCTGTTTATTATAGGAGGCTTTAAAAACAGGAAAAGAACCGCCAGCTATTTGGAAAGTACAAAAAGCTTTATTACAGAAGTTTGTCCCTGAAATTCGAGATGGGCAAAGAGAATTTGCTGCTACAAACAGTGTAAGCAAAATCCTTGTTTATATTAGCCTTCCGATTTTTGACAGTGATCCTGGGGAAAATATAGAATGATTTAGAAATAAATATTTTATATTGAGCATTTCTAATATAATATAAAACAGCATAAAATTTGAATGACGGAATATAGGCATATTTCAAGAGATAATGCAGGTTCAGTTCCAGACTACCATACTAATGCGAGTCATAATCTTTTTGCTGGTGGAATGTCTTACTTTCAGTTTGTGTTAAAAAAAAAACAAGAACAGTATCTGAAACACGATAAAATTACGTATACCTATATGATACTCTGATGGTCTGATTTTATAATAAAAGTCTTATACAAATACCAGCGAATTAATATTAAATCACGTTACTTAACTTTTTTTTTTTAATTCAGTGAGAGGAGGGAAGGCAGAGAGAGACTTTTGCATGTGCCCCTACTGGGATCCACCTGGCAAGCTCTCTAGGGGGCAATGCTCTGTTGCTCAGTAACCAAGCTCAGGCCATGGAGCCATTCTGAGTGCCTAGGGCCAACTCTCTCCAATCAAACCATGGCTGCAGGAGGGGGAGAGAGAGAAAAGGAGGAGGGGGAGCGGTGGAGAAGCAGATGGGCGCTTCTCTTGTGTGCCCTGACCAGGAATTGAACCTGGGACATCCATATGCTGGGCCAGCAATCTACCACTGAGCCAACCATCCAGGGACCTTAACTTTTTTTTTTCCTTAACTTTCTTTTTTTAATGAAGGAAAGGAATTAGTGCTAGTCTGTGAAGAGTTCACATGGGTTCAGAGACTCTTATGTTTATTTTTATGCTAGTCAAGCATCCTGATTTACAAGAAGGTTTACAGAAATTATTCTTTTATACTTATGTACTTGTTTAATAGCATTGAGTAAGTAAGCATCTGATGATTAGCCAAATGAGATTGTGTCTATGTATGTACCTGCAGTTAAGAATAAGCCTATAGGGTCATTTTTATTAAGAGTGAAATGAGCCTGGGCAGAGATGGATTTTGAAAAACTTGAAGGATGATTATGTCACAATCAAGCTGAAAAAGTAATATTCTATGTATAGAATGTAATTCAAGTGGTTCTTTTTCCTTAGTACCTTGGGTATTTTGGAGATGCAAAGAGTAAATACAAAAGGATATACGTGAAGTTCATTGAAAACACAAACAAAAAAGAGTATGTCAGAGTGTGTTCCAAAAAGCCAAGAAGTAAGCCTTCACAAACCATTAGGTATCTATTTTCTTATGTAATATATTTGTGTAGTAATTATTGGAAAGCTTATTATTGGTGATGTCTTATACAAAGAATTACGTATATAGTTAGACTGACTTTTTTCATTATATACGAGTCTGAAGATTCAGTGCCCTATGTAGTAGTAATTGATTCCTTTTCAAGTAATGAGATAGGAATTGTTAAGCTCCTGTTTGTCTGTGGTGGGTTGAGTACCCTTTTCTTTGGGTACCAGTGTAGTGGGGAAAAAAAGGTAAAACAACCTTTTTTATACGAAAATTATAATGATGTGTCAAATTTAAAATCAAATAAATTTTGAGGGAAAAGAAGCTATAAGACCTGTATAAGCAAGTGTACAATAGAATTACAATCATATTTTAATGTAACTGAGTTGTCTGGAGCATGAATCTGGAAGATAACTGACCTAGCCACATTCCCTGTAATCTGTATGGGAAAGGGGATATAACTGGTTGTTCTCAATCTAGTGCTAAGGAGGTCTAATTTAATTAAATTTCCAACTTATTGGGAGCATCCCACCTTATTTTTATAATGGAATTTGATTCATTCAGATCTCTAGGACTAACATGCAGCAAACCTTAGGAGCTCTAGGGTAAATGCAGTTGGGCCTCCGCATAAAAGCTGCAACACCCATGATGGTTTCTCATTTTCCAAGCTAGGCATGGCTACGAAGGGCTTATAATACATGAGTTCCCAAAGCCCACTAAGCAGCTGCTATACAGCCTTGTACTTGGGAAAACGAGTGTATAGACGGAGGGAGGAGTAAAGAGAGAGAAAATGGGAATTGAAAGAGTAGTCCCTTAATAATGAATGTGGACGGTCAAGAGTTCATGTATTTCAGGGGAATTGTGGGGGGATCATCATTGGAGATGTATAGGACTTGGACTTTATTTTGGAGGTATTATTGAAGTAGTTAAACTTCTCTAGAGTTTTGCCTTTTGTCTGTGTGTTTTAATTTGACAAGACTTCAGTGTGTTAATGAAGTCTGTTTATAACATTGCAGATCTGTTCAGACTAAGCATAGTAACAGCAATAAAACTTCTGATCTTCCAACACCAAAAACTACAACTACTAAAGCCGCTTCCATGAAACCCAAAAGTAAACAGCTAAAAGTAAAGGCTGAGCCACCACCAAAGAAACGGAAGAAATGGAAAGAAGAATTTTCATCATCCCCATCTGACTCATCTCCTGAGGTCCATTCTAGTAGTAGTGACGGCGAGGGTGAGTTCTCCATGAAATGAGTACCTTCATTTCTTTAACTTACCTTATATAAATGGGGAGGAGCAGTGACGGTGACTATTCAACATTTATTTGATTTTAGGAGTTTAACCACCTAATTAATGTTCTGCTAGACTTTTATAAAAGCAAATTGACTTGCCCTGAGCACAGTTTGACCACACATTGCCTTGTAAAATAGAAAACGCGGTGAGCTGAAAGAAAACATCTGAGAGTTCTAGCCTTAGTAGTGCCAGTCATCTCACCTCTTTGGGGAGGATGAGGATTACATCAGCTAATTTACTAAGATTCGCTAGTTCTAAACTTCAGAGTTCGTGTTTGTTCTAGAAGAGTAAAACAAGCCTAAGTAGCAGCAACTTGGAAACTATATATCAGTGGTTCTTAACCTTTTTTGAGGTACCGAACCCACCAGTTTCATATGCGCATTCACCGAACCCTTCTTTAGTGATAAATAAAATAGGATTTTTTTTCCAAATTCAAGACATAGGTATATGTTTTTTTACTGGTGCATAAAATGAACCGTGCATGAACATCACCTTGCTCAAAGAACAAAACCAACAAAGTGCATGAACTCACGACAAATTACAGTATTACTTTATTCGGGCCTCCGCGGCAGATGCTTCTCCGAACCCCTGAGACCGAACTCCTAGGGTTCGATAGAACCCAGGTTAAGAACCACTGCTATATATAGTAATATATACTAACATATACTTCCATATATCTATGGAATGTTTATCAATTATATAATGCATACTATTATACTATATGTATGCTATAGAGTACATGTTATATACTATAATGCATATTGTCATAGCCAACCAGTGGCCCATGGCTAAGCTAGGTAACCTGTCTGTGGCTTACTTCTCTTTTATAACATGAAAAGGTTTAAATAGATTAGCAGTTACCAAATCTTTTACCTTGGAACCCTTATACGCTCTTAAAAACTTCTGAAGACACCAGAGAACATTCATGCAGGCTATATATATTTACTTTATTAGGAATAAACCTGAGGTAGTTGTAAAACACACGAATACGTCAACATGCATTCCATTAGCTATCAAACCTATTGTATAATATATGCAAGAAATTTCAAATGGTTCAGTAATCTATAGCAGAGTTGACAAACTGTGGACAGCGAGCCAAATCTGATCTGCAGCCTATACTATAAAGTTCATTGAAATACGTACTGACTCATTTGCACATTTTCAACTACAGTCACAGATTTAAATGGTTATTACAGAGAGCATATGAAATTAAATCCTCAAATATTTACCATCTGGCCCTTTACAGAGAAAGTTTGCTAACCCTTCTTCTAGAGCAGGGGTCCCCAAACATTTTACACAGGGGGCCACTTCACTGTCCCTCAGACCGTTGGAGGGCCACCACATACAGTACTCCATACACTGACCCCAATGAAAGAGGTGCCCCTTCCGGAAGTGCGGCAGGGGCCGGATAAATGGCCTCAGGTGGCTGCAATTTGGCCCGCAGGCCATAGTTTGGGGACCTCTGTTCTAGAGCATAATGTTGAAGGTAGGAAGGAAAAGGTGAAATGTTGATGAAACACCATTTATGCTATGCTAAAGCTAAAAAGTTGGGATCCTGGGCCCTTGCTTGTTGGCTCTGATAGAGTGTCAACCTGGCATGGGGAAGTCCCGGGTTCAATTACCCGTCAGAGCACACAGGAAAAGCAACCGTCTGCTTCTTCCTCCTCCCTTTCCCCCCTTCTCTTTCTCTCTTTTCCTCCTGTAGCCATGGCTGGATTGATTCTAGTGCAACTGCTTGGGCACTGAGGATGGCTCTGTGGAGCCTCCGCGTCAGTCACTAGAAATAGCATGGCCTCAGACAGGCAGAGCATTGACCTAAGATGAGGGTTGCCAGGCGGATCCCAGTTGGGGCACATGTGGGAGTCTATTTATCTCCCCTCCTCTAACTTGGAAAAGGAAGGAAGAAAAACAAACAGAAAAACCCATTTCATTTTGTAGGCTGGCATTTGATCTAGTTTAGAGAGAGGTGAGAAGCATCAACTCGTAGTTGTGTCACTTTAGTTACTCATTGATCGCTCCTTACACGTTCTTGGGGGGGCCCTCAAGCCAAGCCAGTAGGCCCTTTCTCAAGCCAGCAACGTCAGAGTCTGGAACTGGGGGACCTTAGCATCCCAGGTCAACGCTCTATTCCCTGAATCACCATTGGTTAGACAGCATTTCACTTTTTTTTTTTTCCTTATTTTTTTGAAGTGAGAAGAGGGGAGGCAGAGAGACAGACTCCTGCATGCACCCTTCCGGGATCTACCCAGCATGCCCACCAGCGGGCGATGCTCCTTTGCAACCAGAGCCATTCTAGTGCCTGAGGCAGAGGCCATGGAGCCATCCTCAGTGCCCAGGGCCAACTTTGCTCCGGTGGAGCCTTGGCTCTGGGAGGTGAAGAGAGAGAGAGAGGAGAGGGGGAAGAGTAGAGAAGCAGATGGCACCTCTCCTGTGTGCCCTGGCTGGGAAACAAACCTGGGATTTCCACACACTAGGCCGACACTCTACCACTGAGCCAGCCAGCCAAGGCCAGCATTTCCTTTTTTGATAATGTCCTTCAATACAGAAAAGTTTGAAATTCTAATGAGAACAAATTATTTTTTTATTGTTCACGCTTTCAATGTCATTTTTAGCATTCATCGACAAATCTAAGATCATGAATATTTACACCTATATTTTCTTGTAAAAGTTTTATAGTTTAGCTCTTTTCAGTTGTACATTTTTATGGTATAAAAAATAACATTTATTAATACCACCACTGTTCTCACTGATGAAGTCTTTAAGTATTGGGACAATATGTAGAGTAGTGAATGTAAGTTTTCCAGAATTCAATTTTCACTTGAAACTTCAAATTTTATTATTAGCAACAAACACCATTGTTTTCCTTGAAGTGATAGCTTAACTTAATTTATTTTTAAGAAAATACCTGCTGAATACCAAAGTCTGAATATAGACATACTGTGTCTGTCAGTCATTTTTTCAAATAGAAATGATGTTCCATGGGGGAAAAAGTGTCATTTATTTTGTGACTCAAAGAATCGCATAGATGGTCTTCCTGGAGATAACTGTCATACTCATAGCATAAATGCTTTATATGTACCTCTTATTTCATCACACTGAGTATTAATATTAAGAATATTAAGTTGCTACTTAAGAGGAAAGATATAATACTAATATATATTTAAATTAACTTCTCAATTTTTCAGGGAAAGCAACATTTTGTTTTTAAATTGATTTGAGAGAGAGAGAGAGAAACATTAATTTGTTGTTCCACTTATTTATGGATTTATTGGTTGATTCTTGTATGTGCCCTGACCAGGAATTGAACCCACAACCTTGGCATATTAATGCTCTAACCAACTGAGCTACCTGGCCAGGGTGACAATAATTTTTATTGCTTTATCAAGGACTATTATGTGAAACTGGCTTTTTTTCCCCTTCTTAAAAAAAAATTTGTTTAATGTTTATTTTCTTGTTTAGAGAGAGAGAGATAGGAACATCAGTCTGTCCCTGTACTTGCCCTGACCGGGGATTGAATTGGCAGCCTTTGCATTTCTGGATGCTGCTCTAACCAACTGAGCTATGCAGCCAGGGCTTTCTTCCCCTTCAAATTCCTGTCAATGAGTTGACAAAGTTGTGGCGAAGTATATGGCTACTGGTACAGTTGGATGCGCTGCCTTATTTCATACTGAATAAGGCAGCAGCAGTTTTACCCAGCATTTCCTAACATCAACAGAGTAAAAAGGGCATATAACACCTTAGCATTATTATAAAAACAATGTTAATTTCAGAAACACCTAAAATGGTCTTGGGAGAGACCCTGAGGGGTTCTTGGACCATACTCTAAAAACTGCTGTTAAAAGCTGATGATGGTACTACATTTAAATGGGAAAAAGTCAAAATTGAGACACAAAATTCTTACCTTGCAGTTCTTGCCTTTCAATTTGAGTGTAATTTTCTCTATGCACGGGCAATGTTTATATTAAAAATGTTTTTTAAATATGTCTTGGCTCTAGACCGGAATTTAATAGTAATTTAAATGTGGAAGTAAAAAAAAGAAATTTCTAGTAACTCATCCATTGGATGTCTTACAGTTTTCTTTACTACCTAAATAGAGAAACCATCATTCCAGAGTAGCACAATCTAGCATCTGATGTCTGTGGTGGGGCCCAGGAAGGAGAAATAGATTCCACTGAGACTGGTGTTGGGCTTCAGAGTCACCTGGGAACATTTTGTAAAGTAAAGTATCTAAGCTTCATTGCAACTAACAACCCTCTGTCAAAAGATCAGGTTTTATTAAGTCTAGCAATTTTTGTTTTGTTTTGTTTTGCTGTAAAATCTCTCCAGTGATTGAGATGTACTAACCAGCTCTGAGATTCTCTCACCTGGATGTTTTTAAACACAGAGTGGAAGAACCGTAACTTGAGAAATTTTCTCTACAACCTTTCATCTGCTTCTATAGGGTCTTCTTATATAGAGAAATGTGTCTTTAAATTGTCAGGAAGGAATATTTAATATTACATCTTTTCTCCCTCCCAGAATTTGATCCTCCAGCTCCCTTTGTCACTCGTTTTTTGAACACGAGAGCAATGAAGGAAACCTTTAAGAGTTACATGGAATTGCTTGTTAGTATTGCTTTGGACCCTGACACAATGCAAGCCTTAGAGAAGAGCAATGGTACAGCCCGCTAAGTAGTACTTTCTGGATCTTTTTTATTCTTGTATTTTAGTTATGTGTTTAATATATGGTTTTGGTAATACATACCTATACTTTGTCAGTTAAATCCATGATATGTATATATATTCTATAAAGTGGTAATAACTTTAGATGAATTGTCTGAATATTGGTTGTATTTTTATTGATTTCTACTAATGGGGAAAGTATGTAACTACCTAAGAGTTTCTTTCAATTCTAGAATCTTTATCATTCTCACAATATTTCACTAAGTATCTGTATTACATGAAAGATGCAGGTATCAATATATTCTGTTTTCCAATAATTGGAAAAATGAATCATACAGGAGTGGTTTAAAGATTGAAACTGTATATTTGTGTCCAGTAAAAGATACACCACACAGTAATTATAAAGTTGACATATAAAATAAACTAGTAATTCACATAGTTAATGTTGCTTATTAATTAATATTTAGCTTTCATCAGAGATAAGTAAAAGAAGGAACGAAAGGGTTAATTGGACAATTTTCATTACCCTTGTTAAATCCAAATGAATTGAATGGAGTAAAAACAAGAGATAGTAATAATATCTTCCAACAGCAATGACTAATAATGTATATGGTTTTATTATTTCCACACACTTTGACATGCTATTCCATTTCAATCCCAGAATGAATTGGACATCCATTTTGGTAAATGAAGACAGTGAGGCTTGGAGGTTAAATGACTTGCCTAAGGACCCACAACTTGCAAGTAGCTGAAAAAGGATTAAAATCCAAGATTTTCTTATTTCTGGCCCATTGCTTTTTTGACTGTATAGTCAGAGACTGTAATCACATGGATTACATCAGTCATTTTAGAGTCATGTAGAGCTGTAATTGTTAAAGATTATCTAGTCTAAAACATGTATTTGGCAGACATAGGTTCAAAGAGATTAAATGTATTTCCTAAAGTTATAACAAATTAGTGGTAGATGAATCATGATTAAAACCTAATACTTAATTCCCCAGGTTGGCATTTTTGCCATTAAATATTTTTTTCTTTCAATCAAAACTCTTTGCATATTAAATACACATCTCTTAGCAATGGTCATTTCTGGATAGTTGTATTTTAAGTGATTATTTTCTATTATTGTTTTCTTACTTTTCTCCAGTTGATATAAGGGGAAAAGATTTTAATGGTTATATTTTAAAATAATCCACCAATGTTTAAACCTTATTTTTGTAAAATGTAATTTTTACAGTATATGAACAGAATTAATCACTACTAGAAAAAAAGGAAACTATCAGGTGTGTTTATAGTGATCTTAGAAAGTGTTCTTTCACTGGTCACTGTGCTTGTGTTTATTTAGTGTGGTTTTATTCAGCTCTGAAATTAGTAACTAGAGCCCGAGGATAGTGTATACACATTTTCAGAAGTCATTAAAGGTAATTAGTGTTATAAAACATGTCATTAAGAAATCATCTAGTAACCTAATATATTTAATAGAGCACCAAGAGTAATTAAGGTACATGCTGAAGGTGCTTTTCTTAAAAGACCTTAAAGTTTCAAAGGGTGAAGGGGAAAAAAAGCAAAAAGTTTTGGGTAGAAATATTAGTTACACTCTTACTCTCTCCTTTTCTAAATAACTTAGTTGACCTTGTGTTTTTGAAACTGGTTTTTGATCATTTTTCTTTCTCTACTTTTTCTTCGCCCCAGAAGACTACAGTGAATTAAGAATATCATACTATTTAAATAAATTAATTAATTTTTTAAAAAGGATATCGTACTAAGTATTTTATAAAATTTTATAATGTTAGATAAATTTATACTATAATACTATTATTGTTCAGATGATAAATGAGGTTTGGAGAAACTAGACAGCTTACCCACTGCTCACATCACTACCATCAATCAATCCTGGTGGCAGAGACAAGGTTAAAACCTACAGCTTTTGATCCTGTTGTACTATGCTGCTTTCTCACTGTAAACCATTTTATCTCACTTGTAAACCTATTTTCAGGTTAGCTTTTGTTCAGAAAACTTCATCTCCTATTTTTAAAAATTAGTACTTTACATAAGCCAGTGAATTTAATGTCTTAATATATTAATGTTCTGAGGAAAATATTGGATTTTAACAAGCTTTTGTGTTGATAGTTTATCTTGTTACAATAAATTTTTATCTGTTTTAGATGAGCTACTTTTGCCTCATATGAAAAAAATAGATAGCATGCTGAATGATAACCGGAAGAGACTTCTTTTGAATCTTCATTTGGATCAGTCATTCAAGGTATTTTCTTCAGATGATTTATTAGCAATCATACATAGTCTTAAATAGAATAGGAAAGAAAATTTATGAAAGTGGTTCTTTGTTTTATAAAATTTTTTACCCAATAAAAATCTGTTTTATTCATTATGAGTCTGTTTAGCTCATCTTTTTTAATTAAGCACATTCTTTTTTTTTTTTTTTTTTACAGAGACAGAGAGAGAGTCAGAGGGATAGACAGGGACAGACAGACAGGAACAGAGATAAGAAGCATCAATCATCAGTTTTTCATTTTGACATCTTAGTTGTTCATTGATTGCTTTCTCATATGTGCCTTGACTATGGGCCTTCAGCAGACCGAGTGACCCCTTGCTCGAGGCAGCGACCTTGGGCTCAAGCTGGTGAGCTTTTGCTCAAACCAGATGAGCCCACGCTCAAGCTGGCAACCTCGGGGTCTCGAACCTGGGTCCTTCCACATCCCAGTCCGACACTCTATCCACTGCGCCATCGCCTGGTCAGGCTAATTAAGCACATTCTTTTTTTTTTTTAATTTATTTTATTTTAATCATTTTAGAGAGGAGACACAGAGTGAGAGAGAGAGAGAGAGAGAGAGAGAGAGAGAGAGAGAGAAAGGGGGGAGGAGCTGGAAGCATCAACTCCCACATGTGCCTTGACCAGACCAGTGCAGGGTTTTGAACAGGCGACCTCAGTGTTCCCAGGTCGACGCTTTATCCACTGCGCCACCACAGGTCAGGCCTTAAGCACATTCTTAATGTTACTTGTTTGCTTTTCTCTGCTTAATTTCATTTTTTAGGCTTTTATATTCATCTAGTATTCCTTCCATATAATAATTTCCAAATGTTTTCAAAAATACTTCCTATAAACTACCACTGTATTCCAATATTTATTTTTAAACCTTTCCAAATTTCTCACATTTTATCTATAATTAGAATTGACCTTGCCCTGGCCAGATAGCTTGGGTGGTTAGAGCATCATCCCAAAGCGCAGAGGTTGCCAGTCTGATCCCCAGTCAGGGCACATACAGGAACAGATCAATGTTTCTCCCCACTACTTGTTCCTCTCTCACTAAAATCAATAAATAAAAAATTTTTAAATATCAAAAGAAAAAGAACTGGCCTCTTCTTAGCACAGTTATCAAAATTCCCTTTACTTGGACTGATTTACCAAATATCTGAGGAAAAGTCAATCTTCCTATAATGTTAGGAGATATATAACTATATCTATTGATATATCTTGCTGCTATGAATTGTTTTTGGTGTTATCAGAAATATAAAACAATATTAAGCTAATCTAAACTTAGAAAATTTACCATAGAAGCTACTTAGTTGTCAAAAATCTCTAGCTTTTCTTATTCAAAGTATACCGTATAACATCTAAAAGCATTTTAGTTTACTTCAGGAGAAGTATTTTACACATTTGTATAGCTTTTTAAAATTATTACTATTGCTACAGCTTACTTTTTTAGAGAAACTTAAGATACACAACAAATTGAGTTCCCGTATGCCCCTCTCCCCACACATGAACAACCTCCCTAGTTAAAACCTCTCCAGCCACAATGGTACATTCTAACTATCTGCGAACTTACGTTGACATATTATTATAATCCAAAGTCCATAGTTTTCTTTACAGTGTTGTACATTTATGGGTTTGGAAAAACATACAAGACATGTATCCACTGTTACAGTATTATATAGAGCAGTTTCAGGGCCGTAAAAATCCTGTGCTGTGGATTCATCTCCCCTCCCCAGCCTCCAGCAACCATTAATCTTTCTACTGTCTCCACTCTCCCTTTTCCAGTATGTCACATAGTTGAAACCATAAAGAACATAGCCTTTTAAGGTTGGCTTCTTTCACTTAGTAATATGCATTTATGGCCATGTCTTTTCATAGCTTGATACTACATGTCTTTTTAGCACTGAATAATATTCCACTTTCTGAATGTACCAGTTCATTCATCTACTGAAAGATATCTTGATCCTCGCAATTATCAATACTGCTATATACATCCACATGCAGGTTTTTGTGTGGACACAAATTTTCAACTCCTTAGGGTAATTTGTATAGTTTTTTCACATCCCTCTTTTACCTGAACGCCACATAAAAGTGAAAATTGGCTTCATTTTAGCTAGGTGAAAATTAAGGCTCTGAGACTGAGTTCAAAGTTAACTGACACCACAGGTTCCTGGTTCGAAACCCTGGGCTTACCTGATGAAGGCACATATGAGAACTGACGCTTCCTGTTCCTCCCCTCCTCCTCTCTTTCTCTCTCTCCTCTCTAAAATGAATAAATAAAATCTTAAAGAAAAAGGATTAATTGACACTAGACTCTACTAGTAGTCCTATGTTCTTCAGTGACCTGCACTGGCAGAATAAATTTGATATACTAACTCCTAGTTTTTCTGCTTAACTGTTGTTTTCAAGTGAAATATTCCTTTGGGAAATACCATGTTTTCTAGAGACAAGAGAATGTTATTAGATGTGTGTTTTCTAAAGATTTATTAAATCTTAATAATGACCAGTTTTGGCTAGATATTTTTAAAATGCCAAACCAGTTCTCTAATAACTTATATTAAAATAAGGCCACCACTTGTGCCTGACCTGTGGTCATGCGGTAAATAAAACATCAACCTGGAATGCTGAGGTCGCTGGTTCAAAACCCTGCACTTGCCCAGTCAGGGCACACACAAGAAGCAAATACTTGAGTTGATGATTCTCCATCCTCTCCCCCTTTCTCTCTTACTCCTCTCCCTAAAAATCAATAATTTTTTAAATTGTTTTTTATTTAGTCATTTTTAGAGAAGGGAGAGAGAAAGAGAGGAGGGGAGGAACAGGAAGCATTAACTCCCATATGTGCTTGACCACGTGAGTGCAGGATTTCTAACTGGTGGCCTCAGTGTTCCTGGTCAACACTTTATCCACTGCACTGCCACAGGACAGCCTAAAATGATAGTTTTTTAAAAATTTTTTTAAGACTTTATTTATTTATTTTAGAGAGAGGAGAGAGAAGGGAAGGAGCAGAAAGCATCAATTTCCATATGTGCCTTGACCAAGCAAGCGCAGGGTTTCAAACCCGGAACCACAGTGTTCCAGGTTGACGCTTTATCCACTGTACCACAACAGGTCAGGCTAATAAATATTTTTGAAATAATAAAAAATAAAATAAAGCCACCACTTGGAATTTAATAGATTTGGTAGATATTTCATGCTTTTGCAATAGTTTATGCTGAATTAGTTTTCATCGTTTTTTTCACAGAAAACACAATTTCTGATTTTGAAATTATAGTTAATTTTGATAATTTTAATTTATAACAATTTGTATTTTTTTGTTTTTTCATTAAAAATTTTATTGATTGATTTTTAGGGAGGGGGAGAGAGGGGGGACACAGATGTGTTTATGCATGTGCTCTTACTGGGGTTCGAAATGGCAACCTCTGCGCTTCCAACTGCACTATCCAGCCAGGGTCAATTTGTATTTCAAAGCCACAATATACACACAGTGCTGAAAGTTAGAATGATATGATGTAAAATAATAAAATACTACAAATAGTAGATTATAAAATATTTCCTATTTTATATGTTTTGGTTTTCTTTACAGGGACAGAGAGAGAGTCAGAGAGAGGGATAGATAGGGACAGACAGACAGGAACGGAGAGAGATGAGAAGCATCGATCATTAGTTTTTCGTTGCCCTTGCGACACCATAGTTGTTCACTGATAGCTTTCTCACATGTGCCTTGACCGCGGGCCTTCAGCAGACCGAGCCACCCCTTACTGGAGCCAGCGACCTTGGGTCCAAGCTGGTGAGCTTTTGCTCAAGCCAGATGGGCCCGTGCTCAAGCTGGCGACCTCAGGGTCTCGAACCTGGGTCTTCCGCATCCCAGTCCAATGCTCTATCCACTGTGCCACTGCCTGGTCAGGCACCACTGCTTTTCTTGCCAAAGAGGCAAGAAAAGTGGTGAAACCAGAGGAACATTACACTTTGGTTTCCCTCTGTTCTCACCCTGACCCAGGCGTGGCTAAGTCTGAGTCTTAACAGTGATCATTTGGTAGAACTTTGAAGACGCTTGAAATTATAATCATTCAACTTCATTTCCTGACTTTGGTGTAAAAGCAATATGAATTCAGTAGAAACTGTACTTCAAGTTTTGAATTTTTTTCTTCTTCTTTTCCAAGTGAGAGGAGGGGGAGATAAACAGACTCCTACATGCACCCCAACCAGGATCCACAAGCAACCAACCCCATCTGGGGCGATGCTGTCAACAGAGCTATTTTTTTTAGTGCCTGAGGTGGAGTCTGCACAGAGCCATCCTCAGTTCCTGGGGCCAATGCCCTCGAACCAGTTGAGCCATGGCTCTGGGACGGGGTGAGAGAAAGAGTGAGGAAGGTGAAGGGTAGAAAAGCAGATGGTTGCTTCTCCTGTGTGCCCTGACTGAGAATCGAACCCAGGACATCCGCAAGCCAGACAAGGCCCAAGTGCTGAATTTTTATCATTTCTTGCGCTATAACATATGGTAGGACACTGTGTTATGAGGCTGAGCAGCAGAAGGGAGCCACACCTCCCAGTCAGACACACAATCATGAGGGTAAACAATGATGCTGTGTAGTGTAGTATTAAGTACATTTTCAACTTGACATGGGCTTATCAGAACATAACCCCATCATAAGTTAAAAGTATCTTTAATGTCCCTCTTTCCCCTACCCTGAAGCCAGAAAGGCAGTACTACAAAAAACTTTATGTGTCATTCAGGAGTTCCCACATTGTTATGTGCTATTGCTTTCTTTAAATTTGTCAGAAAGTTGACCCAGATTCAAGGGATGGGGAAACAAATTCCACATTTTTTTCACTGAGGCATAATTGATATACAATATTATATTAATTTTCAGGTATATAATGATTAAATATTTGTATATATTGCAATATGATCACCACAACTCTAGTCAGATCCCCATCTTGATGGGAGGAACTACATGTTTAACAACCTGTGTGTATACTTATATATTGTATATATTTACCACACCCTGTCAGTGTCCCCCACATATATTTGTGTTTATTTACATGTCCATTTCTTAACTTTTTTGAATTAAATTTGAATAACTGGTAGTAGTGTAGATTAGTTTTCTTCCAATGTCAATTATTTTTGGTTTATTTCAAAGAGTGCTTTGGAAAGCTTTCCTGAACTAACAATAATTACTCGAGACACTAAAGCAAAAAGTGGGGGATCTGCTATTTCCAAAATCAAAATGAACGGCAAAGCTTACAATAAGAAAACTCTAAGGACTTCTAAAACAACCACTAAATCTGCACAAGTAAGTATGTATTAATTGATGTTAATTCTACTTCTGGTAATAAAATTCCTACTTAAAAAACTGAAACAAGGAAGGATTTTACTATAATGTTGTTAAATGTCAAATTTTCAGGTAGGAATAAGCAGCTCTGGCCAAGGAACAGGGATTCAGTCTATCTTTGTTTTTCTCTAGTGCCTAGCCCAGCATCTGGCATATTGTAAATGCTCACAAATTTTTTTTAAGTGAGAGGAGGGAAGATAGAAAGACAGACTCCCACATGCACCCCAACTGGGATCTACCTGGCAACCCCAGTCTGGGGATGATATTTCAGTCAACCAAGCTAGCCTCAATGCCTGAGGCCTATGCTCAAACTGAGCCACTGGCTATGAGAGGGGAAGATTGAGAGAAGGGGGAGATGGAGGAGAGGAGAAGCAGATGGTCCCTTCTCATGTGTGCCCTGACTAGGGATCAAACCTGGCCAGAGCCTTTTTTTTTCTACAAATTTTTTAAATAGGCTAGTAAGCAAGGAATCATACCATGCCTGTATTAATATTTTTATATAGTTTTTTAATCAATATATATAAATATATACAGATAATGAGAGTGAACACATTCCAAAAGATTCAGTATTGATTCTATATCTACAAAATTATTAAAATTAGAATGCATTCATTTTCAAGTATGGTCTAAATTAATGCCTTTTCAGAAGAAGTGATAGGGTCACTTATTTTTCAATACAAACTATTTTAGTGCCTATAGTATGCCAAATACAGTTATAAGTGTTAAGAATACAACAGTGAAATATGGTAAAAAATCCTTGCTGTCATGTTGTTTATATTGGGGGTTGGTGTATTTAATAAATAGAAAGCTATTCAAGTTTTAGTAAGGTTAAAAAAGTTATTAAAATATAGTTGCAAAACAGTATGTATAGTATGATTCCCTTCCATTACAAAATTAGTGTTAATGTACATTGTAATGAAGGGAAGCATGGAAAAATGTATGCAGTAACATTCTGTTAACCTTGTTTATCTCTGAACCAAGAGATTATAGGATTCTTTTACTTTATAAGTCATCTTATGTTTACTGCTGAAGCTTTTCTGTAATGCTAAATATTTTGAAATAGTATGTATTTATTTTCAGGAAAAAGAGTGAAGATTTAAAAATATAATTTAAATTCTTATTTTGACTAAGCCCCTTGTTAATAATAGCTTATTAATACAAGCTAATTTCTATCCAAACAAATCACTTTTAAAATTTCAACTGAGACTTCTGGTCTAGTTTTCATAAAAGTATTCTTATATCAGATGCTCCATGAAATAAATGTCTTTTTTCTTGTTATAGGAGTTTGCTGTTGATCCAGAGAAAATACAGTTATATGCTTTGTATCATTCACTCCATCATTACAAATATCATGTTTATCTGATATGTAAAGATGAGGTAATTTATTTTCTCATTCATTTTAAAAAGAAATAATATGTTTTTCCAAACTTTAAGGAGACTGTAGCTATATTATTTTTAAATTGTTAAAGAGAATTAAAATTTTTAAAAATTCCTTTATTGATCTTAGAGAGAAAGAGGTAAGAAATAGAAACATCAATTTGTTGTTCCACCCATTTATGCATTCATTGGTTGACTGTTGTATGTGCCATGACTGAGGATCAAACCCACAACCTTGTCGTATTAGGATGACATGCTAAACAAATTAACTACCTAACCAGGGCTCAAAGAGAATTGTTTAAAAATGTATTCTTCTGGCCTATCCAGGCTGTGGCACAGTGGATAGAGCATCGGACTGGGATGCAGAAGACCCAGGTTCGAGACTCCGAGCTCGCCAGCTTGAGCGCGGGCCCATCTGGCTTGAGCAAAAGCTCACCAGCTTGGACCCAAGGTCGCTGGCTCCAGCAAGAGGTGGCTCGGTCTGCTGAAGGCCCGCAGTCAAGGCACATGTGAGAAAGCAATCATTGAACAACTAAGGTGTCGCAACGGCAACGAAAAACTAATGACTGATGCTTCTCATCTTTCTCCGTTCCTGTCTATCCCTATCTGTCCCTCTCTCTGTCCCTGAAAAAAAAAATGTATTCTTCTGACCTGGCCTGTGGTGGAACAGTGGATAGAGCCTCAACTTGAAGCACTGCACTGCCAGTTCAAAACCCTGGTCTTGCTCAGTCAAGGTACATATGACAAACAATCAATGAACAACTCAAGTGAAACAACTATGAGTTGAAACTATTTGTTTCCCCTTCCCGTCTATCTCCTTTGTCTGTAAACTCTATAAATACAATCTTTAAAAACTATATATTTAAAAAGATGTATTCCGATCCTCTTGGTTATGCAGTGTACCCAGATTAATCTGAGGCTTACCGCTTCTCATAGGAGCTATATGTGGTAATGTTCTTAAGTTGTTAGTGCTTGCTTTACATTGCCATAATAAGTAGTGCTTTATTGTATTTTCTTCTCTCATAATGTATGAGCCTGTTTTAATTCACTTCAGTCACTGCTGATAGCTGTCTTCCTTATCACTAGAATAATGGCCTATCCCACTTAATTGTAGTGAAATGGGAGTTTTATGCCCTGACTTGAAGAAATGGTAGTTAAAATTTAATTGTAGTTTTTAAGTATCATAATTTAGTTGCTCAGAAATTGTGTGTGATAGTAATGACACAGTGTGTCCGTAAAGTCATGGTACACTTTTGACCGGTCACAGGAAAGCAACAAAAGACGATAGAAATGTGAAATCCGCACCAAATAAAAGGAAAGCTCTCCCAGTTTCATACCTATTCAGTGCAGTGCGATGTGGGCTCCATTTGTTGCCCTACACACATCCAAATGATAGTGAAGTTATTGCCACACACGGGTAAGGACGTCTGGTGTAACAGTGAATAACATCTGTGATTCTCTGTTTTAAGTGATTAATGTCGTTGATACGTTCAATGTACACATGTTGCTTCACATAACCCCAAAAGTAAAAGTTTAAGGACGTCAGATCCTGGGATCTTGGTGGCCATGGCTTGACAGAACCCCTGCCTATCCACCGCTGGGGGAATGTTCTATACAGAAACTCTCGAACAATGGTGGCGTAGTGTGGAGGAGCGTCGTCCTGTTGAAAGATGACACCTTCTGGAAATTGTGGCACTGCATACAATTCCAACATGTCAAGATAGGTGTTTGCCGTCACAGACTGCTCCGTGGAAAAAAATGGGCCTATCACCTTATCATGCATCAGGCCACACCACACGATCACTTTAGGGGTGTCAGGTTAGTACTCAACGTAGGCTTGAGGATGTTCAGCAGCCCATATTTGAACGTTATGGCGATGAACATGTCCACAGATATGGAAGGTCACCTCATCGCTAAACACAATCTTCTGCAAAAATCTTGCATCATTGTCGATCTCATGAAGCATATCTGTAGCAAACGCACATCGTGTGGGTCTATCCGCCGGTTTGATAGCGTGCAACAGCTGCAATTTGTACCCCGTAAAACAGAGACGTTTCTTTAACACCTTATGAACTGTAGTCTTGCTTAGGTGTAATTGTCGAGCACACGCACGCACAGACTTTTTAGGGCTCCTTAGGTAGCTATCCCATATAGCCTCTACAGACTCGTCACTGACTGATGGCCTCCCAGAACGGGGTTTCTCCACCAAACTGCCGGTTTCCTTCAACTGCTTACCCCACCGAGTAATGTTATTCCTATGTGGTGGCGCTTTGTTATAAACGTGCCGATGTTCACGTTGCACTTTGGTCACGGATTTGAATTTAGCGAGCCACAGAACACACTGAACTTTCCTCTGTACTGTCCACATCTAGACTGGCATGGCCGTGGGCTGCTCCGCTGTATACACTGTGTTACCTCATCATCTGTGCATGGGCACATGCTGCCACATCATCCTACAGAACCTGGGAGGGTTTTCCTTTTATTTGGTGCAGATTTCACATTTCTATCGCCTTTTATTGCTTTCCTGTGATCAGTCAAAAGTGCACCATGACTTTACGGACACACTGTACTTTGTGGGTGGGATATAAGGTTCATTTCTTCAGCGTTTACTACCTATTTTGACTAGCACTATCAGTTTTCTAATTAAAAAGGGTTAAGTTTACTCAAAGCTATAACTGATATATTTGATAATAGTCTGGTATTGAAAGATGTTCATAAATCTAACCTGTTTAGCAAAGAAGAAAGTAAAAGTCGTCGTGGAAAGTATGTTGACTATTTTTACAATAAATACATGGACAATTTTGTCATTCTGCTTTTAACACAATTGAAATGAATTGAGAAAGTTTGGACCATTTTTCCTAGCCTTCTTTTCTGCTCCCATGGAGCCAAAAATGTTAGGATTAGACTTCATCCAAATTTATATGAAATAATTATTCTCCATGGATGGATTTTTTAAAAAAATATCAATAATTACAGGTGAATTAATAAACACTCTTTTCATTCAGGTACAGGAATAATAAGCCCTTATGAAGAGCATATTATCAAAGTATAAGCTAATGTGGCAATTTTCTTTCTTTTAGATCTCTTCTGTGCAGAAAAAAAATGAAGATTTAGGACAGGAAGAAATTGTTCAACTTTGTATGAAAAATGTAAAATGGGTAGAAGACCTATTTGAAAAATTTGGAGAACTTCTAAATCATGTACAGCAGAAATGTTCCTAACATTTACACAAAAATTCCGTCTATTTTATAGCACTAATGAAATGGTAGAGGGGGAGATCAAAGAGCGTCTAGGGCCTCGGATAATCAATGGCAAGCAGTGGTCTCCTGCAGGCATGCCTGTTTTCCGCATGGAACTTGCTGGCATCATGACTTCTGCTAACTTTAGGACCGTGGTGCTGCCAAGGAAGTCAGTCCTTCAGAATGGACCTACTTCCCACCGCATTTTTATCCTAATAAATAATCTTTCTATTTTGTACACTATTGGGTAACTGAGTTTTATTTTCAGAAATGTTTTGACAAATGATGAAGCATGCACTAAATATAATTTTTTTTATTGCTAGAGAGATAACACTTAAGTAGCTTGATTATTTTCTCCTGACTGACTAAACACCAGAATGAAAGAGAAGTGGCAGAAATTATGTTTGCATTCACATCTGGCCACAAAATGGAAAGTATTGTACATTATGTTAACAGATCTGGTGTGCTGTGACATTCTGTATGAGAATATCATCAATATATAATATAACATAAAGAAACTGTGTTCTGCTTTATGAACTTATTTTACTCAACATGTTCAGGAAACTGGATATGGAATTGGTGCAATTCTGTGACTGCTTTTTATGTCAAATTATATTGTGATGAAAAAAAACAATAACATACTATTTTCCCTGTCTTAAAGAAAAGTATTTTCTTTTATACTGTTTTTCCTTTGGAGAAATTTTCAATTGTACACTTTACTTCACCAATAGTTGTATTTTTCACAAGGAAAATTTGTGGCTATAATTATGTTTGATGTATCTGTAATATACTTTTCATTATTTTCAGTAAATCTTATTTAGTTATATATTGAATTTCTATTGTGAATTCTATCTTGAGGTAACCATTTTTGTTTATACAGATTTGTTTCAGTGTTATCCAGAATATGCATTCAGTACTAAAATTAGTTTAGCTTTATAATAGGGTTGTGTTAGACACTGCTATGATTTTCTGATTCATGAAAATAAATTTCTTACTAAATTAGCACTTGATTAACTGATTTGTTGAAACAAAAATCTAACTACATTATACATTTTAAAGAATAAGATTTAAAATGAGACAACATGCAGTGTTAAACACAGCTTACCTGACCCTTAGAACTGGAAGTGGTAGAGCACTCCTTCTGGTGCCTTTCTAACCTTTATACATGCTATTGTAGCTTTCCTTAGTTTGCTAGCTAGTGTGTCAAGTACTTTAGCTGAGACAGTGAATCTATTAGGTTCAACATGACCTTGTGTTTTACTTGTGTTTGCCAACAGGATGCCTTATTTGTTTGAGAAAAAGATTTGCTTAGTGTCCTTCCTAATTATCTCCTTTTTTAGTATTCTAAATAAGTTGTGAATCATCAAACTTTTGTTTATTTTACCACCATTTAGTGCCTTAAGTCCTAATAAGAAAGCAGTGTTACTGCTCACTGCCCAAATAAGTGCTTATGTGGCTATTGCTATTGTCTTCGTTTTGCATTAAGAGGCCAACTTCTTATTAAAAACCTCAGTAAACTGGCAAAGAATTGAAGGTAACGTGGCTTGATTTGAGAATTAAACATTGTAGCATTGAATAAAAAGTAAGTAGTTGAATTAAGCTTCCATATTTATTTCTGATGGCTATTTTTTAAAGCAATAATACTTAATTCAACAATCTTTGTACTTATCATCAGACAAGATACTCAATAATCAAAGTTTCTCTCAAGGGTTAAATGTTTCATTTCTGAAAGTTTAAAAAAACCTGTTTAGGCAGTTTATTTTTAAAAAAGTAAACTATTAGATTCATTTTGCTAGTTCAAATAAGAGTCTATGCAGTGAGAGCATCATAAAATTAGTTTTGCTAAGTGTAGAAGAGTAGGAAGCAGCCATATCTCTTTCTGTTATTGATTCTGGACAGAATTGCTTTCTTTTTTTATCCAAAGTACAGAGTCGAGAACTACATCTCCTAATGTAATGTTAAAGTATACATCTTTACGTTACTCCTCAGCTTACTTGCCTGAGTCACTGATGGTTTATTTATTTTTAAAAGCCGTCTTGCATTTAGATAACTTAGAGTACATGTTTGAAATCACTAGCCACATTTTTTTCATAAGGCGCATGGAAAACAGATGTTTCCTATAGAAAATCACCCATTTTCTTTTCAACTGCAGTTGTATTCATTACAATAAAACAAGTGTTTTTATAATATCAGAGGCCAAATCTGTAATACAGTCTGGAGGAGACCCTGTTGTTTTCTACCATCATCTCATCTGATCCATATAGCACAGGCCACGACATCAAACTTGGGACTTATGGGACAGTGGGACAATTATGACAACTATACATAAATCCATCCTTAATGAAGTTGAATAAGTAGCTGGTTAGTATTCACATTCCTTGCCAGGGAGTTTGAAATTTAAAATATAGAAATAACTTTAGATTGTAGATTGAGTTAAAGAGAATAAAGCACATGTTGCCATAACCCAGGAAAACATTTTTAAGAAAGATTAGGTTTTCTACCTCCAGATATCTGGAAATAATATAAAAAACATCATGTTGGTGTTTATTTATATAGTTCAGATTAATGGTTGGAGAAGTGGCTTAGAAAACACTAGTTAAGATGGAAAAATCTTAAATTTAAAATTAATCAGAAAATGTTCAGATTACTTTCATATTTGTAAAATTTTAAAATAAAATTACATGTTGCTCATACATTACTATTTTCAGAGCTTTCCTCGTAGTTTTTAAAGTCTCATTTTCCTTTTACTACACATATTTATTTTCATTAGAGCAGCTCTTTTCCAACCTATAACTTTGGATATATCCCCATAAAACCAATGTAGCAGCAGGGTTACTGAGTCACCTTTGGGTTCCAAAACTTTCTTCAAACGTACAAGTTGTGAATTTGTATTGTATTTGTAGAAGACAGTTTTAGTTTTAAACTGTAGTTCCATCTGTTTCTAACAGAGTGAAATATCCCAGGGTAACTGCTTCTGTGTCAGTTGCTCTTCACACATAAACTGCACAAATGAACAATGTACATTATTGGTTGTACATTAACTTACATGTGCAACTTTTGGCACCTGTGTTCATAAATGCATGTTTTCACAAATCACCTTTATTCATAAGTGACAATAACTGAAGTTAAGGATACAAAGAAACCTACATTTGTAGTCCAGAGTTATAAGTGGTCCATAATACAATGTATGGAAATGTGAAAGACAATTTTGTATATTTGTTTGTTACTAACTCAAATCATTGAAATGAAAACAATTTTTAAACAATAAAATCAGAATGTTTGGGGGTTTGTTCTATTTTTTAAAAATTGAAAATATGTATTAGGCAAAACCATTATCATGTTACAGATTTCTCATAACATATGTCATGTTGCAGAATCCTAAACAAAGTTATTAGGTATAGATGGTATAGGAATCACTCGGTAAGTATTTCAACTAAAAATATTGTGAACATATTTGTTGTTTTCGTTAGTTTTGGTTGTAAAAGCACTTATCCCTTGATTTATTATACATAGTTCAAAACTAAAGCTTTGCCTGACCAGGCGGTGGCACAGTGGATAGAGCATCGGACTGGGACGCAGAGTACCCTGGTTTCAAACTCCAAGGTCGCCAGCATGAGTGCAGGGTCCCTGGCTTTAGCCCAAGGTCGCTGGCTTGAGCTAGGGGGTCACTCGCTCTGCTGGAGCTCCCTGGTCAAGGCACATAAGAGAAAGCAATCATTGAACAACTAAGGAGCAGCAACGAAAAATTGATGCTTCTCATCTGCCTTCCTGTCTTTCGTATCTGTTCCCCTATCTCTTGCACAAAAACAAAAAAACTAAAGCTTTAATATAATCAATGATCTCGATCAAAAAAAGTTTTAAAATTCTGTAACATATCCCCATTTGTTTGCTGAAATTGCTATTCATTTTAATATTTTTCACAAAATATTTTAGAACAGTCATTATTCAAATTGCCCATTACAAACCTAAATGAAAGAACTTAACACTACACTGCTTTGTTAATGTCTTACGGTTCCTTTTTATTAGTATTTTAAAAAGTACTTTGTATCCCAGAGAAACTAAACTCAGTTATTTAACCTGGCTCTTCTCAAGGAAAATATAAAAGGGAATACTGTTTCCCTTGTAGAAATTGTTTTTTTTCTTAATGTTTATCTTACTGATTTTAGAGAGAGGAAGGGGGAGAGAGCAGGAACATGGATCTGTTCCTATATGTGCCCTGACCAGGGATTAAATCAGCAACCTCTGTGCATCAGGATTATGCTTTAACCAGTGCTGCTATCCAGTTGGCCAGGGCCATTTTCTTTAATTTGTTTTATTGATTTTAGAGAAAGACAGAAACATCCATCTGTTTTTGTAAGTGCCTTCACCGGAGATCTAGGCAGCAGCGTTCATGTATCTGGATGCTGCTCTAACCAGCTGAGCTATCTGGGCAGGGCTCAACTAGGTCTTGGCATCAGCTTAACACACGCTTTCAGTTCTCAATATGGCACGGGTCATAAGGTTATGTATTATGGATTTTCCTTTTTCTGTACTGTGGCTTTAAGTAAAATTCCTAGATTTTACTAATATCCATGTTTAAATGCAAGTTAAAAAGCACATTCCAAAGTGGAATTGAAACTGGATTATTGAAAATTTTAGGAGAATATATACATATAATCTCCATTCTTCACTTAAAATGAATAACTTAGAGCTGACTGACTGGTTTCAAATAAAAGATAAGGTTCCCTGTTAGTATATTGTTAAACCTTATCTATTTTGTGATGTTAATCAGGAGTCAGGAAGTTACATTGCAAAAATAACTTGTTTCACATAACTTACCTGTGATACTTGGAGTTTACTGTTTATATCCAAATCAAGTACAGGTGTTCTTTTAATTTAGCTCCTTAAAGTACAAGGGTAAGCAAAAGTAGGTTTATAGATGTTTGTATGGAAAATAATACAATTATTAATAAATACACCTTGGCTAGTTAGCTCAGAGCACTGTCCCGAGCTGGTCAGGGCACATACGGGAAGTAAACAATGAATGCATAACTAAGTGTAACAACAAATTAATGCTTCCTTCTGACCCTCTATACAAAAATAAATAAATTTAAAAATATTTAAATAATACAAGAATCAAATCTTGCACCTGACCAGGGGGTGGCACAGTGGAGAGAGCATCGGACTAGGATATGGAAGACCGGGTTCGAGACCCCGAGGTTGCCAGCCTGAGCACAGGCTCATATGGTTTGAGCAAGGCTCTCCAGCTTGAGCCCAAGGTCACTGGCTCAAGCAAGGGTTACTTGGTCTGTAGTGCCCTGATCAAGGCACATACGAGAAATCAATCAATGAACAGCTAAGGAGCTGCAACAAAGAAATGATGTTTCTCCTCTCTCTCCCTTTCTGTTTGTCCCTGTCTGTCCCTCTCTCTGATTCTGTCTCTGCCACAAAAAAACAAACAAAAAAATCAAATCTTGCATATTCACAACTATAAATCTACTTTTGTCATATTTAGAATATGACAACAATGAAAATCATTTAAGACAGAAAAGAAAATAATATACATAATAGAAATGCTTTTCTTAAATTGCAACCAAAATTACTTTTCTCGTCCTTCACAATCTTTCCATAGCTTTTCATAGACTTTAATCCAAACTCTATCAAAGTTTAAAAAGCCCTTTACAGTACAGTCTCTCCTTCCTGTTGCCCTTCATCTATGTGGCCCAGTCTTAATGAACTTTTTTTTTTTTTTTGTATTTTTCCAGTGAGAAGGAGGGGAGAGCGGCAGACAGACTCCCACATGCGCCTAACCGGGATCCACCCGGCATGCCCACCAGGGGGGCGATGCTCGGCCCATCTGGGGTGTTGCTCCACTGCAACCAGAAAGAACCATTCTAGTGCCTGAGGTGGAGGCCATGGAGCCATCCTCAGCGCCCAGGCAACTTGGCTCAAATGGAGCCTTGGCTGCTGAAGGGGAAGAGAGAGACAGAACGGAGAGGGGGAAAGGTAGAGAAGCAGATGGGTGCTTCTGTTTGCCCTGGCCAGGAATCAAACCTGGGACTTCCACACGCCAGGCCGATGCTCTGCCCCTGAGCCAACCGGCCAGGGCCTGAACTTTCTTTTTTTAATTTATTGATTTTTAGAGAGGAGAAAGAAGGGGGAGGGGGCGGGAAGCATCAACTTATAGTAGCTGCCTCTCCTGTGTGCCTGCACTGAGCAACCTGGGGTTTCGAATCAGCATTCCAGGTCAACAACACTTTATCCCCTGTACCACCCCAGTCACGTTTTTGTTTTTATTTTTTTAATCGATTTCAGAGAGGGAAGGGGGAGAGAGAGAGACAGGAACATAAATCTGTTCCTGTGTGTGCCCTGACCGGGGATCGAACTGGCAACCTCTGTGCTTCAGGAGGAAGCTCTGGCAGGGGTTTAATAAACTTCTTTAAGGTCTTTATATATGTATGTTTTTTCTTGCCTCCGGTCCTTCCTGTTATCTCAGCTGAACTATTCTTCCTTCATCTCTTATTTCTTCAGATTTCACTTTAACATCACTTCTTCTAACCGGATTATATTTTAACCCTCTGGATCAGATCAGGTGCTCTGTGAGCATTTACCACACTTTGTTGTTGCTTGATTGGTGCACTCTCTTATGCTTGATATTGTCAACTCCTAATGGTAGGACCCAAGTGTCTTTTGCTCTCTATTGCATTCCCAGTATCTAGTTTCATTAAATATTTGATGAATAACGATATACAAAAGGAAAGATACAGGGAGTATTAACAATGCAAAAACAAAATATTCACTGGATTTTTGCAATAAAAATATTAATGGCCATAGTGAGCAGTAGTAATTGCAACATGAGGAGAAAATGTCAATACTGAGAGTTTGTATAATACAAGAATTTCTGGCATTTTAAGAAAAATTGAAATGTAGTGGCCATGGTATTTTACATTTTGTCCACATGCAGAGAGAGCCCAGGGACCAGGATTTCACATTCCTGTCTTGGGGTTTGACACTCTCCACATAGAATAATTAGGGATGAAAGTCCTGGTAAAAGTAAGTGAATGTTTCTGGTAGATATACTTATTGTGAGCAAAGTACTTGGGGGAAGAATTCATTTACTTGGAGAAGTCAGGGAAACCTTCACGGAAGCACTAATAAAACGAGCCTCAGGTTGGGACAACTTTAACGGATGGGAAGATGACAATATTTAGTTTGTATTCAGGAGAATGGTTTCTGCTTCAGTTCTGTCACTGAACTAGTTCTATTTACAAACATGTTATATGAAGATCTGGATGTTTCTCTTCCTCAAAATGAGGCAAGTCTTAAGCTGTTAATGTTCTTGATAGATTGGAATGGTAGGAGAAATACAAAGTGTCTACTGTTGGCAGCCTAAAAAGGGGTACAGCATAAAAGTAAGAATGTAAAGGCCTTACCACATTATTAACTATCGTTTACTAACTTGCAAGACTCACAAAGTCATTGAACAGCTATATTACACACAAACCGATCAGTACTTAGTTCATCTTGTAACACTAGTGTAGGATTAGTTAGAAACATGTCTGGCCTGACCTGCAGTGGTGCAGTGGATAAAGCATTAACCTGAAACACTGAGGTTGCCGGTTCAAAACCCTGGGCTTACCTGGTCAAGGCACACATGGGAGTTGATGCTTCCTGCTCCTCCCCCTTCTCTCTCTCTCTAAAAATGAATAAATAAAATAAAATAAAAAAAAGAAACATGTCTGATATCAACAGTTAAATATGGAGTACTTAAGGTCTGTATTCAATTAGTTTTCTATCTCCAACAGCATGTCTTCTATACAATAGGCACCATAAATGTGATGGACAGATGGATGAATATATAAAAGAGTTTATTTGGAATAAGTTTGGAGTTTTCAAGATGGCATCTTAGTAGTTCAAAATGCCAAACTACCAGTGGTCCATCCCCTGCTTTCTCATTCTGTCTTTAATAGAAAATCTCTTAGAGTACTTATCTTTTGCATGTCACTCTCTTAGTTCTTACTGTGCTTCTTAACAGACCAGAGTCTATTCTCTTAATTATTACATTTAATTTCCATTTAATCTATGGAAGTGAATGGGGTATCATCAGAGAGCAGGCATCTTTCAGCAGTGAAGGCAAAGAATTCAAAACACTAGCAACAATCTGAAAAAGAACCTGGCTTCAGAATGAATTTTTTTCTTTTAATTTTATTTTTTTAATGTATTTATTTATTTTACAGGGACAGAGAGAGAGTCAGACAGAGGGATAAATAGGGACAGACAGACAGGAAAGGAGAGAGGTGAGAAGCATCAACCACCAGCTTCTCGTTGCCACTGCGACACCATAGTTGTTCATTGACTGCTCTCCCACATGTGCCCCGACCGCAGGCCCTCAGCAGAGGGAGCAACCCCTTGCTGGAGCCAGCGACCCAAGGGTCCGCGCTCAAGCTGGCAAGCCCAGAGTCTCGAACCTGGGTCCTCCGCATCCCAGTCCGACACTCCATCCACTGCGTCACCGCCCGGTCAGGCCAGAATGAATTTTTAAAATTAGCTTTTTTTACATACACTCTTTATCAATGCCTTTAAAACTGTTAATGCGCCAATCTTTATAAAGTCTTTTAAATGCCAATCCTCCATTGAGTTTATTATAAGATAATGATATTTGACTTAAGTAGAAGTCAGGAAGTTAGGGCTTTTCACAGCCATTGCTAATGCAAATGCATTAACTTTATCACAGGAGTTTGCAAATAATTCACTATCTAAAAGATTATGCATTAAAGCACCATTCACAAAGCACTGCAAAGCAAAAACTTGTTTTTAAAGTATGTCCATATTGCTCGTAAACAAACACTGCCATTCAAATAAGATGAAAAGTCATCACTATAACTGGTCGTTGAGCACCACTCTTAGCAGCTATAACAAAATGTAACAGAATAGCCTGACCAGGCGGTGGCGCAGTGGATAGAGCCTCGGACTGGGATGCGGAAGACCCAGGTTCGAGACCCCGAGCTCGCCAGCTTGAGCGCGAGCCCATCTGGGTTGAGCAAAAAGCTCGCAAGCTTGGACCCGAGGTCGCTGGCTCCAGCAAGGGGTTGCTCGGTCTGCTGAAGGCCCGCAGTCAAGGCACATGTGAGAAAGCGTGAACAACTAAGGTGTCCCAACGGCAATGAAAAACTAGTGATTGATGCTTCTCACCTCTCTCTGTTCCTGTCTGTCTGTCCCTGTCTATCCCTCTCTCTGACTCCCTCTGTCCCTTTAAAAAAAAAAAATAGTAACAGAATAGTTGGCTTAAACAACAAAAAAATTATTTTCTTACACATCTGGAGGCTAGAATTCCCAGATCAAGACCCAGCAGTTTGTTGCTGGTGAGAACTCTTCCAGGCTTGCAGATGGTCTGCCTTCTTGCTGTGTTCTCAAATGGCAGTGAAAGCAAGCTCTCAGGTGTTTCTGCCCACATTAATGACCTTATTTAACCCTAATTACTTTTGTGTGTGTGTGTGTGTGTGTGTGTGTGTGTGTGTGTGTGTGTGTGTGTGTGTGACAGAGACAGAGAAAGGGGCAGATAAGGACAGACAGGAAGGGAGAGAGATGAGAAGCATCAATTCTTTGCTGCAGCTCCTTAGTTCACTGATTGCTTTCTCATACGTGCCTTGACCAGGGGTCTACAGCAGACTGAGTGACCCCTTGCTCAAACCAACGACCTTAGGCTTCAAGCTAGAGACCATGGGGTCATATCTATGACTCTGCGTTCAAGTGAGATAAGCCCACACTCAAGCCAGCGACCTCGGGGTTTCAAACCTGCATCCTCTGTGTCCAGTCCGACACCGTATCCACTGCGCCACTGCCTGGTCAGGCTAACCCTAATTACCTTTCAAAGACTCCATCATCTCAAAATACCAACACACTGAGGGTCAGGGTTTCAAAAATGAGTTTGGTGTGACAAAAATATTCAGTCCATGATAACCACTGAGGTGTCAACTATGGCATAGAAAAGACTTAAAGCTAGCCCTGCACATAGTTATCACAGTTTGGCTTAAAATGATCTCTCTGGGCTATCCAGAGGCAAGAACACTATATCCTGACCAGACGGTTGCGCAGTAGATAGAGCGTCAGACTGGGATGTGGAGGACCCAGGTTCGAGACCCCGAGGTCGCCAGCTTGAGCGCAGGTTCATCTGGCTTGAGCAAGGCTCACCAGCTTGAGCCCAAGGTCGCTGGCTTGAGCAAGGGGTTACTCGGTCTGCTGTAGCCTATGAGAAATTGATTAGTGAACAACTACGGAGCGGCAATGAAGAATTGATGTTTCTCATGTCTCCCTGTCTGTCTGTCCCTCTCTCTGACTCTCTGTCTCTGCTACAAAAAAAAAAAAAAAAGAGCACTATATATACACACCTCTCTTCTGCTCTACGATTTTCAGAGATTCATAATGAAACTCCCTTCACATACAGGCCAAAGACCTTTGCTACTGAGTCAAAGGAAAACAATATTTTCAATTAAATTAAAAAGATAATGTCAAAGTGTTTTAAATGTAGCTAATGCATGCTCACAGGGATTTTATAAAAGTTAACACATTAGAAAAGTAGAAACTCTAAAATTGACCTAAACTTTTCCTTTAAATTAGAGAAAGAAGCCTGACACAGGTGGCACAGTGGATAGAGTGCTGACCAGAACGCTGAGGTCCCTGGTTAGAAACCCTGAGGTCACCAGTTTGAGCACCAGATAATCGACACGATCCCAAGGTCACTGGCTTGAGCTAACCTCCCTCCATCAAGGTGCATATGAGAAGCAATCAATGAACAACTAAAGTGAAGGAACTACAAGTTGATGCTTCTCATCTCTCCCCTCCCTCTTTTTCTCCTCTCCTGTCTCTCTCAAGTAAAAAATAAAAATAAAATAAAATAAAATAATATATATATATAAAGAAAAACAAATACCAAAGTACAAAGTAGAAATAAAATAATAAGAGCAGAAATTAATGAAATAAATCAAGGAAACCAAAAGCAAGTTCTTTGAGAAGAAAAATAAAATTGAGAAACATCATACCAGGATAATCACGAGAGGTTACTAATATTAGAAATGAGTGTGAAGGCAACACTTATTTTCAAGAACATTGAAAAGATTATAAAGAAATTATCACAAATAACTTTATGCCAATAAATCTGACAACTTAGAAGGAACAGACAAACCTTTTTTTCTTTGTTTGTAAGTGAGAGAGAGAGAGAGATGGACAGACAGGAAGGGAGAAAGATGAGAAAAGCATCAACTCATGTGGCTTTTTACTTGTTCATTGATTGCTTTCTCATATGTGCCTTGACCGAGGGGGGGGCCTCCAGCTGAGCCAGTGACCCCTTGCTCAAGCCAGTGACCATGTTCTCAACCTAGTGAGCCTGCACTCAAGCCAGAGGATCCTGCACTCAAGCCAGTAACCTCAGGGTTTTGAACTTGGGTCCTCGGCATCCCAGGCCAATGCTCTATCCACTGTGCTGTCGCTTCCTCAGGCACAGACAAACTTCTTGAACATAAAACTATCAGAGCTCATTCAAGAAAAAATAAATACCTTGAATTTATCTTTGTATATTGGGTCTGTACCCTGTAGTCTTGTTGAAATTTCTCATCAGCTCCAAGTTTTCTCAATGGATTCCTTGAGATTTTCTATATACAGCATGTGTCATGCACAAATGTAGTTTTTCCTCTTTCTTTACAATCTTTTTTTTTTTTTTTTGCCTAATTGCTCTGGCTAGAACAACTAGTACAATTTTGAAAAGAAGTGGATTTCTTTGTCTCACCATTAAGTATAATGTTAGCTCTGGGTTTTTTGTAGAAGCCCTTTATCAGGTTGAAGAAGTCCTTTATATAGTTCTTAGTTTCCTGAGTGTTTTAATCATGAAAGATTACTGGATTTTCTCAAATGCTTTTTCTGAATCTACTAAGATGATAATTTTATTTTTGATTTTTAGTTTATTAATGCGATTTATTAAATTAACTGGTATTCAAATGTTAAACTAACCTTGCATTTCTTATACGAATCCTACTTGACCCATGTAATAAATTCTTATTTTAGGTTGCTAGATTCTGTTTGCTAGTATGTTTTTTTTTTAAGTTTTATTTTATTTTATTCATTTTAGAGAGGAGACACAGAGAGAGAGAGAGAGAGAGAGCGAGAGAGAGAGAGAGAGAGAGAAAGGGGGGAGGAGCTGGAAGCATCAACTCCCATATGTGCCTTGACCAGACCAGTGCAGGGTTTTGAATTGGCGACCTCAGTGTTCCCAGGTCGACGCTTTATCCACTGCGCCACCACAGGTCAGGCTAGTATGTTTTTCTTTTTTTAATTAATTTTATTTAGTTATTCATTTTTACAGAGAGAGGAGAGAGAGAAAGGAAGAGAGTGAAAGAGGGGTGAAGAGCAGGAAGCATCAACTTCCATATGTGTCCCAACCAGGCAAACCCAGGGCTTCGAACCGGCGACCTCAGCATTCGAGGTCGAGGCTTTTATCTACTGCGCCACCATAGGCCAGACTGTTTGCTAGTATGTTGTTGAGAATTTTTGGATCCATTTTCCTAGTAGATATTAGTCTGTAGTATTTTATTTTTTGTGATGTCTTTGTCTTGTTTTGGTTATTTTTTCAATAAATTTGGGAAGTTTTCATTATAGTATTCCTTCAAATATTTTTTCCTGCCTTTTTCTACCTTCTTCCGGTACTACCATTACACAAATGTAGTTGTGCTAGCAGTGTCCCACATTTCTTCTGAGACTTTTCTCATTTATGTTCATTCTTTTTTTTCTCTCTGTTCTTCAGTTTGCATAATATCTTGATCTATATTCAAGTTTACTTATTTTTTCTTCTGTCAGTTCAAATGTACTATTGACTGGTTAGAGCATCATCCCCATATGCAAAGGTTACAGGTTCCATCCCTGGTCAGGGCACATACAGGAGCAGATTGATGTTTCTGTCTCTCTCTTTCTCTCCCTTTCTCTTTCTCTAAAGTCTAAATAAAACAGTTGTACTACTGAGCCCCTCTCATGAGTTTATTATCTTATTTAATGTACTTTTCAACTTCAGAGTTTCCATTTTTTCTTATAATTTCTATTAATACTTGAAGCAATACTATAGCTTCCTTTACTTCTTTAACTGTGGCTTCCTTTAGTTCTATGAACATGTTCATAATAGCTTCTCTGAAGTCTTTTTATGGTAAGTCTGACAGCAGATCACTCTTAATAGACAACTTCTATTGCCTGCTTTCTTCCTGGGTTACAGGTCATATTCTCCTGTTTCTTTACAGTTGTCATAAGTTTTTGTTAGAAACTGGATATTTTCAGATAATATATTATAGCTATAGTAATTCTATTCCCCAGTCCTTTTGAGGACTTTCATTTGCTTATTTGTTTAGTGATTGGCTGGATTATTTCAGTGATGTCTCCCTCCCTACTCACCACACAGTGTTGAGCCTCTGGTGGTGTTCTTCACAGAAGTGCAGGTTTGGGTATGTCCAGTTGTGGAATTCAAATAATTTAACAGTTGGTTCTCTGCTCTAATGACTGTGTAAGTATAAAAAAACGAAATACCAAAAGGTAGTTTATTATTTCATGAATTTAATACTTAAATAAGAACAACAGGCCTTGCCTGTGGTGATACAGTAGATAGAGCATCGACCTGGAACGCTGAGGTCACCGGTTTGAAAACCTGGGCTTGCCCAGTCAAGGCACAGATGGGAGTTGATGCGTCCTGCTCCTCCCTTTCTTCTCCCCCACCCAAAATGAATAAAATATTTTTTTAACCATGGTTTCTGTTTTTTATTTTATTTATTTTTTTTTAAATTTTATTTTATTCATTTTAGAGAGGAGACACAGAGTGAGAGAGAGAGAAAGAGAGAAAGGAGGGAGGAGCTGGAAGCATCAACTCCCATATGTGCCTTGACCAAACTAGTGCAGGGTTTTGAACTGGCGACCTCAGTGTTCCCAGGTCGACAGCTTTATCCACTGCGCCACCACAGGTCAGGCTACCATGGTTTCTGTTTTTTAAAAGATTTATTGATTTTAGAGAAAGGAGAGAGAAAGGGGGAAGGGAGGAACGGGAAGCATCAACTCGTAATTGCTTCCTGTATGTGCCTTGACCCGGCAAGCCCAGGGCTTCAAACTGGCAACCTCAGCGTTCCAGGATGATGCTTTATCCACTGCTCTCCCACAGGTCAGGCAAATAAAATCTTAAAAAGAAAACAAAAAAACAACAACCAATAAAAGAGTTACACAATACTAGATTATGTTATAAAATATTAATGAAAAAATATTAAATAATACCCGACAAAAAACAATAAAACTGTTATTTAAGATATTTCCATACTGCTTCTTGATTGGCGTCCTCACTTGCAATTTTTTTCACCTATGGACGGAATGAACATTAACCACAGGCATTTAGAATACACTGTTACGCAGATTAACGTTAAAAAAGAGAAAGGAATGTAAATTTGTGATTTCCACATTGGGCAGCTGCCCAAGTGCCCACGATAGAAAGAACCCTGATTATAAGTGCCATTTTAACAACCGATATGCCAAACTCAACAAAAAAATAGGTATGCCTGCCTGACCTGTGGTGGCGCAGTGATAAAGCGTCGACCTGGGAACACTGAGGTCGCCAGTTCAAAACCCTGCACTGGTTTGGTCAAGGCACATATGGGAGTTGATGCTTCCAGCTCCTCCCCCCTTTCTCTCTTTCTCTCTCTCTCTCACTCTGTGTCTCCTCTCTAAAATGAATAAAAAAAAAAAAAAAGCTTAAAAAAAAGATAGGTATGCCTGACCAGGTGGTGACACAGTGGATAGAGCGTCGGACTGGGATGTGGAAGACCCAGGTTCGAGACCCCGAGCTCGCCAGCTTGAGCGCAGGCCCATCTGACTTGAGCAAAAAAGCTCGTCAGCTTGGACCCAAGGTCGCTGGCTCCAGCAAGGGGTTGCTCGGTCTGCTGAAGGTCCGTGGTCAAGGCACATGTGAGAAAGCAATCAAGGAACAACTAAAGTGTTGCGACGGCAACGAAAAACTAATGATTGATGCTTCTCACCTCTCTCCGTTCCTGTCCGTCTGTCCCTATCTATCCCTCTCTCTGACTCTCTCTCTGTCCCTGTAAAAGAAAAAAAAAAAGGTATCGGTTCTGCCAAACTCATGTGGATCAGCTGAATCCCACCATTGTCTATGATCCCATGCTCAAACTAGCAACCTCAGGGTTTTGGACCTGGGTCCTCACTGTCCCAGGTTGAAGCTCTATCCACTGCGCCACCCCCTGGTCAGGTGAATGCTTTCAACAGGAAAAAAACTGAATTTTATAATGAAATAGTTACTTGAATGTTGGTATATGTGTATTTTTTCAATTTTTATTTACTGACTTTAGAGAGAGGGAAGAAGAGAGAGAGACATGGGTTTGTTGTTCCACTTATTTATGCATGCATTGGTTGATTCTTGCATGTGTCCTGATTGGGATCAAACCTGCAATGTTGGCATACTGGGATGACACTCTAACCAACTGAGCTACCCAGCCAAGGCTGAATGTTGGTATATTTATGTGATAAGAGTATGCAGACTATAAAATATTTAAGAAAGGTTTGTAATATGTTCTAGCATAAAAAATACGCAAATACAAAATTTTACATACAGTAGGATCTCAAATACACACAAATGTATTGTTTTTTAGAAAAGAAAAATACCTCAAATGTTAATAGTCATTGCTTTCAGACTGTAGAATTTTTTAATGCATTTCTTTAATTTCAAATGTTCTCCAGTGTGCAATTATTTCTATTTTAAGTGATAAGGAGTAACTTTGCTTTAAACATAACTCCTTCCCTCTCCCAACTTGGATTCATAATGCTGGCCTTAGCTATTGGAAGATAATGAAGATCTGGAGAGAGTGTCTACCAAGTCACAATCTGTTCATCGCAGAGCCTGGACTAGAAACAAGTTCTCTCTTACCTTGAAGTCCTCATACTTCTTTTGTCTAGAGAAAACAGGCTTTTGTTGGGGCTCTTCTGTCTGTACGCATTGGTATATGCAGGTTTCTGGCTTCTTCAGCTGACTCTGGAATATATGAGGCAAAAAGAGAACATATGTGCCTTGACCGGGGGCGTCAGCCAAGCCAGTGACCCCTTGCTCAAGCCAGTGACTTTGGGCTCAAATAGGTGAGCCCACACTCAAGCCAGCAACCTCGGGGTTTCAAACCTGAGTCCTCAGCATGCCAGGCTGACACTCTATCTACTGTGCCACTGCCTGGTCAGGCCAGTCTGCCTTCATTATCTTTCAGAGTCTTCTTATGTTTGTTTTATACATAGTATCTAGAATTCTTTATTTTTTATTTTTGTACTTAGTAGGAGAAATGAGGACATATACTTCTATCTTCCTGGAAACAAAAGTCTGTACCTAATACTGAATTTATAGTGTTGTATATTCTTCTTTTTCCCCTCCTTTTTTTTAAAGCGGGGTCTACAAATTTGTAATAATTGCAGGCCTCATTAAACATGGATCCACCTCTGGTACCTGACACATAAAAAGATATCAATAGATATTTTTTAAATAGATAATTAATCCCATAGTTAAGATCTAATGAAATTATGGTCCTAGACATTAAATCCTATTAAGAATGGTTCCCTTGAGCCTGACCAGTGCTGGCACAGTAGATAAAGTGTCGACCTGGGACACTGAGGTCCTAGGCTTGAGCACAAACTTCTCCAGCTTGAGCATGGGCTCACCAGCTTGAGTGCAGGGGCGCTGGTTTGAGCATGGGATAATAGACATGACCCCATGGTTGCTGGTTGAGACCAAAGGTTGCTGGCTTGAGCCCAAGGTAGCTGGCTTGAGAAAGGGGTCAAGGCACATATGAGATGCAATCAATGAACAACTAAAGTGACACAGCTATGAGTTGATGCTTCTTATCCTTTCTCCCCTTCTCTCTCTCTCCCCCCCTCTTGCTAAAAAATAGAATATTTCCCTTGAAAGATTGGGAACTTACAAGGAATAAAATTGATTTTACAGAGATAGAGAAAGGGAGAGAGAAAAAATCATCGGTCTGTTGTTCCACTTATTTACACCTTCATTTGTCAATTCTTGTATGTGACCTAACCAGGGATCAAATCCACAACCTTGACATATGAGATGATACTCTAACTAAGCTACTTGGCCAGGCAAGCTGGTTATTTTTAAGGAAAAAAAGACTCATGAAGAATCTATGACATTACCCCCAACTGCCTTAAAGAATTTAGATAGTGCCTGACAAGGTGGTGACGCAGTGGATAGAGCATCAGACTGGGATGTGGAGGACCCAGGTTTGAGACCCCAACGTTGCCAGCTTGAGCGCAAGCTCATCTGGTTTGAGCAAAGCTCACCAGCTTGGACCCAAGGTCGCTGGCTCGAGCAAGGAGTTACTCAGTCTACTGAAGGACCACAGTCAAAGCACATATGAGAAAGCAATCAATGAACAACTAAGGTGTCTCAACGAAAAACTGATGATTGCTGCTTCTCATCTCTCTCCATTCCTGTCTGTCTTTCCCTATCTATGCCTCTCTCTGACTCTCTCTCTGTCCCTGTAAAAAAAAAAAAAAATTAGAATACCTGCTCGAGAAAGGGAGCTATCATCATAGAATAACTATAGTCTAATATGAACTAGACAGGGAGAAACCAAACAAGGCCCCATTGATCAAAGTCCTCTCATCGTTTCAAGATGGCCTAGTAAACAATTGTTTACTAAACCTTAACATTTCATCTCCCTTTGCTTTACTTCTCTTTGAAGTCCTAGACGCATAACTCCTCCTCAGTCCAGAATGACAGATATACATTATTTTGCCTACTGTCTTTGGAATTTTTATGCTTATGTGAATACCCAGTGTACACATAGAGTGTGTCCAAAAAGTCATGGTGCACACGGTCAAAAGTGCACCATGACTTTACGGACACACTTGATTTTGTCCTGTTAATCTCTCTTATGTCATTCTAATTATTCAATCAGCCAGAAGAACTAAGAGGGGAAAGGGAGAAATTTCCCTTTCCCCATAAGGATTCTCAGGTGCATTTTTAGTTAGCACAATGTTACCTTTCATCAAAATCAAAAATAGAAGCCTCGCCTAACCAGACGGTGGCACAGTGGGTAGATCATTGGACTGGGACACGGAGGACCCAGGTTTGAAACCCTGAAGTCGTCAGTTTGAGCGTGGGCTCATCTGGTTTGAGCAAAGCTCACCAGCTTGAACCCAAGGTCGCTGGCTTGAGCAAGGGGTCACTGGGTCTGCTGGAGCCCCCCACCCCATCAAGGCACATATGAGAAAGCAATCAATGAACTAAGGTGCCGCAATGAAGAATTGATGCTTCTCATTTCTCTCCCTTCCTGTCTGTCCCCATCTGTCCTTTTCTCTGTCTCTGTTACAAAATAAACAAACAAATAAATAAATAATAAAAAAATAGAAGCCTCACTGATAATTTATTTTAGCAATTCCCAAATTGGGCTCCATCCTAAAATAATTTAGGGAGCTTAGTTCCAAAGTATCGAGCTGCATCTTAAAATCTAATTTAGGGAGCTTAGTTCCAAAGTGCAAAAGAAATAAAAAAAAATTTCACACATCTCACTGGTAAGTATTAAATTATATACTCTTTGACCTTCGAAGCACCAATTTATAACTGGCTCCTGCCAAACCACACCTGAGAAAGCAAAAGGAACTTAAAAACAAGGAAAAAATCTGCATCAATTGGTAGGTACGATCCAAATAGTGAGTTTACAAAATTCTGTTAAACAGAGTTGAATGAGACAACATTGAAGACAGACACCAGAGACGTTATTCAACAACTCTTCCAAAGAAAGCAAGATGTTGGTATTATCAACATAAGAAACAGCCAGACCTGTAGAGCATTTTTTTTTTTTTACAGGAACAGAGAGAGAGTCAGAGAGAGGGGTAGATAGGGACAGACAGACAGTAGCGGACGGAGCGAGGTGAGAAGCATCAATCATTAGTTTTTCGCTGCCGTTGCAACACCTTAGTTGTTCATTGATTGCTTTCTCACATGTGCCTTGACAGCGGGCCTTCAGCAGACCGAGCAACCCCTTGCTGGAGCCAGCGACCTTGGGTCCAAGCTGGTGAGCTTTTGCCCAAGCCAGATGGGCCCGCGCTCAAGCTGGCGAGCTCAGGGTCTCGAACCTGATGTCTTCCGCATCCCAGTCCGACGTTCTATCCACTGCGCCACCGCCTGGTCAGGCAACCTGTAGAGCATTTTTATGAGTTTATTTGAGCCAAACTGACAATTGCCAGGAAACAAAATCTCAGTGAATTGAGGAAATGCTCCAGAGAAAGACAGTTTTGCAGCTTATTTTATATATTTCAAGCAAAGGAGGAGACATAAGGGGAGTTACATGAAATCCACTGATGGTAGATTAAGGGAGTGGAAGAAAGCAAAGCAGGGGAAATTCTCTGGGATTGGATAAAAAGTAAATATAGTGCTCACAAAAATTAGGAGATATTTCAAAATGACTATGAAGCGATAAAATAACCCCTAATTTTGTGAGCAGTGACGACGGTGCACATACTCCTTTTACATTGGTGGGTACAGGATAGACAGTTAACAACATCGACAGCACACAGAGATGGTGTTCGGGAGAACTGTGTGAGGTTCTGTGGTCTGGCTCTCTGGTGCAGTAGATGTGCCCGCAGGACCAGGAAAAGATTACTCTGACATTTCAAAGGGATGCTATTTTAGATGCCAAAACACAAGAGGCAGGCTCACTTAAGGTAAAGATTGACCTCTGTCAAGGAAGCTACAGGTCTAGGATGTTACTAGCTGCTGTGACCTGCTTTTAGTTAGGAATTTTTATGTTGAGACCATCCTCTGTGGTTGCTTTTGGTCTCTGAGGTTTTTTTTTTTTTTGGTCTCTGAGGTTTTAAGACCCACCAACCAGGTATCCCTTGAGCTTGTCAGGTTTCGTATGTGGTCCCTTATTCATCCACACTTCCTCTTTTGGTCATAAGTCAATCTAAAAGATGCATCTTTTTTTTTTTTTAGTGAAAGGAGGGGAGGCAGAGACAGACTTCCACATGTGCCTCAACTGGGATCCACCTGGCAAGCCCACTAGGGGGCGATGCTCTGCCCATCTGGGGCCCTTGCTTGATTGCAAGAGGAACCATTTTTTTTTTAACTTCTTTTTATTTTATTCATTTTAGAGAGGAGACACACAGAGACAGAGAGAGAGAGAGAGAGAGAGAGAGAAAGGGGGGAGGAGCTAGAAGCATCAACTCCCATATGTACCTTGACCAGACCAGTGCAGGGTTTTGAACTGGCGACCTCAGTGTTCCCAGGTCGACGCTTTATCCACTGCGCCACCACAGGTCAGGCAAGAGGAACCATTTTTTAGTGCCTGAGGCAGAGGCCATGGAGCCATCCTCAGCACCTGGGGCCAACTGCCTCTAATCAAGCCATGGCTGCAGGAAAGGAGGAGAAGAGAGAGAAATAGAGACAAAGACAGAGACAGAGAGAGAAGTGAGAAAGAGACGGGTGGAGAAGATGTGCACCTCTCCTGTGTGCCCTGACTGGGAATCGAACCTGGGACTTCCGTATGCTGGGACGAGGCTCTACCACTGAGCCAAATGACCAGGGCTTGAAATATGCATCTCGTTTGGATAATAACATCCCACGGTGCTAAGGAAGGCTCATTCATAGGAAGTCTTACTGTTGTCACTTCTCTTGCTGAAACAGTGGACCACTAGGGATAGAGCAAAACTATAAACTTGATAGAAGTCTAGGCCAAATTTTCCTTCAAAGGGAAAGCAGGTAAATGGGAGGCCATCAAGTCTCATGGGCCTTCATTAAGAAAAAAATACCTGGATCATTTCTAATCTACCTGCTACCATGATCCAAGTTTTGCTTCTCTAATTTTTCTGTATTTGGCATCAGGTATGGCATTTACTTATAGTATACCATACACCTCTTTGGTTTTCACAATCTAAACATGAGATAAATTTCCAATTACTCTTGGTAATATTATTATTATTTTAATATGGCCCATCTACTTCCTATTGATAGCAGTCACGTATCATTTATAATAATTGTGACAGAGACAGAGAGGGGGACAGATAGGGACAGACAGGAAGTGAAAAATAAGAAGCATCAATTCTTCAGTTGTTCATCAATTGCTTTCTCATATGTGCCTTGACCAGGGGGCTACATGTAGCAGAGCGAGTGACCCCTTGCTCAAGCCAGAGATCTTGGGCGCAAGCTGGCAACCTTTGGGCTCAAGCTAGTGACCCCTGCTCAAGCTGATGAGCCTGCACTCAAGCCTGGGACTTCGTAGTTTCAAACCTGGGTTATCCACACCCTAATCCGAAACTCTATCCACTGCGCCACTGCCTGGTCAGGCTAGCATTATTTTGTATTTTTCTGAAGTGAGAAGTGGGGAGTCAAAGAAGACAGACTCCCACATGCGCCTGACCAGGATCCAGCCAGCATGTCCACCATCTGGGGCATTTCTCTGTTGCAACCGAAGCCATTCTAGCACCTGAGATGGAGATCATGGAGTCATCCTCAGCGCGCAGGCCAACTTTGCTCCAGTGGAGCCTTGGCTGCAGGCGGGGAAGAGAGAGATAGAGAGAAAAGAGAGACCTGTGGTGGCGCAATGGATAAAGCATCGACCTGGAATGCTGAGGTCGCTGGTGCAAAACCCTGGGCTTGCCTAGGTGAGGCACATATGGGAGTTGATGCTTCCTGCTCCTCCCCTCTACTCTCTCTCTTCCTCTCTCCCCTCTCTAAAATGAATTAAAAAAAAGAATGAAAGAATAGTGCAATAATAGCAAAAAAAAGAAAAAGTGGAGAAAAGAGAGGGGGAAGGGTGGAGAAATAAATGGGCACTTCTCCTGTGTTCCCTGGCCAAGAATCAAACCCAGGACTTCAACACACCAGGCCAATGCTCTACCACTGAACCAGCCGGCCAGCGCTAGTATTATTATTTTTATTTTTTTTAGTGAGAGACAGAGAGAGGAACAGACAGGAAGGGGGAGAGATGAGAAGCATCAATTTTTCGTTGTGGCACCTTAATTGTTCATTGGTTGCTTTCTCATATGTGCCTTGATGGGGGAAGGGCAAGGTGGGGGTGGGGCTACAGCCTGAGCCAGTGACTCCTCACTCAAGCCAGCGACCTTGGGGTTTCAAACCTGGGTCCTCTGTGTCCCAGTCTGACACTCTATTTACTGCGCCACTGCCTGGTCAGGCAAGTGTCATTTATTATTAATATGATTCCTGCCAGTTATACAGTTGGGAAAAGTAACTTTGGGTTTAATCAGGGACAAGGCTGTAAGAATATAATGGTGTAAATTACAATTACCTTCTAACCTGACCAAGTGACGGCACAGTAGATGGAGTGTTGTTGACCTGGAATAGTGAGGACCCAAGTTAAAACCCCAAGATTGCTGGCTTGAGCATGGACTCCCCAGTTTGGGTGCGGGGTCGCCATAAGATCACAGACATGATCCCATGGTCTCTGGAATGAGCCTGAAGGTTGCCAGCTTGAAGCCCAAGGTTGCTGGCTTGAGCCAGGAGTCACTGGCTCAGCTCTAGCACCTCTCCCATACGGCAAGTAAGAGAAAGCAATCAATGAACAACTGAAGTGCTGCAATATGAGTTGATGCTTCTCAGCTCTCTCCCTTTCTGTCTCTCTCTCTTGCAAAAAAAAAAAAAAAAAAAAAAAAAGGAAGGAAGGAAGGAAGGAAGGAAAGAAAGAAGGGAGAAAAAGAAAAAGATCTTGGCAGACTGCAACTATCAACCCCTAATTCAGAGGAATAAAGAGTGGCAGAAAGAATAGGTCACAGACTTTGGAGGAGCCATCCAAATGGAACACCTTGCCCACATTTAATAGGCCCTTGAAAGCCACAGGAATTGGAAGGCCTCAGGGCAAGCAAAATCGCACCAAATATAAGCCTGCGGTTGAGCTGGTATTTCCCTTCCTAGAAGTGTGGTAGGCAGTTAGACAGACATGAGCAGAGCAAGGAGATAGGCCAGGTATAGAAGGTTACCCAGGCAGAAAGCCCCGGGTGCCTAGCAACAAACAAAACTGGGAAAACAAGAACCTTGCCCCCAAATGTGACCTTTCCTCCCCTGGCATGTTGCTAGTCGTGGGGATTAGACTCCCTTAGAGGGGGAATGAAGAGGGGCTGAAGAATACCCCTTAAGCATTAAGAGCCCAGGATAACTAGGTTCTGACCCGCATCAGATACACCTAGGCCTTAGTTGTGTTTCAGCTCCAGGTCCAGAACAGCAGCAAAACCAGACAAGCGACGCCAGGGCTGACCTCAGGACCCGCTGCATTAACTAATGAACCCTCCCCTGGCACTGAACAATCGCTGGAGACCATAACCCTGAAATGACACATCTGTGAAGCCGATAAACATTCTATTGAGATCCACCCCCGGAACCTCCTCTAAAATCCCCACCTTTAAAAACCCTTAGGCCTTGCCTGACCAGGCAGTGGCACAGTGGATAGAGCATTGGACTGGGATGCAGAAGACCCAGGTTCGAGACCCCGAGGTTGCCGGCTTGAGCAAAAAGTTCGCCAGCTTAGACCCAAGGTCGCTGGTTCCAGCAAGGGGTTGCTCAATCGCTGAAGGCCCGCGGTCAAGGCACATGTGAGAAAGCAATCAATGAACAACTATGGTGTCTCAATGGCAATGAGAAACTAATGATTGATGCTTCTCATCTCTCTCTGTTCCTGTCTGTCTGTCCCTATCTATCCCTCTCTCTGACTCTCTCTCTGTCCCTGTTAAAAACAAAAACAAAAAAAACCTTAGGCCTGACCAGGCGGTGGTGCAGTGGATACAGTGGATAGAGCGTTGGACTGGGATGTGGAAGACCCAGGTTCGAGACCCCGAGGTCGCCAGCTTGAGCGAGGGCCCATCTGGCTTGAGCAAAAGCTCGCCAGCTTGGACCCAAGGTCGCTGGCTCGAGCAAGGAGTTACTCGGTCTGCTGAAGGCCCGCGGTCAAGGCACATGTGAGAAAGCAATCAATGAACAACTAAGGTGTCACAATGAAAAACTGATGATTGATGCTTCTCATCTCTCTCCGTTCCTGTCTATCTGTCCCTATCTATCCCTCTCTCTGACTCTCTCACTGTTCCTGTAAAAAACAAAAACAAAAACAAAAACCCCTTAGGATGGAGGACCCAGTGTGCTCTTACTCCCGGGAGCAGGCCCCCTGCCTTTCCCCTCCTCTTCCTTCACCTCTTCTCCCTATTCTTCCCCCCAGGCACGCTTTCCTTGCCTTTCTCTTCCTCCTAAGCTCCAAGGGCACTTCTTTTCCCTCTGTAACTTGTTTCATGAGCCCATTGCTTCTACCACTCACTTCTTCTACCTCTGTGACCTTTCCAACAAACTTTCTCTTACAATTTGAGTCTTGACTCTGAATCTTTCCTAGCCAGAACTCAAGTACCGAGATGGCTGAACCAAGGTCCAGTCTGACCCCACTGTATAACACCTGGTGCTCTTTTCACTGCTGCCAACAGAAGGAAGTCACACAGGAAAGAATGAATCAAGTCACACCTTGTATATAAATTAAAAGCTTAGAAAATGGAGGCTGGTAAAGAGATTTCACCAGATACATGTTGGATTATAGACCTAGTCATGTAAATTTACACCAACAAACTCTCTTACTTAAAGACTGGAGAAGGTGCTCAACAACATAATGATGTGTAACATGGAGATCCAAGGAGGACCCAATTCTCCTGTTTTTTAAACAAATATTGGAGGAGCCTATCGGACAATTCTGCAATGTAAATAAGAGAACTTTGCAGCACGAAAGGAAGAGTCTACTTTTCATTCCTTAATTTATCAAATATTCACCGGGTACCCACTATGTCAATAAGATTCTACACCCAATTCCAGTGTGTATGGGGGAGGGGGGTGTCACACACCACTAAGCAAGCAATTCTCCAACACCAGCTGAGTATCCTATAATGCAACTCAATTCTGACACTATCTGACCAGAGATAGCATCATTTCCACAAGGTGAAGGCTTAGTCCCACAAGATTGCTCTCCACCATCACTTTAAATGCCAGTCACAGCCTGACCTGTGGTGGCGCAGTGGATAAAGCGTCGACCTGGGAACACTGAGGTCGCCAATTCAAAACCCTGTACTGGTTCGGTCAAGGCACATATGGGAGTTGATGTTTCCACCTCCTCCCCCCTTTCTCTCTCTCTCTCTCTCTGTGTCTCCTCTCTAAAATGAATAAAATAAAAATAAAATAAATTTAAAAAGTTAAAAAAAAAATGCCAGTCACAGCCAAAGTTATCACCTGCGCTTCTACCAATGGGCTACAGATTGGAAGTTCCAACAACACCCTCCTTGGGTTCCGGAGTAAGGATTCAGTCTCACAAGGCTGCCCTCCACTTCATATGCCAATTGCAAGTAGTCCGTTAGCTACAATTTTGTACAACTTGGCTTCAAATTGGAGTCCCCACCACTACTTCCTTGAGTTTGATTAATTTGCTAGAGCAGCTCACAGAACTCAGAGAAACATTTTACTTATAAGATTACTTGTTTATTATTAAAGTATAATTCAGGAATGGTCAGATCGAAGAGATGCATAGGGCAAGGATGGTGTCTCTTCCAGGCAGAGGGCTCCACGCTTTCTCCAGGCTCACCACTGTCCTTGAATCTCCACATTTTCACCAACCTTAAAGTTCTTTAAGTCCTGTCCATTTGGGGTTATGGAGGCTTCATTACATAGGCAAGAATGATTAAATTACTGATCACTGAGCACAGATTCAACTGCCAGCACCTCTTCTCCCCACAGAAATCAGAGGGGAGGGGGGGCTGAAAGTTCCAACTCTCTAATTTTTTAATTGATTATCCTAGAAACCAACATCCCCCAGCCCTAGGGCCTTTTCTGTGTCCCAGTCCAATGCTCTATCCACTGCACCACCACCCAGTCAGGCCCTAGGGGCTTTTCAAAAAAGTCACCTCAGCCTGACCTGTGGTGGCGCAGTGGATAAAGCGTCGACCTGGGAACACTGAGGTCGCCAGTTCAAAACCCTGCACCAGTCTGGTCAAGGCACATATGGGAGTTGATGCTTCTAGCTCCTCCCCCCTTTCTCTCTCTCTCTCTCTCTCACTCTGTGTCTCCTCTCTAAAAAAAAAAAAGAAAAAAAAAAGTCACCTCATTAACACAATAAAGATACCTCTGTTCCTCTCATCATTTAGGAAATTCTAAGGCAGTGGTTCTTAACTTTTTTTGAGGTACCGAACCCACCAGTTTCATATGCGCATTCACCGAACCCTTCTTTAGTGATAAATAAAATATGATTTTTTTCCCCAAATTCAAGACATAGGTATATGTTTTTTTACTGGTGCACAAAATGAGCCGTGCATGAACATCACCTTGCTCAAAGAACAAAACCAACAAAGTGCATGAACTCACAACAAATTACGGTATTACTTTATTCTGGCCTGGCAGAGGCTTATCCGTACCCCTGAGACCAACTCATCGAACCGACAGAACCCAGGTTAAGAATCACTGTTCTAAGGGTTTTAGGAGCTCTGTGCCAAATATGGGTGACAAGGAGAAAATTCTTCGATGTCTTAAATAAATTACAGCAGGCCAGAGTGTGGAAGGAAGGGCAGGAGAGGTGAATCAGTTAACAACTGCAAAGCAAGCAAAACCAACAAAAGGCTGCTTACATTCCTGACAGTACGTAGAAACCCGAATTAAATTCCAGGTGGTTATTTCCATGATTATCTAAAAAGAGTAAGCCAGGTATCGCAGAATACCAGGCATCTTTGCTTTTTGCTTACACACGAACTTTCTGAACTGTTGCTCACAACGAATCCAAAGGAACCAACACTTCTTCCTTCCCATGGGCTCTGCACCTATCCTAGAAGGACTAGCTCCACTTCACCTTCTCCTGCTCCATTTATAGCCATTATAAATTCTTTCGAAACAAAGTACATCTTTCTTGCCCAACTCCATGTATTTATTAAAAATTTTTTAGTTTATTGAGTTTAGAGAGAGAAAGAAAGGGAGAGGGAGGGAGAGGCAGAGAGAAAGGAGGGAGAGATGGAGGGGAGGAGAGAGAGAAAAACATGAATTTGCTGTTCCATTTATTTATGCAGTTATACATTGATTCTTGCACATGACCTAATGGGCGATGGAACCCAAAACCCTGGTGTATCGGGACAACACTCTAACCAACTGAGCTATCCAGCCAGGCCACCAATAAATATTTTTTTAAGGTATATGTGTCAGGGATAAAAAATTTGGAAATAAGAAAAAGAGAAACTAGAATGCTCAGGGATATCTGTGGAAGATGAGGTTACGACTGCAATAAATAGGATGGTTAAGGAAGACCTAACTGAGAGAACAACATCTGAACCAAACTTAAAAGAATATGAGGGCCCTGGCCGGTGGCTTGTATCGGCTCAGCATACAGGAGTCCTAGGTTTGATTCCCAGTCTGGGCACACATAAGAAGCAACTTTATGCTTCTTGGGTTCGATTCCCCGTCAGGACACACATGAAAAGCAATCATCTGTTTCTCTTCCCCACCCTCTCCCCCTTCTCTCTATTTTCCCCTCTCACAGCCAATGGCTCAATTGGTTCAAGCACTGGCCATGCTGAGAATAGCTTCGCTGGTCTGAGTGTCAGCCTCAGGTACTGAGCATAGCTCGGTTGATTCAAGCATTGGCCCCCAATGGGGGTTTCTGGGTGGATCCTGCTGGTCAGGGTGCCTGCCGAAGTCAGTCTCTCTAACCCCATCCTCTCAATTAGAAAAAAACTGTTTAAAAAATTATATATTTATACACACACATGCGCGCACACATATGAGAAGGTAGCCCTGGCTGATGGTGCAGTGGATAGAGCCTCAACCAGGAGTGCTGAGGTTGCTGGTTCAATCCTGTCGGGGAACATATTCGAAAGTATATGATTGTCTACTATATGAGTATATGATATGCCCTTCACCTGAGAATAATACAAAATGGTGTTAAATCAGAACTGTAATTTAAAAAAAAATATTAAGTGAAAAAAAAAAAGAATATGAGAGTAAGCCTTGTTTTTTTGGAAAAACAGCATTGCACGCAGATTAAACAGCTGTACAGAGATGCTTAAAGTAGAAGTGCCTGCTTTTAAAGAAACAGCAAGGATGTTAGTGTGGCTGGAATGGAACAATGAAAAGACAGAATGTGGGTAGCCTCTGCAAAGTTTAATCTGTGGCATATTTTGACTAGTGTTTTATGGACTATTCTAACTACTTGTTAAGAGACAGAAAAGAGGAAAGCAAGACCAAACAGGAAGCTACAGTAATCCAGATAAGAGATGATAGTGAGCTCTGCCCAATAGCTTCATTGGTTAGAGCATTGTCCCAAAGTGCAAAAGTCTCCAGGTCAATCCCTGGTCAGGGCACATACAGGAACAGATCAATGTTTTCTCTTTCTCTCTCTCTCTCTCCTTCCCTTCATCTCTCTTTAAAATTAATAAAATAAACATTAAAAAAAAAAGACGACAGTGACTCAGGCCAGAATAGTAAGAATAGAGGTAGTGGTACAAGGTCAGATTCTAGATATATTTTAAAAATAGAGCCAATGTGGCCTGGCTGGATAGCTCAGTTGGTTAGAACGTCATCTGGATATACCTAGGTTGCAGGTTTGATCCCCAGTCAGGGCACATACAGGAACAGATCAATGTTTCTGTCTTTGTCTCTCCCTTCCGCTCTAAAATCAATAAATAAAATTTAAAAAATAGAGCAAACAGATTTCCTCATGAACTGGGGGTAGGGCATGAGACAAAGACAGGAGCCAAGGATGATTGCAAGAGTTTTGGCCCAAGCTATCAGAGATGGGGTGCCATTAAGTGAGCCGGAGGAAGTTTACGTGCAGCAGATCTAAAAGCGGAAGAGCAGGACTTTGGTACTGGACATGCCAAGTTTGGGAGGCCGCCTGAACATACAGTGTTGGCAACAGGATAACGGAGGCTCACGTTTTAATGAAATATTTGAAGTACAGATATAATTTTGGGAGTCCTTAGGTAGTTTTT